>CM076571.1:700433250-700836018 GCA_034641835.2 Pinus albicaulis | reverse complement strand
TGGGGGTGTTACATATTCCCCCTCTGAAAATAAACACCGTCCTCGGTGTTGTTATTCAACTACTAGAATTCAATTAAACAAAAATGGATATTGTTCCATCATTGCATCTTCCTTTTCCCAGGTGGCTTCTTTAGCAGTAAAGTGCTTCCACTGCACTTTTACTCTGGCCACTATTCTGTTTCTCAATTCAATTTCTTCTCGCTCCAATATTTGAAGCGGTTCTGGCAGAAACTCCCCTTCTGGTTCCACCTGTACAACATTCCAATCAACTATGTGAGAAGCATCATGCACATATCTTTTTAATAATGAAACATGAAACACATTATGCACTCTAACATGGGGTGGTAAGGCCAGCTTGTAAGCCATTGGTCCCACCCTTTCTAATACATCAAAGGGACCAAAATATCTAGGAGCCAGTTTTGCACAACTTCCGGCATAAAGTGTACTCTTTTTGGGTTTAATGGGCAAATACACATGGTCTCCCACTTTGAATTCTCGATGCACTCTCTTCTTATCAGCATAATTTTTCTGACGATATTGTGCTGTCCTGATGTTACTTTTTATCTGTTTGACAATTATTTCCATTTCTTGTAGTGCATCTGGTCCCAACACCAGTTTATCCTCTGGTTGACTCCAGCTCAAAGGAGTACGACAATTTCTCCCATAGAGTGCCTCAAATAGACTCATCTTAATAGAAGATTGGTAGCTATTATTATAGGCAAACTCAGCTAAATGCAGATACTCTTCCCACTTTAATGGCCTATCCATCACATACATTCTCAACATATCCTCCAAAATTTGATTAGTCCTTTCTGTCTGCCCGTGAGTTTGAGGGTGATAGGCAGTACTAAAATTTAGCTTAGTACCCATCCCTCCAAACAATCCTTTCCAAAACGCTGTTGTAAACTTAGCATCCCGATCTGAGAAAATTACCTTGGGAACTCCATGAAGCCTTACTATCTCATTCAGGAAAACATTTGCTACTTGAGCTGTTCCAAAAGTAGATTTCACTGGTATAAAATGGGCAGCTTTTGTTAGAGTGTCTACTACTACCATTACAGAATCATGCTGATATTTGTTTTTGGGTAATCCTGTTATAAAGTCCATGGAAACTGTATCCCATTTCCATTCTGCAATTGGCAAAGGGTTCAAAAGTCTTGCTGGATATTGATGCTCCACTTTGACTAATTGACATTCCATGCACCTACTTAAATATTCTGCTACACCTCTTTTCATTCCTGGCCAGAACAATTTCTTTTTCAGTGCTGTTAGCATTTTCTGATATCCTGGATGTCCTGCATATGGCTGTTTGTGATACTCATCCAGAATCTTTCTTTTTAAGGACTCTACCTGAGGAAAATATAACCTATTTTTATAACAGATTAGCCCTTGTTGGTTTTGAGTGAAATCAGTTTTCTCCTTTTTCTGTAATTTCACTAAGAGTGTTTCATAGTTTTGATCCTGACTTGCTGCTTCCCTCACCAATTCTTCTATTTCGATTTGAGCACTACTTCCAATGTTGTTTATATTCTGACAAGAATTCCTGCTTAATGCATCAGAAACTTTATTCTCTTTTCCCTTGATATGTTTTATATCCATATCAAATTCACTTAAAAAAGACAGCCATCTGGCTTGTCTGGCATTCAGATTAGTTTGGGAAAAGAAATATTTGAGACTAATGTGATCAGTCATCAATGTAAACTTTTTCCCAAGAAGATAATGCCGCCACATTTTCAAATCATGGATAACAACTGCTAATTATAGATCATATGCACTATAATTCTGTTCATGAATTTTCAGTTTTCTAGATTCATAGGCAATAACTGAATTTTCCTGCAATAGGACTCCTCCCAACCCCTCTCTACAAGCATTTGTACATATCACAAATTCCTTATCAGGATCTGCAATTTTCAGGATAGGGGCTGAAATGAGCTTTTGTTTTAATTGCTCAAAACTATTTTGGCATTTTTCAGTCCACACAAATTTAACACCCTTCCTTTGTAATGAGGTTATGGGATATGCTATAGCAGAAAATCTTTCTACAAATCTGCGATAATAGCCTGCAATTCCCATAAATGATCTTACTGCTGAAACATCAGTAGGGACTGGCCATTCTTTAATGGCTTTTATCTTTTCAGGATCAACCGCCAACCCTTTTTCAGAAATAATATAACCCAGATATTGAATTTTATCTTTATAAAATTCACATTTGCTGAACTTGGCATATAGCTGGTTTTCTTTTAAATTCTACAACAATATTCTCAGGTGTTCCTTATGTTCATCCTCATTTTTGGAGTAGACTAAGATATCATCTATGAACACAAGAACAAATTTATCCAAATACTTATTCAACACACTGTTCATCAGGCACATAAATGTGGCAGGGGAATTCGTCAAACCAAAAGGTAGGACTACAAATTCGTAATGCCCATACCTGGTTCGAAATGCTGTTTTGCTGATGTCTTCTTCTTTAATTATAAGCTGGTGATAACTAGTCCTTAGGTCAATTTTGGAAAAGACTGAAGCTCCTCTCACCTGATCAAAAAGATCATCAATTCTCGGCAAAGGGTATCTATTCTTAATGGTTAACTTGTTCAGTTGACGATAGTCAATGCACATCCTAAAAGTTCCATCTTTCTTTTTCACAAATAAAACCGGGGCTCCCCAAGGAGACACACTTGGTCTTATATACCCTTTATCTAACAATTCCTGTAATTGCATTTTCAGTTCCATTAGTTCAGGGGGACTCATTCGATAAGGTGCTCGGGAAACAGGGGTTGCTCCTGGTACCAGATCGATTGAAAAATCAATCTCTCTTTTGGGGGGAAGATGAGGGATTTCCTTGGGAAAGACTTCCTTAAATTCTCTGATTACTGGTACAGCATCCAGTAACTCTTCCTCAGTTTTCTGTTCTATTTCTTCTACATGCACTGCATAAACTTGGTATCCCTTCCTAGCTGCTCTTTTCAATTGTAAGGTTGAAATTTGTCTTACAGAAATAGTTTTTTATTTCCCTTTGAGAATAAAAGGTTTCCCTTCCTCATCTACACAATGCAGAGTCTTATCCCAGCAATTTAGCAAGGCTTTCTTCTTTTCCAGCTAGTCCATTCCTATCAACAAATCATATGACCCTAAGGGCAGAATATTCAAATTTACCTCTGTTTGAAATTCATTCAACTTAATTTCTGTGTGAGGCAGTTTATGTGTTACTTTTCTCTTAGTTCCAGTGGCTAGCTGTACCAACCATGACTGCTGGAATTTCTCAGATTTAAGATTACATTTTTCTACAATTTTTGGACTAATGTAACTCAAAGAAGCACCTGGATCAATCAGAACAGTAATAGATAAGTCAGAAATCTTACCCTCTATTTCCACCATGGTTGCTTGATGTTCCGCTTATCGATTTTCCAGGGCTGCACTTATAGTTGGTATATTTCTGGCTACATCATTTACTGTTGTCGCCTCTCGATATCTCATGAGCATATGAATGTTTCTATGAGGGCAGTCTCTCAAAATATGCGGTCCTCCACATCCCCAACATTTCAAGGGTTCCTTCATTCTGGTTGTCCCTTCCTTTTTACTGTCTCCCTCTATTTGTTTTGAAGCCACTTGGGATTGAGCAGTTTGACTTTATCTGGGTTTATTAAACTTTTTCCGCTGATGATCTCTACCAAAATTCTTCAAATAGGCTGGTTTCTCTTTCCTCCCTTTGAATTCATTTTTCTGTACCCAGTTTTTCCCTTGTTCAGTTTTTCCTTTGAATTGTTGGTAACATAATCTGGCTTTTCTAACAGCTTCGTTCATAGTTTTTGGGTTGTCAAACTCAATTTTCTCCTTGTATGCAGTAGGCAAACAATTCAAAAATCTTTGAACTTTTTCCTTCTCTTCCCTTATGTAGGGTACATATCTCAGTAGATTTGTAAACTTAGTAACAAATTCATCAATAGTGAGCTGTCCCAGCCTCAGTTCATGAAATTCTTTTGCTTTGTCATCATAGTAACGCTCATTCAAGTAGCAATTTTTGAACTTAACCTGGAAATCTTCCCAAGTAACTGTCTTTTCTTCAATGGCATGGACCATTTTCATCTCCTCCCACCACAATGTAGCTTTTCCTTGTAACTGATAAACAACTAATCTAGCCTTTAGATTACTTTCATATTCATAAACCTGGAAATACTTGATCATATTCAATAACCAAGCTTCCGCAACCTCCTCTTTCTCTCCATCATAGGAGGGAGGTTTGATCTTCCGGAATTCTCCCTGTAATTCCTTTTTCTGTTTATGCTGTTGCCTAATAGCCTCCTCATCATCAGACTCATCCATATTTCTCTTTCCGGAACCTTCGCCTTCTTGATTGTTCCGGGAAGTTAATTCTCTGATGAGTTTTTCCTGCTCCTTGCTGGCCGATGACAACCTGTCATTCTGGCTTCTTAGTTCAGCCAATTCTCGTTGCACCCTGTGCAACATGGCCATCATCGTAGCGTTGGGATCTGGTGTAGCAAACTCATCCTGCAGATCCACATAAATCCCTTCACCTTCAGCCATTTCAACTGTACACACTCATAACACAGATTAGAAATTTTTTATAAAAATACAATTTTCCTAAAAAAAAACATGTAACAACAGTGAGCACAATAATGACAGCCCAAATTTTTGTAACTAGTGCTCCGATACCATTTGTCACGCCTCCCATTTTTATATATATATATATATATTATATTGGTACTAAACTCTAAGTTTTTCTCCATTCCCCAACTATTTAAATATTTATTTGAATCAAGCGATAATAACCCCCTTTTTAATTTAGGAAGGCTAGTCATACCTTGTATCTTAAATTTTGAAGCCTTTCGCTATTACTTGAGAATCCCACACATTATAACAAAACCCACAATGTTATAGCATACGATTTATGTAATACAAAATCATTATATATATATAATGTTAACATTATATCTTAGCATAAAATAGTTATATGTATATTTAACATTATCAGCCTCACCATATATATATATTTGTCACCTTATATATATATTGTATATCAATAAAATAGTTATGTATATTCAGCATTATATATCAGCGCGGCATATGATATATGCGTGCATTATATATCAGCCCGGCATATGATATATGCGTGGCTTGCACCTTTCATGATTATTGTTTTACAACCCGTTTTCTGATCGTGATATTGATTATCGTCAACGTACATATGTTTATTGTGAAAGTCGATAGTGACCAGTCCGATTTTGTATAGGTTTCCTAACCCTAATCTTCCTGTAGCTTTAACCTGCGGGATTTTTCTTTTCACGTATTATGACCTATTATGCACCCATCTCAGAGTTTCACTGTTTTAGATTTGTAGATCAGAAATATTTTACTCTTCGCTTGATTGCCTGTGGTGACAGAGTTCGCGTGCGAGGTTGGAGAGTTTGGTACACGGCATTACGCCGTCTTCTGGGCTGGAAGAACCACAATTGTACAGTTCTCCTGCGCTGCAATTTGTCTTGATTTCACGTTGGCGTGTTCCTCGCTCATGACTAAGGAACCCGCGTTTCAACACATGTACTCCTGCCTATGCGCAATTTACACGTTTCATCATTAGCTGTAGTCGCAGGCGGGAAGGGTCGCTTGACAGGGTTGAGTTCATAATTTCGCCGATACTTTGACTGCCGGGTGCATTGGAGTGAATTGAGTAATGTAAATAATTCTTCCAACAGTACTCACAGTGTGCTTGATTTGATCCATACAATCCCCCTCGGGATTTCTTAAGGCTCTTGGTGGTTGAGAATTGATGCGCAAGTCTGAGATTTGAATTTTGCAGGTACGAAGGTCGGTTTTAAACCTAGGTTTCCTGTTTTCTATTTTAAACCCTCTGTTGCCAAGAATCATCACCGTTCGTCTCACCCTCTCGTTTTCCTTTTCCTTTCCAACTTCATGGAGTTATAACGACTGGATGTGCATAGCAGGTTGCAGTTTGGTTCAATGCTGCATGTCAACGTTTGTTAACTAACCGCGTTGTGTGTTTTCAGGGTTAAATGAAGTGATACAATAATTTTTTTTTTGCCTACGATGAAGAGAGAGTCTGCAATTCTGAGAGGGGATACATTTGCTCCTTCTACCGGACGAACAACATTTTCTTCTCTATCTATTTTCCTCCCGAGCGAGTAAACCCCTTCTCGTTCCAGACTCACCCTCCTTCTTCGATTTCTTATTTAATTTAACTCGTGTACAGTCTCTTCTTAATTCATGACGCATTGGTTTTATTTTGTTTCAGGTGCAGGGATGGCTCTCTTCCATCTTCGTCTGCACTCTGCCAACTCAACATTTAAAGGTTTTCGAGTTCCAGATCTCCGCCGTTTTCGACTCTTCAAAGGTGCGGTTGAGACGCAGTTAGAACTACAGAGTTTGTGTTTTATTTGTTGCTGTAGGTATGTTGGGGATTCGGTGCGCACGTCTGTGTGCAAATGTTAGGGGTTCCAGTTATCTCATTTCTATGACCCCTAGTGCAATGATTGATGGTTTTAATGCTATTACATTAATCTATCCTTATTAACTGGGGAAAATCTGTATAATAGCATGTCTACAGTAAGAGGGTTTTCATTCGGTTTTGCTCTTTTATTGGTAGTCTGTCGACGTCCTAGTTCCGGGTAACATCACTGAAGCCGGAGGACTCGGCTATTGCTCTACCTTCTCATACTTGTTAGACTCCTATACCAATAGGTGTCATTTTTCATGATTGTCTTGATTGAACTATGGAATATGTTCAAACCTTTTTCTTGTGCAAAGGTGTTTTTTTTCTGATTCTTGTATATACTAATGCGTAATGTTACAATAGAAACCCTGCATGTTAAGTTAATATGATGTTTTAGTTTAAAAGCCTCAATTTAATAACTAGAAAAACAATAAGGTTCACAATTTGCAGACCTCTGTTGCATTTAAGTTGCGGAAAAAGAATTTTGTTATTTATATGCCGTGGGATATGACTATCGTATCATCTCTGCGTATCCTGTTCCATAATTTTGTTTTTAACCACAACTTTACCGCACTCAGTATAACTCGGAATTCTTTCCGCTATTGAACTTCTGCTAGATCTATGTTTTACCTAATTTTTTCTAGGCTCGGCTTTTATCTTTTATATTTGGAAAGAGTAGCAGAGTGATCGCATAATGTAAATCTTAGCCATTTAGCTTCGTGGATTGTACAGGTACGTACGCGGTTTCAACCCCAAAGAGGGTTTCCTCCTGAATGGTATTAACCGGTAAATAATTTGTTATCCCTGAACGTGTGTGCCATAACTTTTTCGTAACATGCAATTTTATTAATGTTTTGATACAACTCTCTATTCGATTCTTATAGAAATGATAAAATGAGAAGAGTGTAATTATAAGCCAGACGCACTATGCCACATGTTCTCACCGTTATATACATATATATATTATGCATAACATTCTCGATTTTGCTTGAACTAAATTGTCTTGTAGCAGTAGTCTATAAAATGTCATTTCGTTTTCCCCAAAACATTTTAATACACATGAATTCATGTTATGGTATTTTCCTACGAGGGTAATAATATCTATGGAAAGGTTTTATGAAAATGGCACTAATTTCTTTTCTCTACTCTAGCTACATGGATATAAAATTAAAATCAACTCATCCAATTTCCCTCTTTATTGTAGTATAACGACACTAAATTTCTCTCTCCTAGGTATGAGTATAATTTTGATTATTTTATGAGATAGAAGTAGATTTACACATCAATTTTCTATTGAAATAGGTATCTATAGACTTGAACCAATCATCGTCTAGAAATTTTATACAATTCTACTCTACATATTAGTATTCTAAAACCATGCAAAATGACAAGGGTGCACTCCTTGGAGTTCCTTCTGCTAAAAGTAGAACTGATAATGAATATCAAATCAAGTAATTATTTTGTTTTTATATGTAGCCAATTCATACTGTTTTAAGTAAATAAACCATTTTATTTTCAAGACATACCACTCATGCAGTATACCAACCTCCCAACCGTAGAGTTCTACTTTTCTCCCAGAACTCACCCCCGAGCTGAGACCACCTCCACCACAGATCAACCCCCAATCTGTTTAGGAGCAGCTTATTTAAGCTATTTTCCCCAAGCCTGTTTCTAATTCTGCGTCCAGAATAGCAGGATGCTTTTCTTCCTGTTTGCCTAGGCTTCCCATTTTTGGGATTCTTTAAAGCTGTTTTATGCTTTTCCTTAGCTTTTCCAGCTTTTCACCTCTTCCCAACTACTTTCCTCATCATTGGGGAAATTTATATTCTTCCTCAAATCTAAATTAGAAATAATTCCTTCCAAGGATTTCTGAAGGATTTTAGGGGAATTCTTGCCATAACCATCCTCATGGATTTAGCAAGTGGTCTCTAAATCTCATTCTTGGTCTATATGCACATCAGAAAGTTTATTTATTTCCTCAACTAAAATATTGAATTACATCCATAATTTATCTATCCTTTGGGGTCTACTCCCCTTAGGATTAGAGTTCAAATGTCAAACTTTAAAATTTCAACACATAAGTACCCGATCATGGTGAGGGCAGCGGTGACTGGGTATCATATCAACACCGTGCATCGCCTGTGCTGCTCCAATGATCACCCAGTGTCTAACTGCATCTCCCCATCGAATTCTCACTACTCTTGGAAAGTTTCCCCAAGTTATGGGAAAACTCCTTCAGAAGCCAACTAACCTGACAAACCTCTTATTTGCCACCATTATCATAGATCTACGGGTAGTTCCCTAGATCACACTCTCTGTCATCACATCCACTCAGTCACCTGTGGATGCTTCCTTCTTCTCCTCATCCTGGTACTCCTCCCATGAGGGCTACCATCCTCCCAAATCAAATACCTGTCTTTGCACTTTATGGGATTTTGAAATGTAAGCTTCTCAAGGGTCAATGAGACCCTCTAAAGAATCAAATAGGTGGTAGGAAAAAACCTCCCATCATGATGTGTATGGCTCAAGGGATGTCAACACAAGCATGAGAGATGTTATCTGTCCTAATATGTCTTCCATCTTCTATCTGCTCTTGTGAGAAGGGGGAAGAAAGTCATTGCATCCCACGGTGTGCTATGACCATCTCTCCAGTAGGATCTCTCTGTGACCCTATTGTCTGGTCTTCCAATAGTAGATCTTGGATCTGAAAGTAGAAGTTCCTCTTTGAGCCGAGAAGAGATCATTGAGAAAGTGTCATCTTGAAGGGAGAAAAGGTTTCTTACTCCAAGATGTCTACCGTCAATCTTCAAGGCTTCAAACCCCAACCTCTAATGTGATGTACAATCCAACAATGGCTCATGATAATGATGGTTTGATTCCTTCTTGAGTGTTTCCATGTTGCGCAGTGTAGTGCAACCAAGCTGCTCTATAGTAGTAATGAGATTTGACCCTTGGTCATGCAAAATTAAATCTCCACATTGATCAAAAGAATTTGTTGCAATAATGGAATGTGGAAATATTTTCATACCTTGATGTGCATTTGGAACTTCTTGTAGGGCTACAAGAGTCCCTTCCTCAAAATTGTTGGCTGCACCAACTATTGATGCATGTAGCTGCTCCTCCATGAGTGGGACAGTGTTATAACAAGCCTCCTCAAGAGGTGATGTGATCTCTTCTTTCTTTGCTCTTTCTCCGTCAAAGGTTTGAATCAACCATTGAGTGAACTCTGCAAAAGTCTCCACCCTTGCATGACTCAAGTGGTTGCACCACCAATCATAGGCTTCACCCTCCAAATGCGGCACTGATATTTCAACAACTTCTTTCCCCGCTAGAGGATGTAGTAGGAAAAATGCCTCCAACTTTCTCACCCAAGCTCTTGCATTAGATCACCCATCAAAAGTAGACAACAAAAATCTATTGCCTTTGATTTCTTTTCTGCTGCATGGCCTCTTCTCTTCCTTCAACTGGATGAAATGAGGAAAATCTAGAGTCTCCCTGAAGGCTGTAGGTTGAGATCTATACTCAACAAGGTAATCACTGAGAATCTGATGATCCAAGTATCTTCCATGCTCGATATCTTCTTCTTGATGAGAATAGGAAGTGTATGGTACTTCCTCTTCTTTTTCTTAAATCTTCTTGACCTCCTCAAAGGTGGATGCATTTCCTCTGGATCTGAAAATAGATGAGAATGAACTCATATTTTTCACTGTTATGATCTTCTTGGGCTTAGACTCACAGGAATCAGTGGATCCCTCATACATGGGAAAAGGTGACCTCCTAGTGGTATGCTGCAACTTTCAACTCTATGTGTTAGATCCACCATTGTTCCATTCACATTCATCCTGTATGAGCTGATAGTAATCTTTGAAAGGCACAACTACTCTGAAGTCTTCGCCCATGGACTGCCATTTACGGAAATAGTCTCCAAAGGGTATATGATCATGCTGCCGCCCTTTCTCACTCGGTATTGGAGGTAAGAATGTAGGCATTCTGATCCTGGTAATATATCTACTAAAAGTTGGTGAATATTGGTCATACTATTGTGAGAACCCCATATTTGTCACCTCTACGGCTTCTTCTGGTGTTGTAGATAACTAGCTCCACATGCTGAGCCAGAACTATGCTCTGATACCACTGTAATATCTCGTTTTGAGGATATCTCTTAAACATAGCAAAATCCAACCAGAGATTGACTGGGCGGGCATTTACCAGATATGTTGTCTCTAAGGAGAACGAGATCTGAAGGCTATCTGGCCCTTTCCTGACTCTGTCTATAGAGCTGCTTGAAGAATCCCACTCAAAAGTGACTTACAACAATAGGAAAATGCATATATGAGCACACCATGAAGAGGCAACGTTTTACAATGAGCTGTGAGACAAGAAGATGAATATATAGCGAAGAATAATGTATAGCAGCAAAAGAGTGTAGAAGTTTTGAGGAAACAACTTCTCAAGAAAAGCAATACAAGCCTCAACAATACATGTACATGAATATGAAAGAACACTGCTATTTCTGCATAAACCTAGGCTATGAGGACACAGTCTATGATAGAATACTGCTCCAAAATTATGTCAACAGATGGATATGACAATATATGGCCCAAATACAATAGGGGAGCAAATCTCTAACCCTTAGAAATAGTAATACATCAATCCTCCAATGGATTGGTTGAAATACACAAAATAGAAAAAATGTCGGAGTTGTTGGGAAGCTACTACAACTCAAATCTAGAACTCAATAGAGAAGGCTAAAGATGATGAACAAACTGAAGTAGACCTCCTCCAATGGATCTCCAAAGTGGAAGGTTGATCCTTACACTTGAGATCTTACCCTCAAATCAATTTGCAAACCCTCACAACAACTACACTATGAAAATAACGTAGACACTAAGAGGGACTGTGCAGTGAGTAGAATAGAACCCTCTAGCCAAGTGCCAAGATCTATAAATCAGCTCCAATATCTTCCAATCTAATCCTCCAAAGGGAAGAAAGACTTTCCCCCTAAAAAACAAGAGAAGGAAGAGGTGTTGTGAAGTCTCCACGGCAACACCGTACAACACAGCATTATGCTACTGCAGCAATAATGTTGTCCTGCTACAGCAATAACATTGTCCCGGAGGATGATGCTGAAAAACTAACCTTGCCCGAGTAGGCACTCGAAGTCCCCCGGGGCTAAGGGTGAGATATCCGCATGGAGACACTCGATGCACTAAACAGTGTTGTAGACAGGCTAAACAGCCAGCTTGCTCAAGAAGACAAATGTCTCACTCAAAAATCATCAACTCAAGAATGATTGAAATGAGGAGGCTCCTCCATATTTTATAACGTTGGTTTTCCCTCAAAAACCCAACTTAGCCTCTCTCTCTCACCTCCACATCCTCATCCTTATCTAAGCAGAAGCTTGTAGAAGCTTCTAGAGTGTACATAGGCCCCCTCCTCTATGTGGTGTTAGGCCCCCCTTGACTCCCACTTAAGTCACAATGTTGTGCTACTAGGTGGATGTCTTATTTAACTTAAGTGAGTTAGACCCTCTTCACTCACTCTATATTTATTTACAAACTATAGACGACAAACTAAACAAAATAGAATATTCCAATTAGTTATTGCTAATTAGAAATATTACAGTCCCCTCGAAAAAATGTTGCTTTCTCTCTAGAAATTGCTTGAAAAAGTCTCCTTCCTAGCTGATGCTTTCCAATGATACTGCAAAATGTGCCTGGGTCCCAGATGCGCCACTGAATCTTCCCTATCCTCTTCATCACCCTGATATGAAGGGATCTCTCAACGCCGGGATCCCAATCCGGTCTCTTAGGGTACCAGCCAACCAACAATCCTCGCGGATCCCATCGCCACCATGGCCAATAATATCCCAAGTCCCATGGCTCAGACTGCGCACTGCCTCTAGCTATGACTGATGATCTAAGAGGCACAGACCATGACCCATGTTGTGCTGTACATGTCACTGTGTAAGCTGTCCCCCTATCGATCCTGGGTGAAATACCTCCACAAGCAACTGCAAAGATAGAACTAAAGAATATCCGCTCAAGACATGGATTCAAGAATATAATGAGGAACATCTCCCTCATGTGGATCCTCTATCCCCAAGCAATCATCCAAACAAAATGAGCCACCTCCCAACAAGGCAACTCCTCAAAATATCCTTCCACCTCAAGCTCCGGTAAAGAAGGTGGGCTGAAAATCTGACCTTGGCAAGCATCATAGCTTACCCCATGCTTTCCTTCTATCCACTCATAACAAGTGTAGAGCGTATGCTGATCCTGGGCTGCAAAATTATTTCCCTCCAATGGCAAAGTGAAGAACAATCCTCCAAAGAAGGTTCCTCCAACAATGAAGAACAAGCTGGCCCAAAACAATCTATCCATGAAGAATAGGACATGGGCATCATGGAACATCCTAATGAGAGTTTTTCTGAAGGTTCTACATGATGATACATGATGCAAAAAATTTCTCACAAGGATACAACGCAGTCTCATCCACTACAACTTCAAAAAATTACATGGCAAGCAATGTCCATGTTTCATCACATCTACTAAAGGATAGTAAATGGCTGAATGTAACAAAAATAATACATGATCAAGCACTTTCCCATGGCTTTAAAATGGATGAATATCAATCTTATGGCCCACCTCAAAAGAGAACAAACATTTGGCTGTGGTGGCCATATCTCCTCTCATGCTCCCATTAGAACATGTAGTGCAGAAATTGTGAGAATTTTTCCCACTCACGAACACATGCAGCTCATGTGTCTCCCTCATAATCAAGCCTGCCATACAAATATGTTCTATATCAGCCAATGAAGACATGTTCAACAGAAAAATAAATAAAACGCTGAAGGTTACAAGTAATGCAATAAGGTACCAATAGCTTTCCCCGTAGTGACATCGCAGTTTTACAAATTGCTGCTTCATAAGAGTACATGACAAAATGTTTCTGTTAATCATGCATGTCTTCATATGATACATGATATAGTGCAGCAAATGAACATACATGTGGTGATAAAAAAATTTCACAAGGCCACAAAAGAGATGGCTGCCTCCATCATGTAGATTGGCCCAATACAATTCATGGAGCAATTTGACAAGCTTGCCCTCTTGTGAAGCAATGCACTGCATGAAAATGGTAAAAGTGTGCAAATCAATGAATGCATATACAAACTTCTCACCAAATTCTGGAATTAAGATGGTACATGGATCCATGAATGAGTCCTCCATAGTGTTTTGGCATGCTATGAAGAAGACTAAACCATGTGCTACAAAAAGATAATCCTCCTGATGCTTGGAAATCCAAGTGAAGAAAAATATGCCATAGATGTCTCTATCATCATTAAATCCTCTTTGTTCATCAAGTTCAACAAATATGAAGTGATCCTGGATATATGGGTTATGTATCCACCATATCTTTGCTGGGCACACTTCATCCATAAGGTTCTGCTCCAAAGTGACAGCGCAATGATCTCATGTGAATAAGCTCCTGTCAATACAAGGCTATGTTATTTGACACGCTCCTTGTCAAAGAATCCTCTAATAATGCTGCAACAAATATGGAATACCTCCCAAGATGGAAGTGCTTCCCAATCATCATCAAATACCAAGGAGATAGTGCCATCCCCTCTTCCTGCAACATCATACAAAGTGTGAGAGAAAATCTGCCCTTGTTCTCCCAGAAACAAACAAAGCAACAAGACATTTTTTTGCCTCCCGCATATCTCCATCATACCAATCATGTGTTGAAGACACAATGAATGATATGAGTATAATATCAACACCATGCATCCATACTCTATGCTGCTCAATGATGCAAGTATCCAGCCATCTTTTCCCCGTCCTCCTACTCTTAGGAAGAGTGTTTGCCAAGTGATGGGCAAACTCCTTCAAGAGTAACCAGCGTAGCCAAGCCTCCTGCTGCCCAGTATCATATATCTGCAGGTAGCTCTCTAGCTCCTTGCTCATCATCCACATCCACTCAATCACCTATGGATGCATCCTTCTTCTCCTCATCCTGGTACTCCTCCCATGAGGGCTACCATCCTGCCAAATCAAATTCATGTCTTTGCACTTCATGGGATTTTCAAATGTACGCTTCTCAAGGATCAATGAGACCCTCTCAGGAATCAAATAGGTGGTAGGAAAAAACCTCCCATCATGATGTGTATGGCTCAAGGGATGTCCAACACAAGCATGAGATATGTTATCCATCCTAAGATGTCTTCCATCTTCTATCTGCTCTTGTGAGAAGGGAAGAAGGTCATTGCATCCCATGGTGTGTCGAAGTGCATCTCCAATGAGATCTCTCCTTGAGACCTCCCCTTCATCCATAGTCTTCCAAAACCAATGAGGTCTTGGATCTAAAAGTAGAAGTTCCTCTTTGAGCTGAGAAGAGCTCATTGAGAAAGTGCCATCTTGAAGGGAGAAAAGGTTTCTTACTCTAAGATGTCTACCATCAATCTTCAAGGCTTCAAACCCCAACCTCCAATGTGATGTACAATCCAACAATGGCTCACGATAATGATGGTTTGATTACTTCTTGAGTGTTTCCATGTTGCGTAGTGCAGTGCAACCAAGCTGCTCTATAGTAGTAATGAGATTTGACCCTTGGTCATGCAAAAGTAAATCTCCACATTGATCAAAAGAATTTGTTGCAACAATGTAATGTGGAAATCTTTTCATACCTTGATGTGCATTTGGAACTTCTTGTATAGCTACAAGATTCCCTTCCTCAAAAGTGTTGGCTGCCCCAAATATTGATGCATGTAGCTGCTCCTCCATGAGTGGGACAGTGTTATCACAAGCCTCCTCAAGAGGTGATGTGATCTCTTCTTTGTTTTCTCTTTCTCCATCAAAGGTTTGGATCAACCCTTGAGTGAAATCTGCAAAGGTATCCACCCTTGCATGGCTCAAGTGGTTGCACCACCAATCATAGGCTTCACCCTCCAAATGCAGTGTTGAGATTTCAACAGCTTCTTTCCCCACTACAGGATATAGTAGGAAAAATGCCTCCAACTTTCTCACCCAAGTTCTTGCATTAGATCACCCATCAAAAGTAGACAAAAAAAATCTATTGCCTTTGATTTCTTTTCTACTGCATGGCCTCTTCTCTTCCTTCAACTGGATGAAATGAGGAAAATCTAGAGTCTCCCTGAAGGCTGTAGGTTAATATCTATACTCAACAAGGTAATCACTCAGAATCTGATGATCCAAGTATCTTCCATGCTCGATATCTTCTTCTTGATGAGAATAGGAAGTGCATGGTACTTCCTCTTATTTTTCTTCAATCTTCTTGAGCTCCTCAAAGGTAGATGCATTTCCTCTGGATCTGAAAATAGATGAGAATGAACTCTTATTTTTCACTGTTTTGATCTGCTTGGGCCTAGACTCACAGGAATCAATGGATCCCTCATACATGGGAAAAGGTGACCTCCCAGTGGTATGCTGCAACTTTGAACTCTGCGTGCTAGATCCCTCATTGTTCCATTCACATTCGTATTGCCTAAGCTGACATTAATATTTGAAAGGCACAACTAATCTGAAGTCTTCCCCCATGGACTGCCATTTATGGAAATAGTATCCAAAGGGTATATGATCATGCTGCCTCCCTCTGTCACTCAGTACTGGAGGTAAGAATGTAGGCATTGTGATCCTGGTAATATATCTACTAAAAGTTGGTGAATACTGGTCATACTATTGTTAGTTCCCCATATTTATCACCTCTACGGCTTCTTCTGGTGTCGTAGATAACTAGCTCCACAAGCTGAGCCAGAACTATGCTCTGATACCACTATAATATCCTGTTTCGGGGATATCTCTTCAACACAGCAAAATCCAACCAGAGATTGACTGGGAGGGCATTTACTGGATATGTCGTCTCTAAGGAGAATGAGATCTGAAGGCTATCTGGCCGTTTCCAGACTCTGTCTATAGATCTGCTTGAAGAATCCCACTCAAAAGTGACTTACAGCAATAGGCAAACGCATATATGAGCACACCATGAAGAGACAACGTTTTACAATGAGATGTGAGACAAGAAGATGAATATATAGCCAAGAATAATGTATAGCAGCAAAAGAGTGTAGAATTTTTGAGGAAACAACTTCTCAAGAAAAGTAATACAAGCCTCAATAATACATGTACATGAATATGAAAGAACGCTGCTATTTCTGCATAAACCCAGGCTATGAGGACACAGTCTATGATAGAATACTGCTCCAAAATTATTTCAACACATGGATATGACAATATATGGCCCAAATACAATAGGGGAGCAAAGATATAACCCTTAGAAACAGTAATACATCAATCCTTCAAGGGATTGGATGAAATACACAAAATAGAAAAAATGTCGGAGTTGTTGGGCAGCTACTACAACTCAAATATGGAAATCAATAGAGAAGGCTAAAGATGATGAAAAAACTGAAGTAGACCTCCTCCAATGGATGTCCAAAGTTGAAGGTTGATCCTTACACTTGAGATCTTACCCTCAAATCAATTTTCAAACCCTCATAGCAGCTACACTATGAAAATAACGCAGACACTAAGAGGGACTACGCAGTGAGTGGAATAGAACCCTCTGGCCAAGTGCCAAGATCTACAAATCAGCTCCAATGTCTTCCAATTTGATCCTCCAAAGGGAAGAAAGAATTTCCCCTTGAAAAACAAGAGAAGGAAGAGGTGTTGTGAAGTCTCCACGGTAACACCCTACAACACAGTATTATGATGCTGCAACAATAATGTTGTCCTGGAGGATGATGCTGAAAAACTAACCTTTCCCGAGTAGGCACTTGAAGTCCCCCGGGGCTAAGGGTGAGATCTCCGCACGGAGACACTCGATGCACTAAATAGTGCTGCAGACAAGCTAAACAGCCAGCGTGCTCAAGAAGACAAATGTCTCACTCAAAAATCATCAACTCAAGAATGATTGAAATGAGGAGGCTCCTCCATCTTTTATAACGTTGGTTTTCCCTCCAAAACCCAACTTAGCCTCTCTCTCTCTCTCCTCCATCCTCATACTTATCTGCGCAGAAGCTTGTAGAAGCTTCTAGAGTGTACATAGGCCCCCTCCTCTACGTGGTGTTAGGCCCCCTTTGACTCCCACTTAAGTCACAACGTTGTGCTAGTAGGTGGATGTCTTATTTCACTTAAGTGAGTTAGACCCTCTTCACTCACTTTTTATTTATTTACAAACTATAGACGACAAACTAAACAAAATAGAATATTTCAATTAGCTGTCACTAATTAGGAATATTACAGTAACATTGAGAATGTAATATTCGTTGTAGCTTTAGGTAGGTGTTGGAATTCTGATTCCGAAGGACAGATGTGAAGGAGTCTTCGAGGGATGTGTTTTCTCAGACTTGTGTTGCAACAAGTTGTAGGTGTTGGCTTTGCATCTTGATTTTGAAATACAACAGATAAAGGAATCTTCAAGAGATGTGCCTTTCACAAATTCGTGCCACAACAGTTGCAGGTGTTGGCTTTGCATATTGATTGTAAAGTACGTGAGGTAAGGAGTCTTCAAGAGATGTGCATTTTCAGACATTTTCATTTCCACAGTTGGAGGTTTTGGCTTTGCATATTGATTCCAAAGAACGGGAGGTGAAGGATTCTTCAAGCGATGTGACTTTTCAGACATTTTCATTTCCGCAGTTGCAAGTGTTGGATTTTCATCTTGATTTTGAAGTATGAGAGGTGAAGGAGTCTTCAAAGGATGTGCCTTTTCAGACATCGCATTGCAGGAGTTGTAGATGATGGCTTTGCATCTTGATTCTGAAGTACAAGAGGTGAGGGAGTCTTCAAGGGATGTGCCTTTTCAAACATCGCATTACAGCAGTTGTAGATGATGGCTTTGCATCTTGATTCTGAAGTACGAGAGGTGAAGGAGTCTTCAAGCGATGTGCTTTTTTAGACATCACATTCCAGCCCTTGTAGATGATGGCTTTGCATCTTGATTCCAAAGTACGCCAGGTGAAGGAGTCATGTGGGTATGTGAGTTTTAATGACAGTTGCAGACAGTTGATGATAGGTAGATCTTGATGCTTTTGGAGGACCAAAATCTCCTGAGTGGGGAGGATTGATCCAGGTAGATTAAACAGGTACAAGTACAAGTGGCTCAGCATAGAGGGCTCAAAAATCAAAGTGTTCGGATTGTTCTCGAACTAGGTTCAGTTTGAAGACCTCGTCGCCCTGATCACAATGGTGCAATGTCAAACTGAGCTCGTATGGGAAAGTTAGAGCTTGTCAAAGTTTTAGGTTGACTTGGTGACTCAGAACCCTTAGGGAGGACGCAAATTCGACCCTTTCCAACCACCAGATTCTAGCAAACTCAGGTTAGATTTCGGGCAACTTTGTGGCCTCATTGAAAATTCTCCTATGGTCAAAATCCAAATTTCCAAAAATGAAGAATTTGTTTTATATAAACAAAAATTATTAAAAAAAAAGAGTGGTGGGCCTCCACCCCTACCACCCCACCCTCATGTATGATAAAAGTATAAAATTAAATATTTTTAAAGCCAAACGGGCCATGACCCCCGCAGGCCACAACAAACATACCGTATTATATGTGGGGTGGTTGGCGGTCAACCCCGCCACCCCAACTACAACACTATATCCCCATGAAAATGTAACTGTTGTATGATGGGTTGTTGGGTGGCCCGCCCAAGACGGACCCAACTCTTCCTAAAAAAAAAAATGGGCCCATTTTCTTTTAAAGAAATATTGTGCTAAGTTGGGAAGGGTGGGATTTGACCCCCCAACCCCTCCTCAACCAATTGCCAATTTTTACCAACACACCAATGGTGTTCGTTGGTTAATCCACCCACTGAAATAATATTTAAACCCATCATTCACACAGTGTGCCCAAGGCCATGGAGCAGGGAGTGCGCACACGTAGATCGAGGTTTATTATTATTTTTTGTTGCAGGTGTAGTGAAACCATGATCCAGAAAACAGGTAGGCAGAACCGTGATTGGGGCCAACTTTCAGGAGGGCGAAATTTTGACTTTTTCCAAATGGGAAAAATTTTATGTCATTTTTGCACTACTCGACGCCATGAGGCTGATGGCGTGCTCAATTTCTTCATCTGATTCTTTGATTTTTCAGCCACTTTTGGAAGTGGGTTATGCAAGTGTCATATTTCCACAAGTGAGCAATCGTTTTCACATTTTTCAATGCCACAAGGTTGATGGTGTTTTCAAATTCAGCTGCAGAGCAGCTTAGCCTTAAGCAAATGTCAGCATGAGTTATATGATGTGGATTTCATGTACTTATTTATTTCTTTCTCTTTGAGATGCATTATGTCTTGCAAATCATAGTTGATAAATGAGTCCTGGGATCTTGCCTTGTGTTTTTATTGATGTATTTTCAGCTGTAATATTCATAATTAGTGACAGCTAATTGGAATATTCGACTTTTTATAGTTTTTCCGTCTATGGTTTGTAAATAAATAAAAACTGAGTAAAGAGGGTCTAACTCACTTTAGTAGAATAAGACATCCGCCTAGTAGCACAACGTTGTTACTCAAAGGGGGTCAAGGAGGCCAAACACCACGTAGAGGAGGGGGGCCTACATGCACTATAGAAGCTTCTGCACAGATAAGGATGAGGATGTGTAGGAGAGAGAGACTACGATGAGTTTTGGAGGGAAACCAATGCTATAAAAGATGGAGGAGCCTCCTCATTTGGATCATTATTGAGTGTTGATTTTGGAGTGAGAATTTTGTCTTCTTTAGCATGTTGGCTATTTAGCCTATCTGCAGCACTGTTTAGTGCACTGAGTGTCTCCATGCATAGATCTAACCCTTAGCCCCAGGGGAATTTCAAGTGCCTGCTCGGGTAAGGTTTGTTTTCTTGCATTTTGTGAAGTTGTTTCATTGTTTGGGTTTGTTGCGGAGCTGGAGTTTATAGAGAATGCGTAGTCACTGGGAGAGAGGATGCAGTTCATTGTAGAGGAGCTTCAGATTGGGGTTTCTGCAGGAAATTTCACCTGGATTTCGAGCAGAGGGTCAGCCTTTTCCCGTCGAAAGTTTTTGGTAGAGTTTGTGGCAGTATTCCAGCTGTTTCTATCCAGCCACTGCGCTGTACCTTGGAGGCAACAATAATTCATTGGGGAGGAAATTTCTAGTGGTTTCGGGGGTTGGCCATTCTTGGAATGGTTTGTGGATCTTGTCGGGCTTGTCGAGGAGATGTCGGATACAGAGGCCATCAAGGTGGCAACATTAAATTTGGATGGTGAGGCCTAGGACTGGTGGTTCCATGGGATGGTGACACTCGGGCATTCCACAGTGACGACATATTCTGAGTTTACCAGGACATTGATAGAGTGTTTTGACTGGAGGGATTCAGAACAACATTTTGTTGAGCTGACAAAGCTCAAATACACAGGGAGCCCCGAGACATACATTGCAGACTTCTTGAGGGTTTCGGTGATGGTGCCAGATCTATTCACGACACAGATGATCTATATGTTTGTGGAGGGATTGGCAGAGCCACTTCAAGATCTAGTCAGATCCACTAGACCAGCTACACTCCAGGATGCTATCAGGAGGACCAGGGATTTGCAGGATGCATTGCCTAGGATGTGGACATCTTACCCCTAGAGACATGGTTTCTAGCCCAAGGGGAAGGATGTGAAGGTTCCTCCTCCAAAGGGGAATCCAAGACGGGCACAGGTAGATGATGAGGCCATGAGGGATTTGAGGAAGAAGCAACTATGCTTCACATGTCAGGAGCCGTGGGCACCAGGGCATAGGTGTGCTGCTAGCAAAGAACACTTCATTTAGGTCTTCTTCGATGATAGCGGGGAAGAGGATGAGGAGGATGATGAGGAGGTACGAGATAGTCAGATGACCCAGGATCAGTTGCCGCCTCCACCTCCAAGGACAGGAGGTGCAACTTTTGCACGTACAGGAGGGGCCCTTGTAGCTTTGCGAGGAGTTCCTAAGTATTTGACGCTGCGCGTACGTGGGAAAGTACGTGGCCAGCGAGTATCATTCTTGGTTGACAGTGGGGCAACCCACAACTTCATTGATGCACAGATGGTCAAACAGAGGGGCATACTAACCGAGAGTTTTGACAGGTTTTTAGTCTTGGTCCTAGGAGCCCAGACGATGCAGTGTGCCTAGTATGTTCCAGAGTTAGCAGTGACGATGGGTACTTACACTGTGACTGATCACCTTTTCATGGTCAACATACCAGATACCAATGTGGTACTGGGTGTTCAGTGGCTGATTACGCTGAGGAAGGTCACCACGGATTGGGAGGCCTTAGAGATGGAGTGGGATGACAAGAAGACCGGGAAGCATGAGAAGATCCGCAAGATGCATACTGACCCACCTCAGACAGTTTCGGCACACCAGATGGAGGCAGATTTCCGGAAAGGAAACATAGAGTGGGCAGTTGAGTTGCGGGCATCAGAGGCAGAAAATATAAGTCGAGTAGTTCATCCAGAGATACAAGCTATCCTTGACAGGCATGAGGTAGTGTTTGGGGCTATACGACCAGGACGACCACCAGATAGAGGGTTTGGGCATACCATCGAGCTGGAGCAGGGTATCTAGGAGGTGATCACTACACCCTATAGGCATCTCAAAGCCTATCGAGATGAGATCGAGCGGGCCATCCAGGAGTTGTTGGCTCTTGGACACATCAGAATGAACACGAGTCCTTTTTCTTCTTCTGTAGTGCTGGTGAAGAAGAAGGATGGCACTTTGAGGATGTGCATTGACTATAGGGCCCTGAACAAGAAGACTCTGAAGAATAGGTACTCTATACCCAGGATCGATGAGCTGATGGATGAGTTGAGAGGAGCTAAGTTCTTCTCAAAGATTGATTTGAGATCAGGGTACCATCAGATTCACGTGAGGGAATAGGACATTCCCAAGACCGCCTTCAGGTGTCATTATGGGCACTTTGAGTTTTTGGTTATGCCTTTTGGGCTGACCAATGCACCAGCCACCTTTCAGTCTTGCATGAACCATATCTTCCGTAGTCATCTAAGGAAGTTTGTATTGGTTTTCTTTAATGACATACTCAAATATAGCAGGACGTGGGATGAGCATCTCTAGCATATAGATACAGTGCTATGCATCTTGGAAGAGCAATAGTTCTATGCTAAGCTCTCCAAGTGTGAGTTTGGGATGACAAAGATGTTGTATTTGGGTCACATCATTGGAGTGGACGGAGTGAGGGTCCACGAGGAAAATATTAGAGCCATCAGAGATTGGCCAAAACCAAAGAATGTGACGGAACTTCGAGGATTCATTGCGATATGTTCCTATTACAACAAGTTCGTCAAAGGGTTCTCACATCTTGCTGCACCCCTTACAGATTTGACGAAAAAAGGGGCATTTGGTTGGACAGATACAATGTAGCAAGCCTTTGATAGGCTCAAGGAGGTGATGAGTAGCTTCCCAGTGCTTGTGTTGCTGGATTTTATGCAGCCATTTGTCTTAGAGTGTGATGTGTCGGGAGAGGGGATCGGTGCAGTATTGATGCAGGGGGGACACCCTATAGCTTTTGAGAGTCGGAAGCTCCTTCCGCATGAGAGGGTGTATCCCATATATGACAAGGATATGTTGGCCATCATGCATGCATTGGCCAAAATCTAGTATTATCTGGTAGGGAACAGATTCAGGGTGAGAACTGGCCACAATAGCCTCACATTCTTTTTGGAGCAGAAGCAGCTACAAGAGAGGCAACAGAAGTGGATCAATAAGATGTAAGCATATGAATTTTACATTGAGTATGTCAAGGGTAAGAATAAAATAGTAGCAGATGCCCTTTCACGTAGACCAGCCACGTTATCTCTTATGATCTTGGACGCAGATTGGAGGGCTCGACTCTTAGTTGAATACTCCAAGGACTAATTTTCATGTGAGCTGTTGGATGGATAGGTGGCGGATGACCGGTACAAGGTGGTTGATGAGATCATCTATTATAGGGATAAAATCTTCTTGATTGAGGGATCTCAGCTTAAAAATAAGATACTCCAGGCATCACATGATTCTCCATTGGTAGGCCATCAGGGGTTTACCAAAACCTACAGGGCCATTAGAGAGAGGTTATCTTGGAGGGGCCTCAAGGACGATGTACTCCAGCACATCATGAAGTGCGATGTTTGTTAGAGGAACAAGGGTGAGATGAGCCATCCCACAGGACTGTTGCAGCCTCTTCCCATTCTGGAGTGAAAATGGGAGAGCATATCGATGGACTTCATCACAGGGTTGCCCATGGTGCAGGGCAAGGATTGTATATTTGTCGTCGTTGATCGACTGAAAAAGTATGTGCACATTTTCGCCATATCCATGCATTACACAATAGCACAAGTGGCTAGGCTATTCTTCTGGGAGGTTTTCAGGTTGCATGGTCTTCCTAAGACAATCATCAGTGACAGGGATAGCCGCTTCATGGGCAGATTTTGGCAGGAGCTTTTCCAGCTAGTGGGGACGAAGTTGACACCGAGTACTAGTTACCACCCACAGAAAGATGGAAAGACAGATATAGTTAACAAGTGGATGGAGGGCTACTTGCGTAACTATGTCAGTGGGCAGCAGTGAGCATGGTTGAGATGGTTGCATTTGGGGGAGTACTGCTACAACTCGACACATCACATGTCTATTGGTATGTCACCATTTTATGCTTTGTATGGGTACCATCCTTTATCATTTGCTGATGTGATGTTCGGTGTGAGTAAGGCTCCTAGAGCCAAGATGTGGATCTAAGAGAGTCACGATATCCTCCAAGCTCTCAAGGACAACATGGCTACCACCCAGAACCAGGAAAGGCTGTATGCCGACAGAGGTCGGGTGGAGCGACAGTTTGAAGTAGGGGCCTTAGTATACCTATGCTTACAACCATACCGACAGTAATCGCTGAAGCAGAAGGAAGCTGAGAAGCTCAAGCCTCATTTCTACGGGCCATACAGAGTGATAGGCAAGATTGGGCAGGTTGCATATGAGTTGGAGCTGCCCCAAGGCAGCAAGATCCACAACATTTTGCATGAATCATGCCTGAAGAAGGTGATAGTGACACAGGAGCTACCACCTAAAAATGATGAGGGGCACTTGGTGTTGCAGCTGGAGGCCATTATTGATACAAGGGAGAGGCGGTTACGAAGTAGAACGATCTGGGAATTCTTGGTGCAGTGGAAGAATTTTCCGGATGAGGTTGCCACTTGGGAGAGCGAGAAGATTCTGCAGCATCCATCACTTCAGTTGCTTGAGGGCAAGCAACATTTTTCTAGGGGGACTATAATATTACTAATTAGCGACAGCTAATTGGAATATTCGACTTTGTATAGTTTTGCCGTCTATGGTTTGTAAATAAATAAAAAGTGAGTAAAGAGGGTCTAACTCACTTTAGTAGAATAAGACATCCGCCTAGTAGCACAATGTTGTGACTCAAAGGGGGTCAAGGGGACCAGACACCACATAGAGGAGGGGGGCCTACGTGCGCTCTAGAAGCTTCTACGCAGATAAGGATGAGGATGTGGAGGAGAGATAGAATACGACGGGTTTTGGAGGGAAACCAATGCTATAAAATATGGAGGAGCCTCCTCATTTGGATCATTCTTGAGTGTTGATTTTGGAGTGAGACTTTTGTCTTCTTTAGCATGCTGGATGTTTATCCTGTCTACAGCACTGTTTAGTGCACCGAATGTCTCCGTGCGGAGATCTCACCCTTAGCCTCGGGGGACTTCGAGTGCCTACTCGGGAAAGGTTTGTTTTCTTGCATTTTGTGAAGTCGTTTCATTGTTTGGGTTTGTTGTGGAGCTGGAGTTTATAGAGACTGTGTAGTCACTAGGAGAGAGGACGTAATCCATTGTAGAGGAGCTTCGGATTGGGGTTTCTGCAGGCGATTTCACTGGGATTTCGAGCGGAGGGTCAACCTTTGCCCGTCGGAAATTTTTGGCGGAGTTTGTGGCAGTATTCCAGCTGTTTCTATCCAGCCACTACGCTGTACCTTGGAGGCCAGCGTAATTCACTAGGGAGGTAGTTTCTGGTGGTTTCAGGCGTTGGCCATTCTTGGAATGGTTTTTGGATCTTGTGAGGGTTGTCGAGGAAAGGAGATTTTCTAATTTTCACCTCATTCCGGTAAGGGGATCAGCCCCTAATCTTCATTTGATTCCAAGAGTAGTATCTACACGGCATTATTCCAGCAGCTGGGACACAGTTCATAGAGAAGCCATTTCCTGTCTTTTCTGGGAGTGTCTTCTCACTTTCCTTGCGCAAGATTACTTCTTGTACTTCATTAAATTTCTCAGATTAATAAAATGGCTCAGCGTTTTCTCTCTATGTTTTTTGGTTCAGTTGCCGTAGTTGCTATAGTTTCCATAGTTGCTGTATTCTCTTTCTATTTCTATTATTTTTTTGAGCGCTCTAGTTCTATACCACTTGGTGTGTTTATATTTCACTCTTAGACAGAGTCTGGAAAGGGCTAGGTGGCCTTTGGATCTTGTCCTCTTTAGAGGCGACATATCCGGTAAATGCCCTCCCAGTCTATCTTCGGTTGGAGTTTGCCGTGTTTTGGAGATATCTCAAAAATGGGATATTATATCAGCTATGGATTTGTGTCATATATGAGATCCCTTTTATGCCACATTGGTGGGATACTCGCTTTCTTATGTGTATTATTGAGATCCCTTGTTTGCCAGGATGGGCGGGATACTCTTATTTATTACATGTCAGCTATGGTCATACTGATAGGAGTCTTTCTTTAAGTATGAGAGTTCCGTAGTGGAACATCTCTTAAATAAGTCAAGCCAATCCTATGTGAGGGAAATTTTTCCTTGTATGTCATAGAGAAACACATCCATGTACATCTTCTTCGTACAACACATAATGGAGTGGCCTAAACCATCTTGACACTGAGGCCCGAAGATGTAGTCCCTCCTGGACGAACTCCATCATCAAACGACATGTTATTATGTTTGTTGATCTATGTCATTTATGTTCCTCTTATTTACAACTACAATTGTTCATTTTAGTTCATTAACGTCTTAATTAAATGCAATTCTAATTATCAGCTGAAGTAAAAGGTCTTGGTTAAGGGTATCGAGAATTTACCCTGGGTCAAAACTAGAGAATATTCCCTAAATAGTCCTGAGGTGATGACTAGACTACCAATTCATTAATGTGTCACTGTTTTGCACAATTTTTACTTATTTGGGAAAATGAGTAGTAGACCATAACTTACTCATACGAACTCGGATTTTGATGAAACAATTTGCGTTGGAATCTTGGTGATGATCTCTATTCGATCATTCACTTCTGAAGCATTTCCGAGTACTTTAATTTTTTAGCTAAATATTGAGCCTCTGATCAAAATTGGTGGCACGTAGAGTTCTATCATTATTTTAGGGGGTCCAGTTACATTTATTTGTGAGTTGTAATTAGTTAACACAAGAAATGGATTTAAAATGAGTTTAACTAGTTCTAATTGAGAGATAAGACCGTGATAGGTCCAGTGTATTAAATTAGAATTAATTCACAAGTAGTGGTCAGTTAGTTAACGAATAATTCACTATAAATAGTTTTTTCATGGATGTTCTAAGGAAGGTCCAGTTGAGACTGAGGTTAAATGGAAGAGATCTATCATTTGTATTATTAGAAAATTATACAGGCCATGTATGAGGTCGTCGAGAAGGCTTGAAAGGATTCCACAATCATTAATTTGTATTTCCGTAAGTAATAGGGGATCAATTAGCCCAATAATGTGTAAGCAAGGTAGGCCAGGTAGACACAAGCAATAGGTTAACTACTGGACAAAATTTTCTTAGAATGTATGTTATATTCGATTAGGATAAAAGTGTGAGAGTCAGTAGAGTGCAAAGGTTTCTGAGAAAGATAAATAGCATTGTATTGTTTCATGATCTTGACTTTATGCAATATATATATATAGTGGGCTTTTGAGAATTTTCTTTCGCCAGATACAGCTTGTGTTGTGCGATTGATCATATATTTATCTTACTTGTTATGTGATTGTGAGATCGTGGTTTGTTTCCGCAAATTGTAGAAGGATTCAATATGTTTTTCAGTACATTAAAAAACCATATTGAATCCCATTGTTAGATTTTCTATAGTAATTGATCTGTTAATGATTGGAATAAGTTACCCTAGCATTCTCCTCCCTCGTTTCATTCCAATATTACTCCATTTAATTAATTATTAAAAATTGTCTCATTTTATTAATGATAAACCACACCACATATCAAAAATGAGGAAGGAAAGGTATATTTCCCTCTTGCATTTTCTTCATTCACCAAGAACATAGGAAAAAGGTAAATAACATATTATAGTTGTTGTTGAACAATTGAATGAAGACCTCATTGGTAAGGTTTATGTTGCACATTGATTTTATTTCATGCTGTCATAACATAATACCATTATCCTTCATTAAGTGTCTTTCCATTAAATCTTCTTTTCATTTCCATAAGGAAAATACTTAGGACTATTCCCTTCATTGATGTGAATTTTTTTTGGAATTAATTATCACCTTGCAGTCTAAAGAAAGAAAAATGACCCTTATTCTTAGTCACATTTTGGAAAATCCAGGTGGAATGATATTTTGGCTCCTAAAATGTCCATTATAAAAATATTATGGTTAATGGTTTCCCAATTTTTCCAACCTATACCATCACCTATTTCCTATAATTTTTTTTTTAAATATTTATAAATTTTCTCGGTAATGTTTGTTATGGTAACTTTTGGATTTGACATATGGAGATACTATAGAGAACAGAAAATTTAACAATTTTGAATAAAACTTCCTTCTATTACAAGGATATTTCCCTTGATCACTTATTGATCTGGTGTAATTTTATTAGGTAGCCTCTTCATTAATTCGTGATTTGTTTTCCTATATGATAATTTATTGTCAAATTATTATAGTTACATGATGGAAATGATCAGATTTCTTCACCTTATACACTGAATATTCCTTTCCAATCCATCAATATTTTTTCCTTGCACACTTTTTCTCTCATAATCCCTTTGTGCTCATAAAATCATGTTATCGCATTATATATCATATTGCATAGTTTTTATTTTACATAATACTAAGTTCATTATGGTAGTTGTACGTTGTCACCCTTTCAAGGTTTATTCGTATTTGTTATATTGAGCATTATTTTATTAGAACCTCTAGTTCATATCAATGTGATAATCCATAGACACATGTTCGCAACATTTACATTACTTGGTCTTTTAGATATAACCATGTATTACAAGTCATAAATAATATAATCCAATATATTTTAGGTTAAATATCAAGTAATAAAGCTATTATTGGTATACTTCACCTTTTGTATTGGGTCTTCTTTAATTATTTCTAGGCTTGGAAGTTGCATATAAATGTGTGATTCATCACATACTCCTTACATTTCAACCAATGTTCTTCCCATCAATTCATCTCAACTTTACACTTCTATTTCATCTTTGAAGACATTTTTTTTTTTTTTTATAGAAGGAATATATTCAATATCTAGATTTTTACTTGCACTTTGTGTTATGTATGTTGTGGGTGTTTTGAGGGTGTTTCAGGAAACTTATATGGATTTTGAAGTGGATATAGTGATTGAATATATGGAAAGGGTGCACAACAATATTAAAAAAAATTTACCCTCCATGCACCTTTTGTTACATTATATGAACACTATTTCTAGCTCTTTTTCTCCTTCCTTGATATATGGAGTTAAATAATGTATCTATCCTTAATGATGGAGGTGGTGTGACCATTTATTTAAGGAAAGAATAAAGTTTTGTTTTACCATATTCATTATTAGGTGTTAAAAATATTTTTGTAATTTAATGAAGATAGAATATCATAAATCGTAGAAGGGATCAACGTACTTATTTAATATTCGACAATATAATTTTATTTATATGCATTATCTTTTAGTTTATCTTCTTAAAATAATCGAACAGAACTACTAGTCCTTGAACAATAATATGAATATTAATTATATTATGCGTTAATGAAATTACTGATCCTTCTACTACTTTCTCAAAGAAAGTATTATTGTTGTCAAAGAAAGTGACAAATTCATTTATATAATATAGGAATTTCACTAGATTCAAATCACTTATTTAAGAAATATATATTACCAATCTTTCTCATTTTCATTGTTTGTAAACATCCTATGAAATAAAGCATGTTATTCCCACCAATGTTTCCTTCATATGCATAATCCTTCCTAAATTTCCTAAGCACAAATAAACGTAAAAAATATGTATTCGAGAAAGCCAAATACACTTAGAAAACATATATTCTATGAAACCGAACACATTTACCACTTTTGAAATTAATTTTGGCTTACATCCTATTAAGCACATCATTATTATACATTATAGATTCTTTCATTCACTATACATTGACATTATCTATTTTTATTCATTGAATCAAATTACGGGTTTGAGGTATCATATGATGATTTAAAATATATACAAATATAATAACAAGTTTGTTCATAATACTATAGGGATATCATATATAAAACCCTATACATCTATGTATAATATTCCATCATTTTAACCGTGGAAATATTTGAAGTTTGTGCATTCATATCTTTAAAATAGGAAACAACATGTAAATATTGTAGATTCCTTAATCTCGTGCTAGTTCATAATCTCATGCATAATTATTTCACTCTTTACCAGACCCTGAAAAATGGCACAAACAAAAAAAAAAAAAAACTTATTCATCTCTTACTGAGTGTCCTAGTTCACCTCTACCGGCCTAGATTCATCTTAATCCTCGATCTATCAAGCGTCCATAGGGATCAAATATCTCGAGGTGCAAACCTTTTTTTAGTGCAAGACTTGAGGAAAGGTTTGCACATTGAGAGATTTGATCCATCATGGCTTTTGATAGATTTGGGGTTAAGATTGATCTAGGATGGTTTTAGTCATGTGTAGTCATACAAAATTTGATGAAAATTTAATTACTTTGATCATTTTAAATATGTGAAATATTTCTAATATTAATTCATTCAATTCAATTTTAAATTTTTTTAGTTATCTCAGTTTGTTGAGAGACTGTTAGTAGCTTGAATAATGAAAAAAAATGAAATAAATATTTTGAGTGCAAGGTGACAATGTAACAATGTTGAATGATAGAAAAATTGAATAATAAGAATATAGTCAATTACAAACAATATTCATTGTGATCAATATGAAAATATTTTCTTCTACTATCCTTATTGTCACACCTATTAGTTTTTCCATTTTATCATATTCAACATATCAAAAGGGCAGTTGAAATCATTTTCCATTAAAATATTTAACTCGAGCTATTGTAGTAACCATCATACCTTGTCGATGTTGCTCTCCAATATAAATAGTAATTTTCTACAAAGTCAATCATTGTGACTTATAAAGTGTTAAACCCCAAATAATTTTCAATGGTAGGTGTTTTCTATTACCACGTTTGAATGGAAATTTATTAACAATGTTGAATGATGGAAATTCAAAATAATAAGAACATGTCCAATTATAAATAGTTTATAGTTTCAGGAAGCGAACATTTTTGGTAAGTGAACATTTTATTTAGGATGAAAATTCAAGTATTATATTTATGGTTGAATTATTCTTATACAGAAGTCAATGTGTGTCATGAATAATTTTCACGTGCTTATAGTGAGAGAGAGTGTGTAGGTTTCGGGGGTGATAAGGAGAGACAACGAGATATAGAAATATAGAAGGATGGGGGATAGAGGGAATAAGAGAGAGGTAAGACATGGAGGGAGGAAGAGATATAGATATGGAGAGAGAAGTGTTAGAGAGAGAGAGAGAAGGGGAAGAGAGATATAGATAGATAGATATGGAGAGAGTGTGTGTATGTTTTGGGGGTGAGATAGAGAGATAAAGAATGATAGACAATGGGAGATACATAGATATATGGAGGCAGTAGATATTTTCTTACACTAAAATCAATTCACATTATTGATCTAATTACATTGAAATTACTTTACCTCATACAGATAGTTTCATTAAATCAGAAGTCAACATCTACACTGAAATCAATGCATCTAGTGAAAACAATAAAATAGGATTAGAAATCAACTACTACACTAAAACCAATGTATTAATTGAAAGTAATCAAACAGGATTAGAAATCAATATCTACAATGAAACCAGTGCATCCAATGTAAGAATTCAAATAGGAGTAAAAATCAACATCTACAGTAAAATCAATGCATCTAGTGTAAGGTATTCAATAGGATTAAAAATCAACATCTACACTAAAATAAATGCATCTAGTGTAATAAATAAAATAATATTAGAAATAAATATCTACACTGAAACTAATGCATCCACTGTAAACAATAAAATAGGAGTATCAATAAACAACTACACTAAAATCAATGTATGTAGTGTAAGGTATTAAATAGGATTATAAATCGACATCTACACTGAAATCAATGCATCTGTGTCTCATTATCTCTATCTGCCACTCTATCTCTATCTTAGCTCCCAAACACACACACTCTCTCTCCATATCTATCTATCTATATCCCTCCCTCTTCCTCTCCCCCTCTCTCTTCCCACCTTTTCCTCTCCCTCTAACTCTCTTCCCCAACCCCCCTCCTCTCTCTCTCTCTCTCTCTCTCTCTCTCTCTTCTCTCTCTCTCTCTCTTTGTGTGTGTCTCTTCCATTTATCACTCCATATCTATCCCTCTTCCTCCCTCCCTCTCTTTATCTCTCTCTTCTTCTCTCTCTCTGCCCTCCATCTATATCTCTATCTACCCTTGTCTCTTTTTTTCACCCCCAAAACATACACTCTCTATCTCCTCCCCTTCTCTCTCTCTCTCTTCATCTCCCTCACTCTCTTCCCCCAATCTCTCTCTCTCTCTCTCTCTCTCTCTCTCTGCATATGTTTCCTCTTTCTGTACTCTCTCGCTCATCGTATGTACATCTATTCTATATAATTACTTTGAAATTAATGTACATCATACATATAGTTTCATTAAATCATAAATAAAAAACTACACTAAAATCAACACATCTAATGCAAACAAGCAAATAGGATTAGAAATCAACATCTACACTGGAATCCATGCATCTAGTGCAAGAAATCAAATAGGATTAGAAATAAATATATGCACTAAAACCAATGCATCTAGTGTAAGAAATCAAATAGGAGTAGAGATCAACATCTACAATGAAATAAATGCATCTAGTATAAGGTATTAAATAGAATTAGAAATATACATCTACACTAAAAGCAATCTATCTAGTGAAAGCAATCAAATAGTATTAGAAATAAATATATACACTAACACCAATACATCTTGTGTAAGCAATCAAATAGGAGTATAAATAAACATCTACAATGGAATGAGTGCATAAAGTGTAAGGTATTAAATAGGATTAAAAATTTAAATCTACACTAAAATCAATAAAACTATCTCTAATCAATAAAACTATCTCTCATTGTCTCTTTATCGCAACCCCCATATATACACACATTCTCTCTCTCTCTCTCTCTCTCTCTCTCTCTCTATCTCTCTCTCTCTCTATTACCCCCTCCCTCTCTTTGCCTCTCTCCTCTTCCCTCTCTCCCACCTCCATCTATATCTATATCTCCCCTTGTCTCTCCTTCTTACCCCCAAAAGATACACACTTTCTCTCCATATTTATCAATCCCTCTCCCCCTCCCCCTCCCTCTCACTCTTTATCTTCCACTTCTCTCTATATCTTCTTCTTCTCTCTCTCTCTCTCTCTCTCTCTTCCATATTTCTCTCCTCTCTCCCTCACCATTTCTCCATCTCTATCTTGTCACTCCCTCTTCACCTTTCTCTCTCTATGTCTTTCTTCCCCTTCTAGCCCCATATCTCTCTCCCCTCACTCTCTCCTCTCTCTCAAGTACTCTCTCTCTTCCTTCCTCTCTCTACCTCTCCCCCACATCCCTATGTCTCTTCCTCTCATCACACACACACTCTCTCTCTCTATGTCTCCACCCTCCAAATTTGGCGTGATCTCCCTCCCTCTCTCCTTCTCGCTCTCCCCCTCCATATCTATGTCTCCCTATCTCTCTCTTCCCCTTATTTCCCTATCTCTATCCTCTTATTTTCTCTCTCTTCCCTCATCTCCTCTCTCCCTTCTCGCTCACTCTCTCTCTCCACCTCTATCTCCCAATTTATGTGTTCTTCCCTCCCTCTGTTTCCCCCTCCAAATCCATATCTGTCTCTCTCTCTCCCTCCCTCTCTCCCACTCTCTTCCCCCTCATTTATTTATTCCTCCATCTCTCTCCCTCTCTCCTCCTCTCTCCTCGCTCCTTTATTTCTTCCTTCCTCTCTCTCCTTGTCTCTCCCACCTCTTTGTTTCTCTTCCCCACTCTATTCCCTCTCTCTCTCTCTCTCTCTCTCTCTCTCTCTCTCTCTCTCTCTCTGTATTAAATATGATCTCGTTATATTGTATTTAAGAAAGTATCTAAATTAGAATAAGCATAATTTGGTATAAAATATTAAACCTATATTTTGGATCAATATTTTCAAAGAATAGCTTTGATTCTTGGTTAATATGCATCTATGGTGGTTCTTAATAATATTATTTATATTATGTAAATTTCAAATATGTATATATAAAAGTATTCTCATTTTTAATTTATTAAAACCTTGATTTAATCTCTATGGTAATATTTTTAGTGGCCACCAAGATGGATGGTTTAGATATACCTCAAAAGTAATGATAAATTTTGATTTTAGATTTAATTTAAAAAATTAAAAAATTAAATTAAACTAAAGTATTTGTAAAATATTTTGATTTTGAAATAAGTTAGAGTTTTTGAGCATGCGGTATTGATAAGCCATGGTATTAGACCATGGTATTGTAAGAGAATAATTAAAAGCCTAGATACATAACATAATAATCAAAAGACTAGATGGACCATGATATTGATAAACCATAGTATTGCGCTATGGTATTATAATTTTCTTCCATCCTCTCTCTCTACTTCTTTCTATCTTTCTCTTATGGGTATTGGCCCATGGTATTGCAAAAAAGCCTATTTAGAATTTAATAATATCCATGTTAAATATTAATGATTAGAAATCTTATTATATTGTAAATACTAAATTTTTATTCACTTATTAATAAAATTTAAAATTGGCTATAAAATCATTATTTTAAATTATATGGTAAAATAGATATTAATTTACAAATATTATTTATAAATTTAATATAATATGTATATTATATTTTCTTTTATAAAAAAATATTAAAATTACAATTTAAAAATTTTGAATTTGAATTTAAAAGATATATAACATCTCGCATCTCATCTAACGGACAAACATATACCTTATACGGGACTGTAAATCATCTGTTCGCGCAATAATGATATGTTCATATGGTAAAGAGAATTCTACACATATACCATAGAGATTATATTGATCATGGATGGTAAGGATTTTTCGTCCATGCACATTAAAGTTTGCTTAGGGAGTCAGTCAGAGAACGAATTTCGCTCAAGCAACTGCGCACTAGGGTTTGAGGGGCGGATAGGTTTTTCTCTGCGCAGGGTCCGGCGGCCGCCTCGCCGCTGCGGCCCCCTCTTCATCTTCGGTGGCCTCTGCGTAGCCTTCCCACACACTGCGAGTATGTTTCGGTGGACTTGAAGGGTGCCATCTCGGTTTTTGGGAGCGGCAGATACGGTTTTGTGCGGCGGATGGGGTTTTCTTTGCGCGCGATCCGGCAGCCGCTCGACTCTGTGGCCTCTCTTCATTTTCTGCGGCCTCTTTCGCTGGCTCCCTGAGGCCATCCATACCGTAGAAGACAATATGGGGTGGTGGGCTACCTCATGAGGCGGATGATTGGCAGTTTCATTCAATTTTGGGGTTTTTTGGCAATATATTGATGGCGCGGAGTGCTGTGGGCTACGGTCTTCAGCGGTCTGGCACAATGGGTTTGGCCGCTGCTGCGACCACTTTGCTGGGGTTTTGATTGCAGCTGCTGCCCCTTTTTTACAGGGGCTTTTTTTGTGGGCGATGTTGTTGGATCTGCTCTGTTGCTGTTGATGTGGGTTTGTGGTACGACACCTGCATTTGGGGTTCACAGGGTGGAGACTACTCCCACTCTGCAGACATATATGTAATGAGTGGTTTATGCACTCGGAATTAGCTAGGTCAAGCTACTGTGATCCTCTTTCTTACTTAGAATGTGATATGGTATGTTTTCTGACATTGTTGTCATGATGCTTCTCGCTGTAGCACAGCTGAGAACAAAATTGATGTAATATGTACTGACATATATTAATATATCAGCGTTTTTTTTCCTCTGAAAAAAAAAAGAGATTATATTAATCATAAATAAGAACATTGTATTCAATTTTGTAGTAAAAAACGAAGAACTCAATAATTATATTCAATATTTCCATACAATTAAAACAAAAAACATTCCTACTTTTGCATAAGGTAACCTAAATGTGACATAATATTACAAATCTTTTTTTCCCATACCTCCCACATTAAAATGCAAATAATATAAAGTATATCTTCTTAAAATATAAGGATCAAAATAATTATCATGAATCTAGGCTCTTGTCTCTAAAAATATAAATATATGCTACATGAACTCGATATTTAAGTGAACTTGATATTTAAATTTAGGTGTACTTTAGATTTGAAAATTTAATATACAAAATAACGAAAATCCATCATATTATTAATCTCGATTATATAACTCTCTTAATAAATATATAATAGAAAAAAAAAAAAAGACAAAACTTAAACCTAGAAAACTTCATAGAACTATATAATAGAAAAAAAAAACAAAACAAAAACTAAAACCGATAAAACTTCATAGAGCCCAATGTTTAGGATTTTCTTTTATAATAATAATTGATAAATATTTGATATTTTTTTATTTAAAATAAAACAAAAGTATGGGTTAAAATGTTATTCAGAATAGTTTAAATTTGTTTCTTCACAAATTTTTGAATAAAAAATACAATGGTTTTTAGAGTTGTGAGTTTTTGGGTTCGAAATCTCCACAGTGGACATTTTTGTGTCAACGTTTCGGGTCTAGAACAAGACCCATCATCAGGACAAATGTTTGTAAAAAAGAGAGAGGAAGAAGACAATATAAATACTTATCAGGAGTGCAGGAAGAAGGGGCCGACCAACCCAAAAAGTCAAATGACAATTATAAGTTAAATACAAAAATTAATTTTAAAGGCTTTCTAAATTAATGGAGGGTTACTAAAAAGCATAATGTCTTTAAATGTAAACAAGGGAAATAAATGAATCTAAATAAAGAAAACTAAAGGGGTTAAAATAGCTATTTCTAAGAATAAAGATAAGGTTTCAATTTTATATTATTATTAAAGTAACATAATAATATAAAACCAAGAATCATTATAAAGGGAATACAAGATGAAACCCTAACAAGGTGACTTAAAAAGGTTACTAAATTAATAATAAGATAGAAGGAAGGAGCCTAAAGGATGCAAAAAAGTTAATCAATGCTAACCATAAAAGGAAAAATTATTATAAAGATAGAAATCCAAAAAAGGTATTAGAATCAATTTTATTTTATTTTAATACCTCCTTAGGAGTAGAAAACAAAGCTATAACTAAAGGTATTTATTAATTTAAGATTGATATTAATGAAAAGAGTATATTAATATAAAGCCATAAATTAATATAAAACCAAGATTTAGTTATAAAGGAGGTGACTTAAAAGGAAATTGAGAAACAACTCACGTGAAGGTAGGGGTCCAAAAGAAGAAAATGGTTAATTAAAGTTATCTATAAAAAGAGGAGGGGGGGGAAACATAAAGAGAAGGAATTCTTAAAAGGTATAAATGTCCATTTTATTTTAATACACCTAAGGATTAGTTAAAAATAGCTATTACTAAAGGTATTTTATTATTTAGGATTGAGGTTAAAAGGTATAAATGTCCATTTTATTTTAATAAACATAAGGATTATTTAAGTATAGCTATTACTAAAGGTATTTTATTAGTTAGGATTGAGGTTAATGAACAGAGAATATTAGTACCTTATGAGAAGGGGGAAGGATAAGAGGTCTCAAAAGAGAGGGGATGATGATAGATGAGGACTTAAGGGAAATTTTTATATATAATAAATAACATAAGAAGAGCGGGAGGGCAAGGCCTAATACTCAAAGAATGGCAGTAATGAAAAAATCTAGAAAGAACACAAATTTTAAAGGTTCAAGAGGAAAACCCCACGGTTTTTTAAGGTTAATGAAGACGAGGTAAGAGAAGGAGAATGCAAGGAGAGATAAGGTCAAGAAGGCAATATAAAGGGGACAGAAAGGAGGTTATACAGGGAAGGGAAAGAGTTAAAAAAGTCACTCTAAGTACAAAGGAAGGGGAGGACAACGAACTGCTGAGGGGGGGGGAAAGGAGGAGGAGGAAAAAGGTGCAACCTGGGAAAGGAAGATTTAAGAGTGGGAGAATAAGGGGACCCAATTTTTGCTAACTTCTAAACCTCCATCCCTATTGAGGTTATCTGGATGTTTGATGATCTCAAGAGCCTCCCGCATCTTCCTTTTGTAATAGTGATTTTCATTGGCTATAACTTTAGCATCCTCTAGGCAGATATGGTGGAGGGTTTTATTCGAGTGATCCGCTAGAGCTGAGGATTTGGTTCTCCCAATTCTGATGTCGGCCCCATGCTCTTTGAGTCTAATCTTGAAAGATCTTCCAGTTTCTCCAATGTAGCATTTACCGCATGAGCAATTTATACGGTAAACACCTTTATGCTGTAGTGGATCTGGTTTTTCCTTGACAGATTTCATTCTCTGCTTGATAGTCATTAGGGGCTTAAATGAGGTCTCAATGTTATTTCTAGTAAGGATTTTGGCAAGTTTTTCTGTGACTCCTTGGATGTAAGGGAGGTAGGCTTTAGACCTAAGGTTTTCATCACGCGGATTTCCTTTGTTACCGGATCTGGCTTTTTGTATGGCTTTTGTGATGTCCCTGTTTTTGTATCCCATATTAGTGAAAGCCTTTCTTAAGTATACAATTTCTTCTTCCAAGTGCTCTTTATCGGAAATTCTGAAGGCTCGTGTGAAAAGAGTCACGAGAACCCCCATCTTTTGAGCCGGATGATGGTGTGAGTTGGCATGGAGGTTTTTAGAGTGTAAAATATAATGCGATATTTTTCATTATTTGAATTGTATTTTTAATGTTAAATAGAGTAGATATAGGAATAAATAACAATATTAACCATAAAAACTTAATCAATTTTGCATATATAGATATATATGAAATTGATATCAACATAAACTAATAAACATAGATCTTCAAATAGTTTATTTAAATTTCTTGTTGAAATATTTTTGAAAAGTATAGCATTTAAACATATTTTAAAGGGGCACCGATGGACAAACTTACACATCCCCTCATAATGGGATGTAGAACTAGTATAAATCCATCTTAAGTATAGACCAGAGAAGCATCAAATTTATACACCTACAAACTTTTGTAGAGTGTCAAATACAATGTGTTATTTTTTATTGTTTAAATTGTATATATATCTATATATATATATATATATATATATATATATATATATATATATATATATATATATATATATATATAGTTTACATTAAAATATTTTAAGCAAGCAAATTTTTATTTTTTTTATTATTAAGATATTTTTAAGTATATTTCAATATTAATTTGTATTAAAATATTTTGTCAATAGACAAATTACAAGATTTAAATATCTTATTCCTAAATTGTTTCTAGTTACTTTACATCATATTCATTTTTTTCTTTTAATTATTATAGACATTATTTTTCTATTTAGAACATAATTTTAACTTTTATTTTTATTTTAAAGGGTAAAGGATGGATGGACAAACTTACACATCCCCTCATACTAGATTGTACAATGCGCCTCTCTTATGAACCAAGATAGATTCACATTAAGTACGGATATAAAAAAAGCAGAGAGGGATCAAATTTCTTCCTGTGCAAAAGTTTTTAGAGCCCAAAATACAATGTGTTATTTTTCCTTGTTCAAATTGTATTTTTAATACAATATATATTGGACCAAATAAAAATTTAACCATAAGAACTCAATTTTGTTTTATATATAAAGTGGATATTGACATAAATTATTTAACATAGATATTCAAATAAGTTATTTAAATCTCTTATTAAACATATTTTTGAAATGAGATCTTTTTTTTATTACATTTTTTTTAATTACAACTAACATTATCTTTCTATTTACAACATAATACCGATGAATGAACAAACTTACACATCCCCTCATACTGGGCTATAGAATGAACCTTTGGCTCAACCAACATGACATGTTCCATCTTAAGTGTTGATCTAACATGAGGTGAGAAGGATCAAATTTCTTCACGTGAAACCTTCTTGCAGTGTAAAACACAATGTGTTATTTTTTATTATTGAAATTGTAATTTTGAATGTTAAATAGAGTATATATAGGTGCAAAATTCTTGCAGTGTAAAATACAATGTGTTATTTTTTATTATTGAAATTGTATTTTTGAATGTTAAATAGAGTATATATAGGACCAAATAAACCATATAACCATAAAAACTTAAAATTTCCAGTATATATGCATAATTATTTTTAAATGAAGCCATAGGTCCAGGAGATTGGGTTGTCGAGACTCAATCCTTGTTCATGAGAAATCTCATAAAGTTAAGCTCTCAGTTTGTCATCACTGGTCGGGAAACTGAGCATGATTATGAAGAGATTTACCAATAAATAACCGGCAGTGTGGTTCGGTATTGAGCATTTCTAGTCTTGGCGAACCTTTACCTCTGGGCTTCGACGTCCACGATACTGAAGACTCTTGCTTTTCGACGTTATTTTGTTTTTATTGGAAACATACTTGCTAGGAAGCGGGCATGTGGAGAAATTTTAATTTAATTCAGTGATGATAATGCCAATATTTGTTTGAAATAAGAATATTTGACTCTCGCTGTGTAATAAATCTTTTGCAAGTTTTCTATATAAACATAATTTAATTTATGGTTTCAAGCATCCTCTGCAGGTTCGCATCTTCCGCAGGATCGCGAGAAAAATTGTGAAACCATTACACAACATGTTCGCATCTTCCGCAGAATATAATAAATCTTCTGCAGGTTTGATTTTTGCAATAAATCTTCCTCAGGTTCACATCTTCCACAGGTTCGCAAGAAACTTTTTGAAACCATTACATAATAGGTTCACATCTCTTCTGCAGGCATGGAGATAAAAAATATTCTATAGGTTCGTATCTTACGTGGGTAATAAATCTTCCACAAGTTCTAGTATGGCTCTTAGCTTCACGAAGATAACTTCTGGCCTAGTTCCAACTGCCTCTGAGAGTCAAGCTCATGCCCATATTGTCAGTGAAGCCCCAACTCCCACTTTGCAGGTGGTCAAGGCCTCACTGGACGAGGCCTTGATGTTTTCTGAAAGTTCCTTGATATGCCAGTTTAATGGCTTTTGGTCGTGGCTGACAACTCTCCATAGTTGGATCCCCGATGTATGGAAGCCTATCATTTCTGATGAAATTAATATCTACCCCTGTGCTAAGGGTTTCTTTATAGTAGATTTTAAAATTCTGAAAGCAGACAATGCATTTTAGATTCCAACCCTTGGTTTTGGGAAAAATTGGGACTATTCATGAAGCCATGGAACCCATCATTCAATCCCTCAACAACAGTCATAACCTCAGCACCAGTTTGGGTCATATTTCCAAACTTACCTTTGAATCTCTGGAATATTTCCTCACTAAAAGCCATTGGAAATGAAATTGGGAAATTTTTGCAGGTGCCCAGAGATAGAGGAATATGTTAGAACCACCTATGCACGCATTTGTGTAGAAATGGACTTCAGCGTCAGATTCCCGATTGAAATAATCCTAACAAGAAAAGACTATGTATGCAACCAGAAACTCGACTATGAAAGTGTCCTCTTCAGATGTCTATCCTACTTTGAGATAAGCCATCTAGCCAAAAACTAACCAAAAGTATCCCAAAAATATTTTGCTAGAATCACCATAGATCTACATGGTGGGAAGGAGCACAAATGAACATTACATTGTCATCAAGGAAGGATACTCTCCATAAAAATCTAAGTCACAAGAAATCAGGAAAGAGAGAAACAACCCCCAAGACAAGCAGGGGGAAAGCCCCGTCCAACAACAAAAAAATGAACTCGAAAACCCCTCAAACATAAACAATTATGAGGATTCGAATACTGCACAAAATAAATCTTCATTTAGCAGCAAAGAAAATCTCCCAGATCCTGAAGATAAGACACCAGTGTCCTAAGAATCAGAAGAGATGAAGGAGGTGCAAGATAAAGGAAGTTGGAAGACCGTAGAGAAGACAAAGAAAGCTACAACACCAATCTTGCTAAGAAAGACGAGAAGCTAGACAATTAAGAACTAAGAAAATTATAGGTCCGATAGACCAAAGTTTGGTCTCAGTGGATATTAACCATCATCATCATCATCATCATTAATATATACCCAAATATATTAAAAAATTTTATCTAACCAAATTATAAGATTTAAACATATTTCTCATACATTTTTTGTACTTCTAATTACTTTAGAACATATTCAATTTTATTATGATTATAATAACAAACATAGTTTAACTATCTAGAACATATTTTTTAACCCTTTTTTTTTTATTTTAAAGGGGAAACTTACACATCGCCTCATATTGGGTTGTAAATTAAGTCTCTCAGCTCAATAATCATGTTGTCTATTAAAAAATATTTATTTCTTATTTCATTACTTATCTCCTTGAATTAAGGCAGATATCTTAAATCAATGTTATATCCTTATATTTATGGTTATATAGTTAATATATTGTAACCAAATTATAAGATATAAACATCTTACTCACCCTTTTTTTTACCTCTAATTACTTTAGAACATATTCACTTTTATTATGATTATAAAAGACATAAATTTTCTATTTAGAACATAATTTTTAACTTTTATTTTTATTTTAAAGGGGAAACTTACAAATCCCCTCATATTGTGTTGTAAAATGAGTCTCTTGGCCCAATAATTATGTTGTGTATAAATTTTTTTTTCTTATTTCCATAGTTATCCCCTTGAGTTAAGGGAGATCTCTTAACTCAATGTTATATCCTTATATTTATAGTTATATAGTTAATATATTGTTTAGGGGAGAGGATAATTCTACAACATAGTATGATGGATGTGTAGTTTTGTCCCTCCATCCCTCTAGTTGATATGTGCCATTTTAAAATAAAAAATAAGTTTTGTTGTAAATAGAAAAATAATTTTGGCTATAATAATAAAAAAATTGAATATGTTGTAAAGTAATAAGAAGTAAAAAAATGTTTGAGTAGGATGTTTAAAACTTATACTTTTCAAACATTATTTCAACAAGTGATTTAAATAAAACTTTTGAATATTTATGTTAACTAATTTATGTTGATATCAACTTCAAAAAAATTGCTAAAATTAAATATTTTAATGTTGTATATAAAAACAATCATCAACAAAATATTTTATTATGAATTAATATTGACATATACTTAAAAATATATTAACAATAAAAAAACTTTTTTAATTTGGGTTGATAAAAACTATTTTAATTAAAATTATGTACATATTATATATCATTTAAAAAAAAGTATTTATATATCATGAAAAAGATAATATTTTATGGTTAAAAGATTTATTTGCTCCTATATATACTATACATAGCATTCAAAAATAAAATTTAAATAATGAACAATTACACATTTTATTTTTCACTCCAAATAAGTTTGCATGTGAAGAAATTTGATCCATCTGAGGTTAGGTTAGATCCGTACTTAAGATGGATTTGACAATGAATGAAAACCAAAAAAGAGGATCAGAGAATATTCTTTTCAATATTCAAAATAGTTAAATAAGATCACATTGAAAACAACAATAATAAATTACTGGAGTACCTATGGATTAGAACTGAAGTAAAAGTGAACTTTCTATGACACCTAGTAGACAATCGAGTTAAATGTGATGACACCTAGGAGACACTGAGATTAATATCTCAACATCCCTCCTAATCTCAACTATTCCATGTAGAGACTCTTACAATGACTAATTGCTCTCTTTTAAATTCAAATACATTCTTCCCAAATGGATTTGTGAAAATATATCCAACATGTTCTTTGGAACCAAAAAAAGTGAGTATTATGTCCCTATCATTGACAAGCTTAGAGATGAAATGAAAATGTGTGTCAATTGTTGAACTCTTAGTTAAACTGAGAGGGGGGGTGAATCATTTTAACACATTCATGGACTTTTAAAACTTTTTCCTTTAAAACTTATTTTACTTTATTAACACCTTCATTTCATGATCAACATAATGTGTGAGCAATCTTTATTTATGAGCAGCAATTAATAAGAAGATTAGATAATGCACCAGCAGTCTTAATATGTTAGCAGCAAGTATTAGAATAATAGATATATCATATCAACACATAGACATCATGCACATAGACACCAGATATACGTGGAAACCCATAAAGGGAGAAAACCACATCTTATTATTGTTGTGATGCAAAGGCAAGCTCCAACTCCCTCTCACCACTGATTTTCTGCAGGCACCAACCTACAGGAGGCTCCAACCTCAATTTTGCAAGCTACAACTTGCAAGGAAGCTCCAACTTCCATCTATTTTCTGCAGGCACCAACCTACAAGAGGCTCCTACCTCAGTAAGCTACAACTAACATCTATCAAGCTACAACTTGATAGGGAAGCTCCAACTTCCTTACTCTTTCAAAAATAAAACACTTGCTGATTTACCTTGGATATCAGCTCTGTTCTGTACCTTCTTCTCTGCTGTTCATCAAATCTTATATCAGACCTGCATCATCTCTGCTCAGCCCCTTCTTCTTCTTTTCTCAGCTCCTCCTTATTCACATTCTTCGCGCAGCTTGCTTATTCTCTTCAACTCTCTTTAATTCTGCTGCATACTCTCTTCTTCTCTCACTCCTTTTTCGTCAACTCTCTCCCCTTGGATATTACCCTGTTTTATACAAAAATAGCTTCATGGCTGTTTGTATTCCACTGGGAATTCGAAATGGACAGCCATGTCTCTTTTCCTTCTGCCTTCTCATCTCTTTTCAGCTCACTCAGAAAAATGTAATTGTAGGTGCTTATTTTAATATTACAGTGGGATATTTTCTCTCTTCCGAAGACTTGCCAATGCATCACAAAAATATAAATTTAAATAAAACATTTACATCCAAATTTAAATGAGAACTCCAGCTCACTCGTTTTGTCTCTTGGCTTGTTGCGCATTTGTCTTTTCTCTGACTGTGTCTTTGTCTTTTCTGTCCTCTGCTGTGGTGTAACTGTTGCATGCGTGCAACTGTTCCTTTTATATCTGTTGACTGTAAATCTGGAGGAACTCCAATCCCTTTTATGCTATTAGTGTCTTGTTGATGTGGAACATTCCGCAAGCGGAACAGACATATATCACAGTCGTATATTAATAATCGCCCTCCACCTTAAGCTGAGGCATATACATACAACCCACAGACCACGCAGCACATCTTTAATACATTCACCTTTTATATATATAACAGTGCCTTTTAACTTAAATCAACTCTCGGCATCCTTATATAAGGTTTTAACAAGAAACTGCCGCTTCTACTATAATCAATGAATAATCTTGATAACACTTAACAAATGCCCTTTCGGGCCCACCTGACACACTTTTTGATGCATTGATTCTCCTCCGATTGCGATTGATCGCTCCTGCTCCGATTGCGATTGATCGCAATCGTAACTTCAAATACTCCGATGTGATTGAGTCACTGTTCACTGTTCTTTGCCGATGCGATTGACTAATATCGATGCGATTGGGATTCAAATTTTATTAATCAAAGTTTATAAGCCCATCGGGTCCGGGCTTCCGATCGCAATCGCAACTCTTATATTCTCCGATGCGATTGGGTTGTTCCGATGCGATCATGTCGGACTTCAAAAACTTGTTACTCATGGTTTATAAGCCCATCGGGTACGAACTCTTAATCGCAATCGCAAGTCTTTTAATATGTGTTGCGATTGGCCACTGTTCATTGTATTTTGCCGATGCGATTGGGAAAGGACTTCAAACACGTTTGAATTTTAATTCATACCTCCATCGGGTCCAGACTTCCAATCGCAATCGCAACTCATATGTTCTCCGATGTGATTGACCAATGCCGATGCGATTAGACCTGGAACTCAAATATATATTAACCATGATTTATACGCCCATCGTGTCCGAGCTCTTAATCGCAATCGCAACTTTCTGTTGTGATGTTCCGCTCCCATTGCGATTTCCGATTGCGATTGAGGAGGGGTCCCGCCATTTAAATATTCGTTTTGTGCGCTCTTTAATAAAGTGCTCCACTTATATATTTGAGCTTAGACGTTTGTTTATGTGATGCGCTGCACATATATGCTTATATATATTTTTGCTGCTGGAGTGAAGAGATTCCCGGAATAATGTTTGTGTTATATTATATGTATAACGCCGGTTGGAGTGTGCGATTCCCGGAATATGGTTCTGTATTATATGCATTGCATTGCCGCGGGAGTTAAGCGATTCCCGAAATATGGTTCTGTATTATATTCATTGCATTGCCACTGGAGTTAAGCGATTCCCGGAATAGGGATTATGTATTATATGTATAACGCCGGTTGGAGTGTGTGATTCCCAGAATTTTGTAATGGCTCTCTGCCTCTGTCACTGCTGCTTCTGTCGCTCTGCCTCTGTCTCTACCTTTCGATAACGGTTCTTCACTGTGCTTCTATGAGTGTTACATTTTGACTTTCTTCTTGCTGCCTCTATTGCTTTCGTTGTGCCTCTTTTTCCTTCCTCTGCTTTAGCGCTGCCTCTTTTGCCTGAGTGCTGCCTCCTTTGCCATCAATGACAATATTTCCAATAGTCTCCCCCTTTGGCATTGATGGCAATCCACTTTCTCTGTTTGCTTTCTCTTTCTCTTGTTGATTGCTCTTCCTGTTTGCCTGGTCTTCCTCCTGTTGTTTGTTCTTCCTCCCCCTCTGACATCAATGGCAAAGGACGACGCCTCATCTCTCTGTATGGGTTCTGTCGTTGCATTTCCTTTCTCTGAGTTACGTTTAGGTCCTCTTCTGCTGAAATTGGACTATGTTGCTCCGGAGTGATGTATGAAACTTGTTGAGAGAACACTTTGGTATAGTGAGCCAATATATGTTTTATAGTTGTGTTTCATTTGTAGTGCCTATAATATGCATTTTACGATTGAACGGTTCTTGTTGCTTCGGAATGCTGATACTATTGATAATGCTGATAATACTGATAATGCTGATCCTGTGGACTTGTTTTATGCTTATCTTACTGGCTATTCTCCCCCTGGAATGATATCTTCGTTTTGTTCTCCCCCTGAGACTATGCTTTCTCTTTATATCAGAGAGTAGCATCTGCAGATACTACCCCTAGTTTATCTCTCAAGAATTGAAATGGTTCTCTAGCAAGAGGTTTGGTAAATATATCAGCTGTCTGTTCTTTCGTTGGTACATATTCCAGCTTTACTATCTTCTGAGCCACTTGTTCTCAGAGGAAATGATACTTAATTGGAATATGTTTAGTTTTTGAGTGAAGTACAGGATTTTTAGATATACTTATAGCACTTGTATTATCACATTTGATTGAAATAGGTTCATCAATGCTTACCTTCATGTCTTGAAGAGTTTGTTTCATCCACATGACTTGTGTACAACATGCTGTTGCTGCTATATATTCTGCTTCAGATATAGACAGAGAGATGGATGTTTGTTTCTTGCTTAGCCATGCAACTAGGCTTTCTCCTAGATAGAATGCACCTCCACTTGTACTCTTCCTATCATCCATACAGCTGGCCCAATCTGCATCTGTGTATGCTGATAAAGTGAAGTTTTTTCTTTTAGGATACCAAAGTCCATACCGTATTGTTCCTTGTAGATATCTGAATATTCTTTTGGCTGCCAGAAGATGGTTTTGTTTAGGTGTTGCTTGATATCTAGCCACTAATCCTACTGCTAGCATGATGTCTGGTCTTGATGCAGTCAGATACAATAGACTTCCAATCATTGATCTGTAAAGTCCTTGATCTATGTCAGTAGACCCATCATTAGCACACAGCTTGCAACCTGTGGTCATGGGAGTTGACACAGGTTTGCAGTCCTCCATTTTGAACTTTTTCAACATTTCTTTTATGTATTTTTCTTGTGAAATAAATGTACCTGTGTTATTTTGCTGAATTTGTAGTCCCAAGTAGAAACTGAGCTCTCCGATCATAGACATTTCAAACTCTGTTTTCATTTCATCAGCAAACCCTTTTGCTAGATCATCTTTGTTGCTTCCAAACATAATGTCATCAACATACACTACAACAATCAAAAGTTTATTTTCATGGGCTTTTATGTATAGGTTGCTGTCTACTCCACCTCTCTTAAAACCCTGTTTTTGCAAATATTTATCCAGTCTTGAGTACCAAGCACGAGGAGCCTGTTTCAGTCCATATAGGGCCTTTTTCAGTTTACATACATAGTCTTCTTTATCTGTCAATGAGAAACCTTATGGTTGTTCCATGTACACTTCTTCTTCTAGATCACCATTAAGAAAAGCAAATTTTACATCCATTTGATATACCTTGAAATCTTGATAGCATGCAAATGCTAGGAACATTCTGATAGCTTCCATTCTAGCTACAGGGGCAAATGTTTCATCATAATCAAGTCCTTCTATTTGTGAGTATCCTTTGCAAACCAGCCTTGCTTTATTCCTGATTACCTGTCCTTTCTCATTCATTTTGTTTTTGAATACCCATTTTGAACCAATGATATTTTTCTCAATAGGTCTAGGAACTAGTTCCCAGGTATTGTTCTTCTCAATTTGGTCCAATTCTTCATTCATTGCTTTTATCCAATACTTGTCCTTGCTGGCATCTTCAAATTTCTTTGGCTCTATTTGTGATAACATGGCTATGTATACTTCTTCTGTTTGTTCTGTTAGCTGCCTTCTCGTCTGGACTCCTGCTTTCTTTTCTCCTATGATCTGATCTTCAGGATGATTCTTTTGAGTGTATCTTGAGGGGGTTTTTGAGTTTAATCCAGCATCTTCTGATGTCTTGCTGGTTTCATCATCATTCTGATCTTCTTCTTCATGATTATCTGATGGACTGCAGCAGTCTGTATTTCTTGTATTGTTTAGAAATTCTTCATCAAATCTCACATCAATACTTTCAACTATTTTCCGAAGAGTCTTATTGTAGCACCTGTACCCTTTACTTTTGGAAGCATATCCTAGAAAAATCCCTTCATCTGCTCTTGCATCAAATTTCCCAAGGTTTTCATCATTGTTCTTTATGTAACACTTGCTACCAAAGATTCTGAAATGTTTGATTGAGGCTGGCTTTCCATGCCATAGTTCATAGGGAGTCTTGTCACCGCTTGGCCTTAAGTGAGCTTTATTAAGGATATGTACTGCTGTGTGCACTGCTTCTGCCCAGAAGGTTTGAGCAATATTATTCTCTTGCATCATGGCTCTCGCAATTTGTTGAACAGATCTGTTTTGTCTCTCTGCTACTCCATTCTGCTGAGGTGTCCCTGCAATAGTAAATTGTTGTTTTATGCCATGTTCATTGCATAGGTCTGCAAAGTCATAATCAGTGAATTCACCTCCTCTATCTGATCTGATGCATTTCAGCTTGCATCCTGTCTGATTTTCTGCTAATGCTTTAAATGTTTTGAATTTTTCCAGAGCTTCCGATTTATTCTTGAGAAAAGCAACCCATGTCATTCTGGAGAAATCATCTATTATCAGCATAAAGTAGGACTCTCCACTTGGTGTTTTAGTTCTTGTAGGTCCACACAGATCCATGTGCACAAGTTGCAGTGGTCTTCTTGTTGATAACTCTTCTTTAGATTTAAAGGATGTGCGATTTTGTTTCCTCAACTGACAAGATTTGCATATTGTGTTTGAGGGCCTTTTTATTTCTGGCATATCTCTGACAGCTTTCTTCTTGCTCAGTCTAATGATATGGTCAAAGCGGAGATGTCCCAATCTCTTATGCCATAACCATGACTCCTCGAGTTTGCTAAGATGGCAGGCTTCATCCTCCTCTCTCACTATGTACACATTACTCTCTGTTCGAACACCTTTGAGTAGAGTTTTTCCTGTTGTGCTTGATCTGACTACACAATCTTGTGCTCTAAAGAGAACTTCATAGCCTTTATCACACATCTGACTGACACTCAGTAAATTTGCTTTCAGCGCATCTACATATAATACATCTTGGGCCTTTCCTCTACCATTGTCTATGTTGACTGATCCTTTTCCCTTGATCTTTCCTGATTTGTCATTTCCAAAAGTGACATTGCCCGATTTCTTTTCATCAAGAGTTAAAAACTTGTTTTTATCTCCTCTCATGTGTTTAGAGCAGCCACTGTCCAAATACCATTGACTCTTCAAATCTTGAGCAGTTAAAGCCAAGTCACATTTATTCACCTTCTTTATCCACTGGAGGCCCCCTTTTTTTTGGTATCTTTTGTGAGGTCATGAATTATATCCCTTTAGAGAACACTTGGAAGATATATGCCCAATTTGATTGCATATACAACATTTGATTATAGTTTTTGCAGAATTGTGAGCATGAACAAAATTGCTTTGACTAATAAACCTCCTTGAGGTATTGAACATCAGTCTTTGTCCATACTCTCTACATTCAATAATTCTATGGCCAAAATCCTTACAATAAAAACAATAACCATAGAAATTACTTGCATACCTGATGTAAGGTTGTCTCTTCCATGCTTGCCTCTTTTGCTGGTTTGAATCATTCCTCCTTGCATGACAATATGCAGCAATGTGTCCCTGCTTGTGGCAAACATAACAGGTGGCATTCTTCATAGGAGGCAAGAATCTCCTTTGATGGCTTCCAAATTTGATATAATCAGGAATATATGATCTTTTCTCTGTTGTCTTAGTATTTGTTAAAATCTTTGTTATTAGAGGTTTCTTCTGGTCTCTGTCTTTCTCATTACATGTTTCTTCCTTTGTAGGAATTATTTGGGCTGCTTCATCAACCTTCTTTGCTTTCACAAAAATTATATTTTTGTTTTCCTTTTCTTTGCCTTTACTTGATTCTCCTTCATAGCCTATCCTAGTTTTTATTAGAGGAGATCTTTGAGCATCCAAGATTTCATTCAACCTACTAGAACTTGTCATTTGAGAAGGGTATATAGAAACTTTCTGTTGAGCACTTTCTAATTTCCTTCTAAGGCACAAAATTTCTTCTTCCAGCTTCTCTTGTTCTCGAGCTTTATCTTTGATTTGGTGAAGTAATATATCTTGTATCTTCTTGGCTTCTTCAAGCTTTACCTTCAGCTGCATGAGGACTTCTGAATTTTGTTCTTCTTTCACACATTTGAGGAGAATATCTTTTTGTTTTTTGCATTTTAGTTTGAGTCTGTCAATCTCCTCCAGAGCACTTCTTAGCTCCCCCTCAAGATCGAATTCCCCTTCTTCTTCTTCTTCTAGCAAGAGTCCTTCAAGATCTTCTATGGCCATTAGTAAAAATTCAGAGGTTCCCTTTTATCCTGAGGGTTCATCTGAGTCTTCAGATGCACTGCTGTCTTGCTGAGCGTAGAAGGATTTTCTGCTGAATTTCTTTCCTTTCTGCCAATTCTTTGATGTGTCTTTCTCTGATTCTTGAGCTTGATTTCTTACTTTCTTGTGAGGACATTTAGCAGCATAATGTCCAACTCTTCCACAGTTAAAGCATTTAAAAGGAATTTTACCTTTGTATCTACCTGATCCTTTATCCAATTTCTTGACAAATTTAGCCTCTTATTCATCAGAGCAAGAGCATATTTCTTCCTTTTCTTCTTTCTTCTTTTCTGTTTTAAAGGCTGCTTCCCTCGAACTTGGTTTCTTCTGTGGGAGCCTCATTTCATAAGCTGTTAGATTTCCAAGTAGCTGGTTCATGGTCAAAGTCTCCCAATCCGCTGTCTCTTCTATTGCAGACACCTTCGGATTAAATCTGGATGGGAGTGATCTTAGAATATTTTGCACAACTATACTTTCGGGTATGTTTTCTCCAAGAGCTTTCATATTGTTAACAATTTCTGCAACTTTTAAGAAGAAGCTACCAACATCTTCATCATCATTCATTTTTAAGTTTTCAAACTGGGCTCTATATACTTGAAGTTTGGCATTTTTTACTTTCTGGTCTCCCTCATGTATGTCTTCAAGAGTATCCCATATTTTCTTGGCAGTGTCTTTGTGCATTACTTTAATAAACTCGCTTCACATAATCCATTCAGGATGGCATTCATGGATTTTGCATTAGCTACAAAGCTTTCTTTAGCTTCTTTCTCTGTATCAGTTGACTTCGGGGCATATCCTAATTGCACAGCAGCCCAGACTTCTACTCCTAGTGACATTATGTATGTCTTCATTCTGATTTTCCAGAAAGCATAATTTTCACCAGTGAAGAAAAGGGCTTTATTGGTTGAGCATCCTTCTTTACTAGCCATCTTGGGAACCTAGGATCTCCTTTCAGTTGTTAGACTTGTATAAAGGAACCCGCTCTGATACCAATTGTTGAACTCTTAGTTAAACTGAGAGGGGGGGGTGAATCAGTTTAACACATTCATGGACTTTTAAAGCTTTTTCCTTTAAAACTTATTTTACTTTATTAACACCTTCATTTCATGATCAACATAATGTGTGAGAAATCTTTATTTATGAGCAGCAATTAATAAGAAGATTAGATAATGCACCACAAAGAAGCAGTGCTCGTGTTAGCAAACTAGGGCATTGTGCGTTAATAGATATATCATATCAACACATAGACATCATGCACATAGACACCAGATATACGTGGAAACCCATAAAGGAGAAACTGATCTATTATTGTTGTGATGCAAAGGCAAGCTCCAACTCCCTCTCACCACCGATTTTCTGGGTGCACCAACCTACAGAAGCTCCTACCTCAATTCTATAAGCTACAACTTGCAAGGAAGCTCCAACTCCCATCAATTTTCTGCAGGCACCAACCTACAGGAGGCTCCAACCTCAGTCAACTACAACTGACATCTATCAAGCTACAACTTGATAGGGAAGCTCCAACTTCCTTATTCTTTCAAAAGAAAACACTTGTCAGATGCATTTCGATATCGCCTCGGTTTCCGTACCTTCTTCTCTGTTGTTCATCAAATCTTATATCAGACCTGCATCATCTCTGCTCAGCCCCTTCTTCTTCTTTGCTTAGCTCCTCCTTATTCACATTCTTCTTGCAGCTTGCTTATTCTCTTCAACTCTCTTTAACTCTGCTGCATACTCTCTTCTTCTCTCACTCCTTTTTCGTCAACACTCTCCACTTGGATATTACCCTGTTTTATACAAAAATAGCTTCATGGTTGTTTGTATTCCACTGGGAATTCGAAATGGACAGCCATGTCTCTTTGCCTTCTGCCTTCTCATCTCTTTTCAACTCACTCAGAAAAATGTAACTGTAGGTGTCAATTTAAACATTACAGTGGGAGTTTGTTTTCTCTCGGAGACTTGCCAATGCATCACAAACAATAAAAACAATTAAACCATTTACATTCGAATTACAATGTGAATTCCAGCTCACTTATTTTGTCTCTTGGTTTGCTGCGCATTTGTCTTTTCTTCGATCGTGTCTTTGTCTTTTCGTCTCTCTCACAGTAATCATAGATGCGTGTAAACGTTCTTTTTATATCTACTCGAGGCTTTGGGGTTAACTCCAATCCCTTTTATGCTATGTCTTGTTGATGGGAACATTCTCTACAGTTTTAAATCTCGACATATCGCGTCGTATATTAATAATCGCCCTCCACCTTAAGCCGAGGCATATACATACAACCTAATGCATCACGTTACACATCTTTAATACATTCACCTTATATATATAACAAGTTGCCTTTAACTTAAATCAACTGCGGCATCCTTATATAAGGTTTTAACAAGAAACTCGCCAAGGCCTACTATAATCAATGAATAATCTTGATAACACTTAAATATATGCCCTTTCGGGCCCACTCCCATCACGCTTTCTGATGCATTGATTCTCCTCCAATTATGATCGATCGCTCCTGCTCCGTTTGCGATTGATCGCAATCACAACTTCAAATACTCCGATGCGATTGAGTCACTGTTCACTGTTCTTTTCCGATGCGATTGACTAATATCGATGCGATTGGGATTCAAATTTTATTAATCAAAGTTTATAAGCCCATCGGGTCCAGGCTTCCAATCGCAATCGCAACTCTTATATTCTCCAATGCGATTGGGTTGTTCCGATGCGATCATGTCGGACTTCAAAAACTTGTTACTCATGGTTTATAAGCCCATCGGGTCCGAACTCTTAATCGCAATTGCAAGTCTTTTAATATGTGTTGCGATTGGCCACTGTTCATTGTATTTTGCCGATGCGATTGGGAAAGGACTTCAAACACGTTTGAATTATAATTCATACCTCCATCGGGTCCAGACTTCCAATCGCAATCGCAACTCATATGTTCTCCGATGCGATTGACCAATGCCGATGCGATTAGACCTGGAAATCAAATATATATTAACCATGATTTATACGCCCATCGGGTTCGAGCTCTTAATTGAAATCGCAACTTTCTGTTGTGATGTTCCGCTCCCCTTTCGATTTCCGATTGCGATTGAGGAGGGGTCCCGCCATTTAAATCTTCGTTTTGTGCGCTCTTTAATAAAGTGCTCCACTTATATATTTGAGCTTAGACCTTTGTTTATGTGATGCGCTGCACATATATTTTTATATATATTTTTTGCCGCTGGAGTGAAGCGATTCCCGGAATAATGTTTGTGTTATATTATATGTATAACGCCGGTTAGAGTGTGCGATTCCCGGAATATGGTTCTGTATTATATGCATTGCATTTCCGATGGAGTTAAGCGATTCCCGAAATAGGGATTATGTATTATATGTATAATGCCGGTTGGAGTGTGTGATTCCCAGAATTTTGTAATGGTCAGTCACACCGTTTGCCGTCATCAGTTTCTTACCTTCGAGCAATCTGCTCTTCACTGTGCTTCTATGACTATTACATTTTGACTTTCTTCTTGCTGCCTCTATTGCTTTTGCTGTGCCTCTTTTGCCTTCCTCTGCTTCAGCGCTGCCTCTTTTGCCTGAGTGCTGCCTCCTTTGCCATCAATGAAAATGTTTCCAACAGTCTCCCCCTTTCGAATTGATGGCAATCCACTTTCTCTTGTTGCTTGCTCTTCCTGTTTGCCTGCTCTTCCTCCTGTTGTTTTTTCTTCCTTCCCCTTTGACATCAATGGCAAAGGATGACGCCTCATCTCTCTGTATGGGTTTTGTCGTTGCATTTCCTTTCTCTGAGTTACGTTAGGTCCTCTTCTGCTGAAATTGGACTATGCTGCTCCAGAGTGATGTATGAAACTTATTGAGAGAACACTTTGGTATAGTGAGCCAATATATGTTTTATAGTTGTGTTTCATTTGTAGTGCCTGTAATATGCATTTTACGATTGAATGGTTCTTGTTGCTTCGGAATGCTGATACTATTGATAATGCTGATAATACTGATAATGCTGATCCTGTGGACTTGTTTTATGCTTATCTTGCTGGCTGTTCTCCCCCTGGAATGATATCTTCGTTTTGTTCTCCCCCTGATACTGTGCTTTCTCTTTATATCAGAGAGTAGCATCTGCAGATACTACCCCTAGTTTATCTCTCAAGTATTGAAATGGTTCTCTAGCAAGAGGTTTGGTAAATATATCAGCTGTCTGTTCTTTCGTTGGTACATATTCCAGCTTTACTATTTTCAGAGCCACTTGTTCTCGGAGGAAATGATACTTGATTGGTATATGTTTGGTTTTTGAATGAAGCACAGGATTTTTAGATATACTTATAGCACGTGTATTGTCACATTTGATTGGAATAGGTTCATCAATGCTTACCTTCATGTCTTGAAGAGTTTGCTTCATCCACATGACTTGTGTACAACATGCTGTTGCTGCTATATATTCGGGTTCAGCTGTAGACAGAGAGATGGATGTTTGTTTCTTGCTTAGCCATGCAACTAGGCTTTCTCCTAGATAGAATGCACCTCCACTTGTACTCTTCCTATCATCCATACAGCTGGCCCAATCTGCATCTGTGTATGCTGATAAAGTGAAGTTTTTGCATTTAGGATACCAAAGTCCATACTGTATTGTTCCTTGTAGATATCTGAATATTCTTTTGACTGCCAGAATATGGTTTTGTTTAGGTGCTTCTTGATATCTAGCCACTAATCCTACTGCTAGCATGATGTCTGGTCTTGATGCAGTCAGATACAATAGACTTCCAATAATTGATCTATAAAGTCCTTGATCTATGTCAGCAGACCCATCATTAGCACACATCTTGCAACCTGTGGTCATGGGAGTTGACACAGGTTTGCAGTCCTCCATTTTGAACTTTTTCAACATTTATTTTATGTATTTTTCTTGTGAAATAAATGTACCTGTGTTCTTTTGCTGAATTTGTAGTCCCAAGTAGAAACTGAGCTCTCCGATCATAGACATTTCAAACTCTGTTTTCATTTCATCAACAAACCCTTTTGCTAGATCATCTTTGTTGCTTCCAAACATAATGTCATCAACATACACTACAACAATCAAAAGTTCATTTTCATGGGCTTTTATGTATAGGTTGCTGTCTACTCCACCTCTCTTAAAATCCTTTTTTTGCAAATATTTATCCAGTCTTGAGTACCAAGCACGAGGAGCCTGTTTCAGTCCATATAGGGCCTTTTTCAGTTTACATACATAGTCTTCTTTATCTGTCAATGAGAAACCTTCTGGTTGTTCCATGTACACTTCTTCTTCTAGATCACCATTAAGAAAAGCAAATTTTACATCCATTTGATATACCTTGAAATCTTGATAGCATGCAAATGCTAGAAACATTCTGATAGCTTCCATTCTAGCTACAGGGGCAAATGTTTCATCATAATCAAGTCCTTCTATTTGTGAGTATCCTTTGCTGACCAGCCTAGCTTTATTCCTAATTACTTGTCCTTTCTCATTCATTTTTTTTTTGAATACCCATTTTGAACTAATGATATTTTTCTCAATAGGTCTAGGAACTAGTTCCCAGGTATCGTTCTTCTCAATTTGGTCCAATTCTTCATTCATTGCTTTTATCCAATACTTGTCCTTGCTGGCATCTTCAAATTTCTTTGGCTCTATTTGTGATAACATGGCTATGTATACTTCTTCTGTTTGTTCTGTTAGCTGCCTTCTCGTCTGGACTCCTGCTTTCTTTTCTCCTATGATCTGATCTTCAGGATGATTCTTTTGAGTGTATCTTGAGGGGGTTTTTGAGTTTAATCCAGCATCTTCTGATGTCTTGCTGGTTTCATCATCATTCTGATCTTCTTCTTCATGATTATCTGATGGACTGCAGCAGTCTGTATTTCTTGTATTGTTTAGAAATTCTTCATCAAATCTCACATCAATACTTTCAACTATTTTCCGAAGAGTCTTATTGTAGCACCTGTACCCTTTACTTTTGGAAGCATATCCTAGAAAAATCCCTTCATCTGCTCTTGCATCAAATTTCCCAAGGTTTTCATCATTATTCTTTATGTAGCACTTGCTACCAAAGATTCTGAAATGTTTGATTGAGGCTGGCTTTCCATGCCATAGTTTATAGGGAGTCTTGTCACTGCTTGGCCTTAAGTGAGCTTTATTAAGGATATGTATTGCTGTGTGCACTGCTTCTGCCCAGAGGGTTTGAGCAATATTATTCTCTTGCATCGTGGCTCTGGCAATTTGTTGAACAAATATGTTTTGTCTCTCTGCTACTCCATTCTACTGAGGTGTCCCTGCAATAGTAAATTGTTGTTTTATGCCATGTTCATTGCATAGGTCTGCAAAGTCATAATCAGTGAATTCACCTCCTCTGTCTGATCTGATGCATTTCAGCTTGCATCCTGTCTGATTTTCTGCTAATGCTTTAAATATTTTGAATTTGTCCAGAGCTTCTGATTTATTCTTGAGAAAAGCAACCCATGTCATTCTGGAGAAATCATCTATTATCAGCATAAAGTAGGACTCTCCACTTGGTGTTTTAGTTCTTGCAGGTCCACACAAATCCATGTGCACAAGTTGCAGTGGTCTTCTTGTTGATAACTCTTCTTTAGATTTAAAGGATGTGCGAGTTTGTTTCCCCAACTGAAAAGATTTGCATATTGTGTTTGAGGGCCTTTTTATTTCTGGCATATCTCTAACAGCTTTCTTCTTGCTCAGTCTAATGATATGGTCAAAGCTGAGATGTCCCAATCTCTTATGCCATAACCATGACTCCTCGAGTTTGCTAAGATGGCAGGCTTCATCCTCCTCTTTCACTATGTACACATTACTCTCTGTTCGAACACCTTTGAGTAGAGTTTTTCCTGTTGTGCTTGATCTGACTACACAATCTTGTGCTCTAAAGAGAACTTCATAGCCTTTATCACACATCTGACTAACACTCAGTAAATTTGCTTTCAGCCCATCTACATATAATACATCTTGGGCCTTTCCTCTGCCATTGTCTATGCTGACTGATCCTTTTCCCTTGATCTTTCCTGATTTGTCATTTCCAAAAGTGACATTGCCCAATTTCTTTTCGTCAAGAGTTAAAAACTTGTTTTTATCTCCTGTCATGTGTTTAGAGCAGCCACTGTCCAAATACCATTGACTCTTCAAATCTTGAGAAGTTAAAGCCAAGTCACATTTATTCACCTTCTTTATCCACTGGAGGCCCCCTTTTGTTTGGTATCTTTTGTGAGGTGATGAATTATATCCTTTTAGAGAACACTCGGAAGATATATGTCCAACTTGATTGCATATACAACATTTGATTATAGTTTTTGCAGAATTGTGAGCATGAACAAAATTGCTTTGACTCATAAACCTCCTTGAGGTATTGAACATCAGTCTTTGTCCATACTTTCTACATTCAATAATTCTATGGCCAAAATCCTTGCAATAAAAACAATAACCATATAAATTACTTGCATACCTGATGTAAGGTTGTCTCTTCCATGCTTGCCTCTTTTGCTGGTTTGAATCATTCCTCCTTGCATGACAATATGCAGCAATGTGTCCCTGCTTGTGGCAGACATAACAGGTGGCATTCTTCATAGGAGGCAAGAATCTCCTTTGATGGCTTCCAAATTTGATATAATCAGGAATATATGATCTTTTCTCTGTTGTCTTAGTATTTGTTACAATATTTGTTATTAGAGGTTTCTTCTGGTCTCTGTCTTTCTCATTACATGTTTCTTCCTAGGAATTATTTGGGCTGCTTCATCAACCTTCTTTGCTTTCACAAAAATTATATTTTTGTTTTCCTTTTCTTTGCCTTTACTTGATTCTCCTTCATAGCCTATCCCAGTTTTTATTAGAGGAGATCTTTGAGCATTCAAGATTTCATTCAACCTACTAGAACTTGTCATTTGAGAAGGGTATATAGAAACTTTCTGTAGAGCACTTTCTAATTTCCTTCTCAGACACGAAATTTCTTCTTCCAGCTTCTCTTGTTCTCGAGTTTTATCTTTGATTTGCTGAAGTAATATATCTTCTATCTTTTTGGCTTCTTCAAGCTTTACCTTCAGCTGCATGAGGACTTCTGAATTTTGTTCTTCTTTCACACATTTGAGGAGAATCTTTTTTTTTTTTTTTCTGCATTTTAGTTTGAGTCTGTCAATCTCCTCCAGAGCACTTCTTAGCTCCCCCTCAAGGTCGACGTCCCCATCTTCTACTTCTTCTAGCAAGAGTCCTTCAAGATCTTCTATGGCCATTAGTAAAAATTCATAGGTTCCCTCTTCTCCTAAGGGTTCATCTGAGTCTTCAGATGCACTGTTGTCTTGCTGAGCGTAGAAGGATTTTCTACTGAATTTCTTTCCTTTCTACCAATTCTTTGATGTGTCTTTCTCTGATTCTTGAGCTTGATTTCTTACTTTCTTTTGAGGACATTTAGCAGCAGAATGTCCAACTCTTCCACAGTTAAAGCATTTAAAAGGAATTTTACCTTTGTATCTACCTGATCCTCTATCCAATTTCTTGACAAATTTAGCCTCTTCTTCATCAGAGCAAGAGCATATTTCTTCCTCTTCTTCTTTCTTCTTTTCTGTTTTAAAGGCTACTTTCCTCAAACTTGGTTTCTTCGGTGGGAGCCTCATTTCATAGGCTGTTAGATTTCCAAGTAGCTGGTTCATGGTCAAAGTCTCCCAATCCGCTGTCTCTTCTATTGCAGACACCTTCGGATTAAATCTGGATGGGAGTGATTGTAGAATCTTTTGCACAACTATACTTTCTGGTATGGTTTCTCCAAGAGCTTTGCTATTTACACAATTTAACTTTAAGAAGAAGCTTCGCTAACATCTTCATCATCATTCATTTTTAAGTTTTCAAACCGGGCTCTATATACTTGAAGTTTCATGCTACTTTCCCTCGTCTCCCTCATGTATGTTCTCAAGAGCATCCCATATTTTCTTAGCAGTGTCTTTGTGCATTACTTTAATAAATTCTGCTTCACATAATCCATTCAGGATGGCATTCATGGATTTTTCATTAGCCACAGAATCTTGTTTTGAGTCCTTTTCTAAGTCAGTTGCCTTCGGGGCATATCCTAATTGCACAACAGCCCAGACTTCTATTCCTAGAGACATTATGTATGTCTTCATTCTGATTTTCCAAAAGGCATAATTTGCACCTGTAAAGAAAGGGGCTTTATTGGTTGAGCTTCCTTATTGACTTGCCATCTTGAGAGCCTAGGATCTCCTTTCAGTTGTTAGACTGATATACAAGGAACTGGCTCTGATACCAATTGTTGAACTCTTAGTTAAACTGAGAGGGGGGGGGAACATGGACTTTTAAAAATTTTCCTTTAAAACTTATTTTACTTTATTAACACCTTCATTTCATGATCAACAAAATGTGTGAGCAATCTTTATTTATGACTAGCAATTAATAAGCAGATTAGATAATGTACCAGCAGTCTTAATATGTTAGCAGCAAGTATTAGCAGAATAGATATATCATATCAACACATAGACATCATGCACATAGACACCAGATATAGGTGGAAACCCATAGAGGGAGAAAACCACATCTTATTATTGTTGTGATGCAAAGGCAAGCTCCTACTCCCTCTCACCACTGTTTTTCTGCAGGCACCAACCTATAAGAGGCTCTATCCTCAATTATGCAAGCTACAACTTGCAAGGAAGCACCAACTCCCTCCAATTTTCTGCAGGCACCAACCTACAGGAGGCTCCAACCTCAGTCAGCTACAACTGACAACAACTTGATGTGGAAGCACCAACTCCCATCTATTTTCTGCAGGCACCAACCTACAGGAGGCTCCTACCTCAGTCAGCTACAACTGACATCTATCAAGCTACAACTTGATAGGGAAGCTCCAACTTCCTTACTCTTTCAAAAGAAAAACACTTGCTGATTTACCTTGGATATGAGCTCTGTTTTGTACCTTCTTCTCTGCTGTTCATCAACTCTTATATCAGACCTACATCATCTCTGCTCAGCCCCTTCTTCTTCTTTGCTCAGCTCCTCCTTATTCACATTCTTCTTGCAGCTTGCTTATTTTCTTCAACTCTCTTTAATTCTGCTGCATACTCTCTTCTTCTCTCACTCCTTTTTCGTCAACATCTCTCCCCTTGGATATTACCCTGTTTTATACAAAAAATAGCTTCATGGCTGTTTGTATTCCACTGGGAATTCGAAATGGACAGCCATGTCTCTTTGCCTTCTGCCTTCTCATCTCTTTTCAGCTCACTCAGAAAAATGTAACTGTAGGTGCTTATTTTAATATGAAAGTGGGATTTTTTTTTCTTCCGGAGACTTGCCAATGCATCACAATAATATAAATCAATTAAAATATTAGATTTAATTACAATGAGAGCTCCAGCTCAACTCATACAGCCTTTTGGATCGCTGCGCATTTGTCTTTTCTTTGACTGTGTCTGTCTTTTCTGTGACTGTGTTTTATCTCTTTTCAGCTCTGTTTGCTCTTCTGTCCTTTGCTGTGGTGTAACTGTTGCATACGTGTAACTGTGCCTTTTATATCAGTGTATTTTATATAAATATGTAACCGCTGGAAATAAGTCTAGGCAAATTCTAGCCCTTTACACACAGCAAGTGTCTTGTTGATGTGGCGAGTTCTGCAGGCCGGAACATACATATATTACAATTGTATTATATTGATAATCGCCCTCCCGTTACGCTGAGGCTCGTGGGTCTACATACCACACGGCTTATTTTAATATCATCGCAACCATCGGTTTATATATATAACCCAACTTTCATTACACTAACGGTCTTTTAATATGCCTTTAAATCAACTCTCGGCATCCTTATATAAGGTTTTAACAAGAAACTACCGCTTCTACTATAATTAATGAATAATCTTGATAATACTTAAAAAATGCTCTTTCGGGCCCACCTGACACGCTTTTTGATGCATTGATTCTCCTCTGATTGCGATTGATCGCTCCTGCTCCGATTGCGATTGATCGCAATCGCAACTAAAATCTTCCGATTGCGATTGAATCCTTTGCGCTTGTTCTGATTGCGATTGATCGCAATCGCGACTTCAAATACTCCGATGCGATTGACCTCTCCTCCTCTGATTGCGATTGATCACTGTTCACTGTTCTTTACCGATGCGATTGACTAATATCGTTGCGATTGGGATTCAAATTTTATTAATCAAAGTTTATAAGCCCATCGGGTCCGGACATTGAACAAATGCAATCGGGGCACACAATAGAAAGGTTCTGATTGCGATCAGAACATGGATGCGATTTGCACATATTAACTCCCGCATATAACAGGGTTGAGTCCGCCACTTCAATCGCAGCATATTACAAAAGTCGTGCGATCAAACGGAAAGTTCTGATTGCGATTAAGATCCCGGATGCGATTGAACCTATTAAATCCATCGTATTATGCCATCGGGTCCGCCACTTCAATCGCAGCATATTACAAAAGACGTGCGATCAATCGGAAGGTTCCGATTGTGATTGGGAACTCGGATGCGATTAGCAATAAACTGTGGCATATAACTCGATCGGGTCTGACCTTTGATCAGAGCACATCACAAAACTCCGTCGATTTAACCTTTTCTTCGATTGCGATTGGGGAGGGGTCCCACCATATAAAGCTTGGTTCTTATAATAAAGCGCTCCACTTATATAACTGATATATATGTATACTTTTCCAATGGGTTATGCGATTCCCGGAATACGTTTTTTATATGTTTATATATATATACTTTGCTGCTGGAGTTAATCGATTCCCGAAATAATTTTTGTGTTATATTAAATGTATAATGCCAGTTGGAGTGTGCGATTCCCAGAATATGGTTCTGTATTATATGTGTAACGCCCGCCTGGAGTGTGTGATTCCCGGAATAAGATTCGTGTTATATTATATGTATAATGCTAGCTGGAGTGTGCGATTCCCGGAATATGGTTCTGTATTATATTATAACTGCTCTACCTCTGCCTCTGCTGCTCCTGTCGCTCTACCTCTGCCTCTGCTTCTTTGCTACCTCCATTGTAGTCTCTGCTTCCTTTGTCTGTCCTGCTGCTCCTGTCGGTCTGCCTCTGTATTTGACTGTTACACTCTAGCAGTGTTCTTCCACCTGTTTCCTTTGCTTGTTTCAGCTTCAATGCTGCTCGACCTCTGCCTCTACTGCACGTCCGTTTCATCTCTTCCTCTGTATTTGCTGCCTTTGCCTCTGCTACTCAACAACTGCTCTGCCTCTGCATGTCTCCTTTGTTGTCTCCTTTTCCTGTCTCTGTTATCTTTTTGTTTCTATCTCTTCTTCTTGTCTAATGCTGCTCCTTGCTTCTTCAAATGGTCCTATCTCTGCTTCTCTTTGCTGCCCTCCTTCTTCTTTTTGTTGCTTCTGCTCCTTGGCTAATGTTTCAAGTGCTCCTCCTTTGTCATCTCCTTTGCCTTATTGTTGGTTCAGGTGCTGCTCCTTTGTGCTCCTTTGCCATCAATGACAACATTTCCAACAAAAGTCGTGTACCTCGTATTTTCCAAAGCTCATCATAGATAGGCCTGATGATCATTACCAAATCTGTAATGGACACCACATTTTGGTTAAATTAATAAACCATCTTCATGTGGAAAAGAATTTAGTTGATTACCACGATTTTTCCCACTTTACTGAGCCTACCATGGACAATCATTAACCAATATAAAAACATACAAGGAACAAGGAAATTCATGTTCTCCAACATCCAAAGTGTGAGCTCCAACTGAATCAAAGGAACCAATTTCAGATGCTTGTCTAGGTTTTAAACCTTTTTGTTGATATGGTTTCTTATTTGATAGCAAGAAATAACATCAATTCTCTATATATTTTTCTCCATTGCAAACACCTCTGTGTGAAATTGTGACACTTAAATACCCAATTCTTAAGAGCTAATTTAGTGAAATGATTTTCTCATTTTTTTATTTTCTGATGTATTCCTCCAACTAAGTGATGAGATTCTAGAGGCTTTTTATCTTAACTTGCAAATATTCAAAGTTTTCCTTACAACTAATCATAATGTCGATGTGAGGAAGAATTTCATCTATTGACACGCTGATGATCATGCCCATAACGACAATGGTAATTGCATAACGTAAATGGATATCAACCATGATAACCCTGGTAATGCATCTCCTCTTAAGAATAGTAATAGGTTCAGTATCGATCAATACCAGAGAAGTACACTTCTCCTGGCTTTGTTCATTTGAGCAATTGGTGAATCTAAAGCAGGTGGGTCTGGCCTTGCTTCTTTCATATATTGTTGCATTATATTTTCCCTGTCATCAGCTGCTTTAGGCTTCTTTGAGGTTCAGGTAATAGAGGTTCTAGTAAGATTTTATTGCCTATAACCAATGCTGACAAGTGGTCAACATGCAACACAGGTGGCTTTGGTTAACATGCAGCACACATGTGGTCTGCATGTGATAGCGCTTAGTCTAAATGCATCTCAGACATCTCTATATAGCTCTCACATATAACTGATTCTCACAAATTTTAATGCCTTCAAACTAATGCTAGCATTAGTCCACAACGTAAAAAATATGAATGCTAAAACTAAATATAACTTATACTATGGCCTTCTTGCCTCACGAAGAGGCCAAAAACACCAAAATAACTTCGACTATGCTTATATCATTATAGATGAAAATTAGCCCAAGGCATACGACTAAAAATTATAATTAAATTAATGATAACTTATAGAAATTGATCACTTAAGGACTGTCATTGTTAATATGGTTCAATGCATTGTTTTCAAATGTGCTCAAATTTTATGCTGAACTAATGGTGGTAAAATTTATATGTTAATAGTTAATATGGAGTATGCATAGTTATTATATGAGCATGAAAGGTTGTGATGGGTTAAACAGTGACTTATTATAATTATCATAATTAATGTCTTTTTAGTGATATTTAATAAGTGTAATTTATTTATTTATCTGTTGAACAAACTATGTCACAATGTGACAAAAATGAAATGTGATAAAAAAACAAGTAACACTACAAAGTAAAAAAGAGTGAATGAATTCAATATGCGATGAACAATAAGCAACATAACAATTTAATAAAATATATGTCTCATTTTAATCTAATTTAAGTTTACAAGGTTGACCTAGGTTTACTAGGTTTACTTCGTCGATTTATATTTACTAGGTTAAATTACCTTTACTTGGTTGACCTAGGTTCACTATGTTGAACTTGGTTTATTAGGATTACTAGGTTGACTCAAGTTTATTACATTTACTGTGTTTACTAGTTTGGCCTTGGTTGACTAGGTTTACCTAAATCTATTATGTTTACCAGGCTTATTAGGTTGACCTATGTATACTAGGTCAATAATAGTCAACCATAGCCGTCGATGGCCAACTAGTTAACCATAATCAACCATAGTTAACTGAATTTTAACCATGTCAAGGTCTTCTCAACCATAACATAAATCTATTATATCCATAGTCACCCATTTTCATTCATGGCCTACTAATCTTTCCCATGTATGCCAACTACCACAACCACATTAAACAAGTGATTGAAATATCATGATCAACATCATTTCCCACCTTCCATATGCCAATAAACACCATTAAAAGGTGGAAAATGATGCCTATATATGCATTTCAACCACTTTCTTAATGTGGTTTTTCTAATTAACAAAAAAATCCATGAAACAATATGCTCATTAAAAAAGTGAAAAAAGAAAAAAATTTAAGCTCATCAATCATGTTAACAAAACCCATGAGAATTCCAATTTTCTTTATTATCGAAATTATATACATCACACCTATTTAAAAAAGATATAAACAAATATTTAATAATAAAATAAAATATCTTTCATAAAAAATAAAAGTACTTTGAATACTTACCTTATAGTTGACTAATCTTGAGGATTGACCACAAGATCTATTGGGGACTAAATCCCATTGAATCTAATTTATCTAAGGCTTATCAATGTATCTGTCTCATACTTGTTTGATATGGATAGTTCAACCTATTACCATTATAACCATTAAGTGAACTAGGCTTACCTATAATGTGGACATGGGTTAATGAGGAAATCGAACCAAAACCCTCATAATATTTTACATAATACATTTATCAAGAAACACCATTCTATATTTAAAACAATCTATAATTCCAAAGTAAAAATACCCATCAAGTGTAGGTGATTGAGCTTAACAATCGAAAATGGGAAAAGGTGAAAATATTGGATTTATTACATTTCAAAAAGAAATCAAAATATCAGAAGAGGTCAATAAATGTTCATGTAAAATGAAATGTGTGTAGAAAATTTTAAAATGAATGGAGGTGAAAGTAAGTGTGTGGAATAGGACCATGATTTTTTATTTTTTTTGTAAAGTTACCTTTTTTTCCATCTTTCTATAAGTGAGATGCTATCCCTAGAATGTGTGCACTTTGACGTATGCCTAGCATCCCATGTATGATATTCCTAGCTCAGGGACTCGTGATATGAGTAGTATTAATCAGTGGGAAGGGGCCTCAAAGTATTGCATTGAAAAATCCAAAAACATTATGAATTTTAATTTAATATATTGACACTATCTTAACATAAACAATTACCAATGGGTTAAATTGATTTCCATTTAAAAGAAATTTAGAATAGCCATTGAAACACACATGATCAGGAATTTAGTTGGCTTCTTTAGGGAAGATAATGAAATGGCATGGATACGTCTTGTTATCCAAGATAACACTTAGAATTATTTGTTGAGTTAATCGGTTAGAATTAGTCGTTGAGTCAATCGGTTAAAATAGTTAGGGTTTTGAATTTTCTCAAAATAAATCATATGTACAAAAGTCTTTTGGGTCATATAATCAGTTTGTAGGATCATTTTAAGTTCATGTGAGGTTAATCATCAAGGTTAAAATCCATTTCCTTGTGTATCAAGCTTATCTGGTCATAATTAGTATTTTGACAGTTTTATAGAAATATGTAGCAACTTTAGTTAGAAAAAAAAATATTTTCTATGAAACTTCCTGAAACGTCTGTAGCAAATATGTCACTTCTACCACATGTTCCAATATGAAACTTTGTGGTTATCAGTAATGGTAAAATTTTTAAAATCACAGGTCAGAGTCATGGTGGGTCATAAATACGTGCCTTTTTCCTTTATCCATTATCCCCAAAATGCCTCACCGTATAGCTTCATTTATTATCTCATTCTCCTTTCACTTTAGCTTGGCCTTGTTATCATTAGAACTATTTTTGTTTTCTTCTGGGTTGGTCTTGCTATCTTTAGGGAAGGTCTATTTTTGACAATAACAAGTATAGTTGTCTATGGGATAATTTGCAGGTGGAAGGAAGAAACTCTCTATGTGTTGAAGCCATGACAGCTCAAAGGAAGCAGTATAAAGGAGGGTAGTGGTGAGGTACGAGCCCATGGATATAAAGAAAGTGGAAGGGGACATTGCCTTCTATTAGAATGATGAAACAATTGTGTAGAAGGAACAATTGGTTACAAGGAGATAGGAAAAAGTTGTAGTGGCAAGTCAAAGCTTTAGAAACACAAATTTAAATTATACAAGTTGATCTTTTGAAGAAAGGTCTCAAGATGAGTGTTGAAGCTTATGACACTCCATGAATATGGTAAGACCATAAATTTTTTCTTATGTTATGTGTAGTAAATATGTTCGGTAATATAAAGGCGTTTATATGGTATAATAATTTTTTTGGAAGTGAAAAAATATTGAAATGAAAAATATTATAAACTAGGGAGTTTCATAGCAGCTCTCCATATTGAAGGTGATAATTTTCTATGAATTTGTTATAGCTTTCAATGGAGAAAAAGACAAGTTTAAATATTAGAAATGGAAGTTCTCAAAGCATTTGTTTAGCTTATAAACATCACATAATACCCTATAATATCCATAAGAATTAGATAACTTGTAGGAGAGTTTATTTGGCATTTTCTACTAAATTTTTGCTGCAGAAATTCTGGAAATGACTCTTTAAGTATAAAACTTCAAGCTCACTTTATGACCAAATGGAAAGGAATTTTGAAAATATGAAGGAGGTTTTTTTTTACCATCATCTCATAAAAAAAATCCTCTTAGTATTTTCTCACTCATCAGGTTTCGGAAAATACACACTTATATTTAAGGCCTATTTTACAGAATTTTTACTAGCCAGATTTGAGCAAAAATTTTGAAATTCGACTTGGGAAGACAACTCAGCAAGTCAACAAATCAATATCCACATAACATGATGACACATCAAAAATCAAGTAATTCAGTAGTTTGTTATATTCGACAAGGATCATTAGCATAGTTTGTTAAAGTTCTTAAATGGTAATAGACTATTATTTTTATTGAAACTCTAAAAAATAGAAATATCTCTAAAAAGGCTACATTGTTTTCAAATTCAATTAGAAACAGGTCTCTTAGGAAGATATCGATTCTAGCCTAGGTGGTAGAATATTATAATAGAGGCCTCACAAAGTTCTTTGAATACGTACCTTACACTTGACTAATATTTAGGATTGACCGCAAGATCTATTGGGGACTAAACCCCACTGAATCTAATCTATCTAGGGCTTATGAATGTATCTGTCTCATAATTGTTTGATATGGATAGTTCAACCTATTACCATTAAAACCATTAAGTGCACTAGGCTTACCTATAATGTGAAAATGGGTTAATGAGTAAATCGATCCAAAAACCTCATAATATTTTACATAATACATTTATCAAGAAATGACATTCTATATTTAAAACAATCTATAATTCCAAAGTAAAAATACCCATCAAGTGTAGGTGATTGAACTTGACTCTTGAAAATGGGAAAAGGTGAATTAATTGGATTTATTACTTTTCAAAAAGAAATCTAAATATCAAAAGAGGTCAATAAATGTTCATGTAAAATGAAATGTGTTCATAAAATTTTAAAATGAATGGAGGTGAAAGCAAGTGTGTGCAATAGGACCATGATGTTTTTTTTGGTTGTTGTAAAGTCACTTTTTTTTCCATCTTTCTATAAGTGAGATGTTATCCCTAGAATGTGTGCACTTTGACGTATACCTAGGATCCAAGGTATGATATTCATAGATTGGGGACTCGTGATATGAGTAGTATTAATCAGTGGTAAGGGGCATCAAAGTATTGCATTGAAAAATCCAAAAACAATATGAATTTCGATTGAAGATATTGACACCATCTTAACATAAACAATGACCAATGGTTTAAATTGATTTCCATTTAAAAGAAATTTAGAGTAGTCATTCAAATGCACATGATTAGTAATTTAGTTGGATTCTTCAGGGAAGTTAATCAAATGGCATGGATATGTCTTGTTATCCAAGATAACATTTAGAATTAGTCATTGAGTCAATTAGTTAACATAGTTAGGGTTTTGAATTTTCTCAAAATAAAATCAAATGTACAAAAGTGTTTTGGGTCATATAGTCAATTTGTAGGTTCATTTTGAGTTTATGTGAGGTTAATCATCAAGGTTAAAATCCATTTACCTATGTATCAATCTTATCTGGTCATAATTATTATTTTGACAGTTTTACAGAAATATGTAGCAACTCGAGTTAGGAAAAAAAAGTATTTTCTATGAAATTTCCTCAAATGTCCATAGCAAATATGTCACTTCTACCACATGTTCCACTATGAAACTTTGTGGTTGTCATTAATCGTCAAATTTAAAAAAACACAGGTCAGAGCCACAGTGCGTCATAAATACATCCCTTTTTCCTTTATCCACTATCCCCAAAATGCCTCACTGTATAACTTCATCTATTATCTCATTCTCCTTTCACTTTAGCTTGATATTTTTATCATTCAAACTGTTTTTGTTGTCTTCTAGGCTGGTCTTTCTATCTTTATGGAAGGTCTATTTTCGATAGTCGCAAGTATAGTTGTCTATAGGATAGTTTGCAGGTGGAAGGAAGAAACTCTCTATGTGTTGAGGCCATGGCAGCTCGAAGGAATTATTATAAAGGAGGATCAGTGGCAAGGTACGAGCCCATGGATATAAAGATAGTGGAAGAGGCCATTGCCTTCACTTATAATGATGAGACAATTTTTTATAAGGAAAATTTGGTTACAAGGAGATAGGAAAACGTTGCAGCGGTAAGTGCAAGCTTTAGAAACACAAATTGAAATGATACAAGTTAAGCTTTTGAAAAAAAGTCTCAAGATGAGTGTTGAAGCTAATGACACTCCATCAATATGGTAAGACCATATTTTTTGCTTATGTTATGGCTAGTAAATATGATTTATAATATATAGGCTTTTATATGCTATAAGAAGTGTCTTGGAAGTGAAAAAATATTGAAATGAAAAATCTCATAAACTAGGTAGTTTCGTAGCAACTCTCCATATTGAAGGTGATAATTTGCTACGAATTTGTTGTAGCTTTCAATGGAGAAAAAGACAAGTTTAAATATCAGCAATGGAAGTGCTCAAAGCATGTGTTTAGCTTATAAATGTCATATAAGACCTTAGAATATCCATAATAATTAGATAACTTGTAGGAGAGTCTTTTTAGCATTTGCTACTAAAATTTTGCTACGGAAATTCTCGAAATGACTATTTTATTATAAAACTTCAAGCTCACTTTATGACCAAATGGAAAGGAATTTTGAAAATATGAGGGAGGTTTTTCCTTACCATTATCTCATATACAAAAGCATCTCTTATTATTTTCTCACTCATCAGGTTTCAAGAAATACGCACTTATATTTAAGGCCTATTTTATAGAATTTTTACTAGCCAAATTTGAACAAAAATTTTGAAATTCGACTTGTGAAGACAGCTCAGCAAGTAAACAAATCAACATCCACATAGCAATGACATGTCATCAATCAAGTACCTCAATAGTTTTTTGTATTCGATAAGGATCATTAGCAGAGTTTGTTAAAGTTATTAAATGGTGATAGACTGTTATTTGTATTGAAACTCTACAAAACAGAAATATCTCTAAAAAGGCTACATTGTTTTCAAATTCAATTAGAAACAGGTCTCTTAGGAAGGTATTGATTCTAGCCTATGTGGTAAAATATTTTAATAGAGGCCTCACTCTATATATGTGGAGCCTTTTCAATTTTGGGAAGCTAGGGAACTTTCATAATCAAACCAGAGTATTGTACTTTCCAGATATCAATTAAGATTCTTTTTTAGTGCAGAAGTATGTATGCTCTTTCCAAAGATTCAGTGAGATAATGTTGTTATGTCCATTATATGTTTTTCCCTTATGAGTGTATGTTTTGATATTATGAGTTTTGTGACTGTCTAAATATTTGATGGACTGAATATACATAATTCATTATTTATTTTTTTGTATTTCATTTAAGAAAATACACATATGTGTTTATTCTAGTAGCTTTCACTAAATTCAGCTTTCAGATAATCAGTGCAAGTTATTTGTTGTAATTATTCTAAAAGGAACTATGAAAAATTCATCTTGTTTAATTCTCTGTAATAGTTGAAATTATTTTGTTCTTAAGCTATAGAATTAACCAATTTGGTGCTCAGTAATAGCTCATTATATGCTTTTCTATTTTTTCTATCATTTTCTACAACCACCGAATGAATTTGACCAAGCATTAGCTCTACTACCTCCACTTCCATGAGTACTATGAATAGTCACTGAGAGTATTTCAATATGGTTCTGAGCTCATGAATCCATTTCCCAATGGTTTGACTTCCCTTAAGTTCCACCACCTACATCTCTAAGATTTTGTCCTAAAATTATAGACCTGACCTTTGTATGAATTTCCTCAACATCAGTGTTTCTATGTTCAGTGAATCTTGAAAGAGATAACCCTCTCTAATTGGAAAAGGTTAGCTTCCAGTCTAAAGCAGATTCAAATGGCTACCTTGGCCATTTTTCTGAAGTAGCATTGTAAAATTACCAAGTGATAACACGTCCTTTGTAATTTCAACTAAGGCCATTGATAGAAATTATTTCTATAAATAATAGAGCTTTCTACTGTTTAGAACCATTTTCATGCCATGTGAAATCATCTCATGGTTATAAACCCTAATTATTGAAAAAACGTTGAAGAACCATAGGAAGTGTAAGAACTGGAATCATGATAGATCCAAGATGGAAGATAATTGATGATAATATGATTCCCATTATGAAGTATTCGAATAACCCATTATAGGTGTCACATGGCCTAGAACTATGGTTGGATTCATAATTTGAAAGTAAACCAATGTGGGACATTTAACCACATCATCGTTGTCACCAAACCTTGATTCTACAAGAGAAAATTGAATGCACTTGGAATAAGTGGTTGTATAGAATATCAGGTGAACTATAATATACCCAATAGTAGAACATTATTGAGGGAAGCCCAATGGCACACTAACAAATAAGCTACATATTGTATGGATGTAAGGCCAAAAGAAGACAATGATAGGAAGAAAAGGCATATGACTAGAAGGTTATGCATGATCATTCATGGTCGAATACACTACACCAATATAAGGATTGGATGGTTACCTTAGTACACAAATCTAAGAGTCGTATGGGTTACCTCACTACACCAATCTAAGAGTTGAATAGGATACTTGAAAATGTAGTAACATTTTTTAGAAACATAAAATTTTAATGGCATGATTGGATGTCAACTAATAGGTTAGATTCAATAAGAGATAAGGTTATTATTATATTTTTTGTTTTTTTAGAGTGTTATGATTTTTTAAACTAGTGTATAGTATTTATCGTCTAAAATACAATAAATCAAAATCATTTAATTTCTCTAATCATTCAACAATATTACATAACATAATCCTCTAAACTTATTTTAACAAAAAATTATAATAAAAAATAGATTATTAATGACTTATCACCTATCACAATTTCAAAAATACCATATCAAAATTTGAAATATAAAATGGCATAAGAGTCAAATGAACCCCATTTAAATCCATATTAATATGAGATAATTATTTAATGAGATTAACAAAGTTAACAAAAGGTAGTATAAAAAAATTAAAGACATACAAGAACAATTTCTCCTCATCCTACTTCCTCAATGTTATTAGAATAAAAAGCAAAAACAAAGACTTCAAATATAAACAAACAAAATCAATGACGAATGGTGCTAATAGCTATTACTAATGGTACTAATATCTATGACTAATGGTACTAATAGCTATAAATGTCGATCAAATTGATCCCTTAAATTATGTAACTATACAATAGCATAGGCCTCATATAAATATGTTTGAGAGATGTGTTATTTTATCATTGTTCGACAATCATTTTCCTAAATGGCTTTAAAATAGAAAGCAACAAAAAATCTGAAATAGAAACCAACAAAAACAATGAATAAACGTATCTATAACTTTGAATGTAAATCAAATTGGTACCCTAAATTTGGTACCTATGCAATAGCATAAGGATCAGAGATATATTTTTAGCGAATGTTTTCTTTGATCATTAATCAATTTGAACATGAAATCACAATGTAAATCTGAAAGGAAAAGACTAACGAAAAAAATATATGTGATGATAGCTAGTGACAACAAACAAACAGGGGAAGCTAGCAACAGTCAGTTTACAATGGATATATCCAATGGAGAATACTTCAACATTGTTGTACAGAAAGGGCTCAATGGGCATTTAATAAAGAGGGACAATTGACTACAACCAGGAATGAGCATGTGTTTGGACGGACAACCTCGAAGAATATTTGAGATAGGTTACCATGGGAATACTTTCCATCATAGATAAATATATTTATAGGGGTTTTTTATATTAAATGTTATAAATTAAGTAGCTTTACGTTAGGCTATTTTTTTTAAATTTAAATTGACAATTTTAAATATGTAATAATTATGAATACCGAACATTAAATATTGGAATATGTAATAGTTATAATTCAATTGCAAAATAATATAGTTAAAGATATTATTATATTTTTAATAATATTGATACTAAAGTATCCATCGTGAAAATGACAAATTCAATATAAAGAGAGTGTAATTATGCCAAAATTTCTATCTAAGGAACTAGAAACTTCATGCCTCTCCGTAAACAAAACCATAAGATTATGAGGATATAGAAGAGACTATTAAGAATTGAAAATTTCTTATGGTTTATAAAATGTAATGGGTCAAAACATGGAGTTGGGTTATGTTTTTTGGCAAAAGAAGGCATGTTTGGGTGGAAAAAATGATGGCTCAAACGATTCATTTAAGTGCTTAGTCAAGCAGTTTTTAAGTGCTCGATCAAACTTATTGGGTGCTAAAAAGGTAGATTAATTGAGTGTTAAAAAAAATCTCAATCAAGAGTTATATAGATCGATCAAGCTTTAAGGATTAGGAATGAACATCTACATAGAAATCAATGCATATAACACAATCTCAATCAAAGAATATTATAAATTAACATATTTAATGAAATTAATGCATCTAATGCAAGAAATGAAATAGAATTATAAATCAACATCTACATAGAAATCAATGCATCTAATGCAAAAAATAAAATAGGATTATAAATCAACATCTATACACTAAAATAAATGCATCTAGTGTAAGAAAATTTCTTCCCTTTCTCTCTCCCCTCCATCTATATCGATATCTCCCTCCACATCTTCTTATTTGTCTCTCTATCTCAACCCCCAGACACATACTCGATCCCTCTCTTCATATCCATCTATCTCTCCCTCCCTCGCTCTATCTCTCCCTTCATATATATGTATGCCTTTGGCCCATGGGCTACTATAGTACAAAGATCCTCTCTATGTGATCTACCTGCTATCTCTCATGGCTATATTTTCTAAGCTATGGAAAAAAATTCTCTTGGAAGAATGGAATGCCTCGTCCTTCTAGTGACATAGTTATAACACAACCTGATAGCCTACTAGTGGTTATTTTTTAATACATAAAATCTTAACTAGAGTCACAATATAGAATCTTCTAGAGTATTTTACATAAAAAAAACGTGGCTAGACCCCTTTCCATGAATAATGGGGGGTTCACACAACATCCTCCCGAAGTGTAGGTGTGAAAAAATGAATTTCAAGTTCTGAGTGGAATAAATTTTTCATACAGAGTCTGATTGACATGGTTCTTGAACCATTGGAAATATATATATGTGTACAATAACATGAAAAGGAGTGTCATTAAAGCAGAAAATTTGTACCCCCGGAATATTTTATTGAATGAGGTGAATAAATTTTCCTCCACCTTCTCTCTAGTGTAACATTTATATTTTCCTAGAAGCTGTCCCTTCGACCCCATCTTCCAAAGGTCATGTTGCCCTTGTCTTGTAGTTTTGGATAGATTATACAAAATTGTATCCTCTGTCAACTCTTCCTGAAAATCTTGTGCCAAATCCTCCACAGAAGGTAGGAATTGTTCCTCTTCCTGATGTATCATGGAAGGCTCATAGAGTTTCAAATTCTCAACATTCACAACTAAAAAAATTCACATATATGGTGGTAAACTAATTCAATAGGTATTATCACCCAAATTTTCCAGTATATCAAAGAGACCATATCTGAGAGCCTTGGTTTTTTTTCTAGGCCCTTGTAGCCTCTCGTTGTTTAACTATAGCCTAATTTTGTCTTCCACCTTGAATTATTTCTTTGTTTTTTGTTGATGATGCCTTGTCTTACACTTCTCTTGCGAATTTTTCAATGTTTCTTGTACTTGTAGATATATCTACATGATCTTGTCTATAATTTTTTTACCCCTCAAAGCATCTCCTATAATATCTTCCCTCACTACTCCTTTCTTCCCATATGAAATATCCAAATGTGAAGGTGGAAAATATCCAAGACAAGTCCCAAATGGGGACTTTCCTATAGATGTGTTATAAGGATAAATTCTCTTACTTTATACTGAAGATCCTACTATGTTTGGGTAGGCCCCAATGGATTGCTAAGGTTTTCTTGATTTATATATGTGAATGGAATGTTCTATATCTCATCAATTTTTTTTCCATCTTCTCTGACAATGTATTCCAAAATGAACTAAGAAATCTTCTGTCCTTATCTAAAGTGATGTTCCTTGGTATCCCAAAGTGCACTGAAACCTGTCCAAAGAACAAGTTCGTTTCTTCTTTTTCGCTGATGATATTTTTATAGGGAATCAAAACACACATATTCTTGAACCTATCACCTACCACGAACAGGTAGTCATGTCCATTCCTGGTTGTCGGTAAACCTCCCACAAATTCCATAAAACTACTTTCCCAAGGACGAGTAGGTACAAGTAAGGGATGATACGAACCACGTTTCCTGTTGGTAGGCTTGTTGGTACAACAAAGCATGCATTCACTTATGAACCTAGCTACCTACTCTCTCATCTTGGGATAATACACACACCTATGCAATTAAGCCATGGCCTTCCCTAACCAAAGTACACTGCAACATTGGAGGTGTGAGCCTCTCTAATGAGCTGCAAACACGCACCTTTAGTAACACATAGCTTATAGATCCTATAGAGTAACCTATCCTGGAGATGTTATTCAACAATGTTTTCACCATCGTGCACATTACTCTAACTCTGCAACTGTTAATACACCTCGTTGAATTCCTCATCTTCTGAATATGTCTTTATATATACATCATGAGTGAATGGATCCATGTGCATAAGAGTCCCAAAAGTTGTAATATTTGATGTGGGTGGACTTGAAATCATATTGGCCAACTTGTTTGTGCCGCCCTTCTATAATTGATCACAAAATGAAACTTTTGTAAAAAACCCATCCATTTGTAATACATGGTTTGTTGTAGCTTACTTTGGGCATGCAAGTAATGTAACGCTGGTGATCTATGTGGATTATTATCTCCTTTTTGATTAGATAGTGCTTCCACTTTTTCATTTCTTACACCATGGCATAAAGCTCCTTATCTTAGGAAGGGTAGTTAATAAATTCCATATGTAATACTTTCAAAGTGTAGCATATATTCCTTCCTCCCTACATCAAGACAACTCCCATAGCATACCCACTCCCATCAGTTCCCATGTCAAACAGTCGCTCCAAGTTTGGTAATGCTAGAACTAATGGCTGGCTGATCTTCTTCTTTAGATCCTTGAAATACCTGTATTGACATTTTCCCCACTAGAAAATCTTTCCACTTACTATTATGGCATGGTGCAGTGTTGCTACCAGTGAAAATGAGGCTATGGATTTTCTAAGGTATTTTTCTTCGCTAATGAAAATCGCAACCTTAGGTATTTTTCTTCGCTAATGAAAATCGTGACCTTAGAAACATGGGTAGGCACTGACCAATTCATGAGTTCCTCCATCTTGGAAGGATCTATCTTCAGCTATCCTCCACCAATCACATACGCTAAATACACCAAGGCCTCACACTTCTTGATATTTTATAGGAGCTAGTTCTTATTCAATGTCTCCAACGCCTATGTCAAATGTGAAATATGCTCCTCCCAGGTAGCACTATATAGTAATATATGATCCATATATATAATAAAAAATTAATCTATCAAATGGTGCAATACATCATTTATTAATATCATAAACGTACTTGGTGCATTACATATGCCAAATGGCATAAATAACCACTCACACAAACCTTTCCTAGTTTTGAAGGCGATATTCCATGTATCTTCTTCTTTGACATGAACCTGGTATTATCCAGACTTCAATTCCAGCTTCGTGAAGTGATTTTCTTTTTGAAACTGATCGAGCAAATCATCTATCCTGGGAAGTGGGTATATGATCTTCAGTGTGATTTTATTAAACTCCCTGTAATATATACACATATGCCAAGTCCCATCCTTCTTTGGCACAATGATAATGGGTGACCCACATGGTGATGTACTTGGTCGAATGAAACCCTATGCCATCAGTTGCTATAACTATTTCTTCACATAACTTTATTCTATAATAGTCTACATGTACATCCCAATATTTGGCAATTGGGAGTTTTCCAATTGTTATATCTCGTGCTCCACTTCTCTCTTAGGTGGTAACCCTTTAGGCTCTCAAAACACATCCTTGTATGTGTGTAAAAACTCCTCCAATTGTTGTTTCTACTTCTTAGTACACCCCTCCAAGGATACCTTGCCTCTTATAGACTCCTTTTCAGATTGAATTTCTCTTAAAAATAATAAAACATACTTCTTGCTGGAACTGCTCAATTTGTTGGCTTGGTTGGAACTTACCAAAGAAATTTTTTAATTTTTTTGGGCGTGTTGATGATAAATGATTTTCCATCGTTTATGAGCTGATATTGATTAGATCTTCTCATGAATATTGCATCTCACATGAAGATGTATGGACTCCCAAACATCACTCCACATGCATCAAGGGGAACCACATCTAGATCTACTTCACTAATAAAATCAACATTGATATAAAATCTATTTTTACATTGTTTTGTTACCTTAAACTCTACATCCCTATTTACTCATCCCAATGGATATGGGTTTGGATGATCACAAAATTCCAGCCCCAATTTCTTGACCAACTATGCTGTAATGAAATTCACCTAGAATCTTGAGTCAAACAAAGCATCAATTTTCATCTTCTTGACATGTATTTTTATATAGAAGAGTTTCATAATTTCTTTCTCTTCCTCTTGTTGAAGGCTACTTAGGTTCACCTCCTTCTGAACTAACGTAAAAAATATCTTCTTATCGATGCCCAAGCTACTTTCAACTTGGTTTCTGGAATTAGTGGCCATGAAATTTTTCTTCCTATTATATTTCTTGTTGTTCTTCAACTTTAGATCTGGATGAAACTTCCAACGCTTATCCTCTGTTTGGCCATTAATGTTGTAGTGGTTCTAGGGGTTGCTAGGATATTTTCACTCATGTGTTGTGGTTTTCCTATTTTTATCTTTTCCCAATATTTTCTTCCTCTTCCCTTACTTAAAAACTTCTTATTGGTCCTTATGATTTGATCCACTTGATTTTGTTCTTTTTAGACCTATGTTCCACAGGTATTTTTCCTATTACATAAGCCTCGTACACTTATTTGGGCTTCGAAAACATCACTTTCTCATGCGGATGGCGATGCAGACCCCCCAAATACCTAAGGAGTATATTTGGGCTCCTTGGAGAAATACCCCACATAATAGTCATCTTTATGAATTCTATGGTGTACTCCTGCATGCTTTGGCCCGAATTTTTCTTGAAGTAATGCAACCGGATCCGTTGGTCCTCCACGTACTCAATGGGATAAAATTGTGACTTAATGAGGGTTTTGAAATATTCCCACTTAGTCACTAGAGTTTCTCCCTAAAACCTTAGGGTTTTTTTGTGGCTCTCCCACCAAGTCAGTGCATGGCCCCCTTGTTTCAGTCGCGCCAATGCAACATTTTTTCCTTCCTCAATGTGATGTACACTGAAATAAAATTTCAGCTGATGCAACCAATAGTTCAACTTCAAAGCATCAATCTCACCATGGTACAACTTCATACCTAATTTTTCTTCCATTTTGAACATGGATTGATTTATGTCACTCGAACTAGATTTATATTTTTTGGGTTCGTTCTTTGGCTGGTTCTTCATGTCTTCTCGATCTCTCGATCCCCCTTCTTATTTTTCCTCTGCATTTGAATTGCCATCTTTTCCAAATATCCCTAACTTATTGCTTATGGTAATCATGAGTAGGTTTACATTGTGGTTTATATCCATGACTTGTTGTTCAAGCCATGAAAACCTCACCTCTAGAAGATCACAAAGTTATTTTACAAAACTGTTAGCAATGATTAGGGTTTTATGGTTTTCAACCCCACCAATATAGATCCATGAAATCTCCACAAAATACCCAAAGAGACCTTCCGTGGCATGAAATTATCTGTAAACTACGGTGGATATTCCATTGGATAATTTTTCACAACATATCTAATAATATTCTATTAAAACTATGAAAGTTCTACATTATTACATTTTATTAAACTTTAAGATATGTAGATTTTTACTGTAATTAGTGCATGCATGTGAATGGAAATTATGGAGAAAATTATAGAATAAAATATTTTCACACACACATAAGACACAAGATATTCTCTCTGGGAAACCCTTTCAGATAAAATCCACATGGAATTTGAGGTCGCTTTGCTCTCTTTCTCTTTTTGGAAATATGGTTGAAAGTACAAAGAAGTAATTCCCATGCCCCGTGGGTTGCTATAGTGCACAAATCCTCTCTGTGCGTTCTACCTCCTATCTCTCCTGGATATATTTGCTGAGCAATGGAATAAAATTCTCTCGAAAGGATGGAATGCCTCTTCCTCCTAGTGGTTTGGTTATAACACAACCTCTTAGCCTACTAGTGATTAATTTTGACTCGCTAAACTCTTAACTATAGTTACAATATAGACTCTTCTAGAGTCTTTTAGATCATGAAAATGTGCTTAGCCCCTTTTCCATGAGTAACTGGGGGTTGATGCGATATTCTCCCAAACTATAGGTGTCAAAACAAAAATGTCAACTTTTGAGTGGCATAAATTTTTCGTACAGACTCTGATTGGCGAGCTTATTGCGTCGTTGGAATTTTTTTTTTGTGAAGAATAGATTGAAATGGCATCGTACAAAAATGGAAAATTTCACCCCATAAAACTTCATTTTATTCCTCAAAACATTCTCGAAAGTTTTTAGATAATGTTTCACCAAAATGGGTCCCATTGGTAAAAAGGGTCTCGTCAGTTGATTCCTCCACTTTTTCCACTCCAAATGCGTTTAGATATATGAAAAGAAATATAATTATCCAGTTCAAATCAAACAAGACCATAAATCATGATTTTATCTCCAAACTCCTCAAAGTCAACCATGATGGCCTTGTAGTTCTAATTGAATCCTTAAACAAACTTAAAATTATATATCCAGATCAAGAATAGAAAAATTAACGTTGAAACTTAATAAAATTCAAGGAGGAGAATAAGAAGAATCTTACAAAGAAAAAATGTGGTTAGTCACTTACCATCCTTTCTTTCTTTATCTTCAAATTCACACCACTTTAACAATGTAGATCTAAACTTTCTCAGAAACTGTGTCTGATACAAATTTCATCGAAGAACAACAATAAACCATTCATTTCAATCTAGAGTTTTTGTTTGTAATTATAATAAGGAAGAATTATCTATTGGAAAATAAGAAAAAATAGGAAACCTTTACACACATATAAAACAATAACCCACTCCAAAAACAAAGGCAATTGAAAAATCTTACAAATAAAGAAGTTGGACTATTTATATTCCTAATACATAATAAAAAAGAAGGACGGCCAAGTGGATCGACTTATACTAGGAAAAAATACATGATATAGCGTTCAACACCCAAAAATGTTAATTTTCATCGTATAAATATGTCAACATCAAGCTATCACCAATTTTGGAGCATACATTGTATTTATTCCAATTAGAATTTAAGGATGATATACGATTGTAGCATGACTCCCACCCTATCACCCTAACAAGGAGACGTGGTGCATGTGGTCTTCAGTAAATGAACTTCTGACATATCACTTATGATCACGACATATTAAATAATACCCTTAATTTGACTACATATTGAAAAATACCTCTAAAAATCACATTATTTAAACTCATACCAATACGAACCCAATACACCTTCCAAATTTATAACCTCATTAACTTTAAACTCCATTTTTTATACCTTCCTAATATAAAAACTCTTTTACCCTTATTATTAACTACTATATTCAATACTACATTATTAGCTAAACATTCAATACTACTTAGCCGATTAAATAACCTCTGAAATCACGATAAGAGAATCTGTAAAATTTAATTTAAAATGACAATAATGTGAAAAAATATATTGTATTTATTTATGCTTTGAAAAGATATGGAACACTTTTTAATGTATTTAAAAAATATTATTATTTTACGCGGATGGAGGTGGTCTATATTGGAATTGTGATGCATGAATTTTTATTTTTATAAAATGAATGGCTAAGATTTTAAATGGAAAGAATATGTTGGAATATGTTTTATCCAATACATAAATCAATGGATGATAGTGAATTAACTATCAAAAGTTGAGGGTTACACTATTATTTAATAAAATTAACCTCTATCTTCAGTTTTCCTTCGAATATGTTTGGCCTTATGCTTTCGGCGGGCATTAACCGATTTAATTCATTGGCAAGCAGTGGGAGCAAAGTGGAGGTCCACACATTAACTAATTTCATTTCTCTTGCACGCACTGGAGCAACTACGTTGTCAATTCATGCACACAACACTAGAAAATTTGAGAGACCAAATATGACTGGGCTACCTGCACCTCAGTCTAGATGTCCCTTGTGGAGACCAGAAATATCGATCCTTGAATACACATTATTCATGGGTCTAGTTAGGGTTTATATTCTATTCACATCTAAAATAAATCTAAGATTCAAACCTTAAATATTATATATTTTAATTATTACCCCTAAATCTTGTTGACGGCGTAATTCTCTACACATGAATAAGCTGGTGTCTTGTAGTTCAGAGAACATTATGTCATTATGATTAAGCTGGTGTCTTGGTGAAATTTCATTATGATTACTATCAGATTGCACGACTCCACGATAAAAGTAACAATAGCTTTGACTAATTTTGAAATTTCAAGTCAATCATACAAATAATTCTATTTTTACGATAAACTGAAGATATAATTTTGTATTTTTATTCATTAGTTGTTTATTGGGAGAAGGTATGTTGGATGTGCTTTTAGTTACCACTTCATAATTCAATTTAAAAGGAGATGTATAATTATCATGATAGGTATTGTATAATCATGGTATAGCCCTATATATTTTGGAAGTAAATGTGAGTTTTTAAATTAAATAAATGTGAGCATTATGTGAGCATTATTTTTTCCACGGTTCAAAGTTCAACTGCTTTCGAGAATAATAATGCATATTGATCCAGCTAGAAGGGATTTTTGAAATTAAATAAATGTGTTTAATTTTTTTTATTTATTTTTTTCAAAATTAATTTTTTTCAAGATTAAATAATGCATATGAGTTTACGTTAGTAAAGGCTTAGTTTTTTTATGCATATATTTTGTAAAGGATCAATCTGTTTTTAACTGAGCACACTAATGATTTAAAAAAGGTTTTTGTTGACAATCACATTCATGTAGTCAAATTAAAGGTATTTTTTATTATGTCACAAACACACGTGAAACACGCGTGATATATGAGAGGTTCATTGAGTGAAGCGCACATGGCAAGATACCCAACAATTGTATTGAAGGAAGAGATCAATGTGCAAAAAGAGGTGTAGGCCTACATATGGTTTCTAGGATGTCACAGAGGCTACAATCAGTTATATAGGTGTTGCAGAATAGAATGATGAAGTATGCATAATTTCTGGATTAATAGGAGCAGTGTTAAAATAAATTAAGCCACACTTGCTGGGAATTAGACCTCAAAAATGCATCTATAGGCTCTTAGCCATTGGTAATCCTATGTTAACAATGTGACTATAGCCTCTGGGATCTGATTTCGTCATAGCAGTTATGCCTATAGGTGATGAAAATTAAAAATCGTTTTTCCCTGCAATTTGTCATCACCATGCTGAGTTGAAATGGTCAACAAAAGCCAATAAATACCTTTTTTTTCCCTATAGTATTGTAGTTATCATGTGGTTATAAAAGGAGAATCTAATTTTTCAGGCTAGGAGGTAACTCCACAAATTGAAATGTCAAATTTGATTGAGGCTGCTCATTAATATATACATGGAAGTGAGACAGTTGGGACTCATTTCCCAATGTCTCTTACACTTCCTTATTTCCTATTTTACACTAATGTACATTTTCATTCAATCCCTTAGGGTTAGGTGTCAACATTTTCGCCCTTAATCTAAAGGGATGTTGGTGAGTCCAACCATCGTTCTGAATTTTTCAAACTTTTATCCTCCAAGTGCTTTTGTGAAGATGTTTGCAATCTCCTTATTTGTGGAACAATGACGTAGATGGACAGTTTTGGCCTCAACATGATGTCAAATCAGATGGTATTTTGTATTGATGTGCTTCGTTCGATCATGGAACTTTGGGTTCTTGGCCAAATTTATTGCAGAATTATTGTCGATCATGAGTGGAGTTGAATGCATTTGTTTCATCTGTAGATCTTCTAGGATTTTCTTGAGCCACACAATTTCCTTTGTCGCTTTAAAGGCTTCCACATATTCTGCCTCAGTTGTGGATTCTGTTGAGACTTTCTCTTTGGGTGATCTCCAACAGACATCTCCCGATACAAGACTCATAGTATAACCTGAAGTAGATACCCCAATTTCTTTGTCTCCATCAAATTATGAATCAGAGTATCCAATCAAGAAAAAGTCGCCCACCTGTGTATATTTGAGTGCAAAGTCTTCAGTCCCTTTCAAGTACTTTAGAACTATTTTTTCAGCAGAAAAATGTCCTTCACAAGGTCTTTTCATTTCCTTCACAAGGTCTTTGCATTAACCTAGAGAGGATTCCAACAACAAATGACATGTCTGGTCTGGTAGTATTTAGGTAGATGAGACTTCCTACAAGTTGTCTATACTTCGTTGCATCCTCAAATTCCTTCCCTCAAATGGATGTGAGCTTCAAGTTTTGTTCCATTAGAGTGCTGAAAGGATTGAATTCATCCACGCCAAACTTGTTCAACAAATATCCAATGTACTTATTCTGAGAAAGGAATATAAATTTAGGATTTTTAGTTACTTCAATAACAAGATAGAAGTGAACATAGCCCAAATCAGTCATTTCAAAACCTTTCGTCAATTCCTTCTTTATGGATGCAATATAAATCTCATTTTTCCCTGTCATCAAAAGATCATCTACATACACCACAAGATATAAAATTGTTTTTCCAACTTTCTTAACAAACAAAGTTGCATCATCAAGATAAAAATGTTTCAAGTTAAGTTTTAGAATATGTTTAGTTAATTTCTCAAACGAGGCTCGTGGTGCTTTCTTGAGGACATACAAGGATTTTATAAGCTTTCATACTTAGTGTTCTTGGATCTTCACAACAAATCCTTCTTGATGGGAGTAAAAACCTTCTCCTTTAGATATTAATTCAAAAAGGAATTTTTTATATCCATCTGATGGACATTCCAACCGTTCTGAGCTTCTATGATAAAATGTGGATAAAGGAACTAAGTGATAGCTCAAAATTCAAAGTGTTCAAAAGTGCGTCGAACCTAAAAAACCAGATATATCTCGTCTTCCTGATTTTGGTGCCGTGAACGTTTCGAAAAACCGACACCATATGAAGAAGTTACCGCAGTTTGAAAAGTCCAGTAAATGCAATTTTTGGACTTTGACCAAGTTTCACTTGAGTTTTGGGAAAATTAAAAAGAGAATATTCTAGGGAATATTTCTGGAATTTTCTTGGAATATTGCTTTGAATATTCCCTAGAATATTCCATTCAGACCAATCAGGTCATGCCAAGTGGCAGAAGGTCATTCGACAGTGGGTTGAATTTTTTTGAAGTTGGCCAATGAATTAGCGACACGTGGCGAGCGCTAAGGTCGCCACATGTCCCCGGGACTGAATAGTAAAATTTGGTGGACTCCTTGGGAGTCGACCACCTGATCTCTCTGGGCACAGGCCTATTTCATTCCATTTGGGCTAAACATTAGTTCTTACCACATATGGGCTAACAGTTCTATTTAAAGGTTAATGTATTTAAATGCAGAGGTTGGGAACCGTCGGCGTTCCCAACTCGCCGGCAGCCCCATAAGAGCATTCACATGAAATATTTATAATATATGTAACCTAACCATTGGAGAACCTGTGACATCAAATATGAATAGAGCTGTCACCAAAGAAATGGTCACATGCTATTGTAACACCGCAACAACAAAACGACTTCCCTGGCAGTTACGGAAAATTAACCACGGGTAGTTCCACCATGTGCCCACGTGGCAAAAACATTTAATATAACTGTTAGGTTGGCCGTATATTAGGAGCGTCCACAAAAAATTTAGATTTGTGATGAATTTAACTAGAGTTAAGTCCAGTTCTCCACACTTGGTGGAGGATTTTTAGGGGTCATTTGGAAAAATGAATTCAGGATCTATATCGAGCTAGATTTGACCAATTTTGGAGTGCCAATAGTTAATTTTGACTATCTCCAACATTCTAGAATCATTGGTGAGGGTTGAAAATCCATTAGAGGAATTTTGAGCAGGTTTTTTGCTTTAGAGAATTTCTAGGGGCCACTAGGGCCACCATGGGCCAGCAACACTTTGAGGCCTAGCCAAGGCAGCTAGAGGCCTTTTTCATTGAACCAATAGTTTTTTTTGGATGTTTCAGATATTATAGAACTAATGGTTGGTTTTAAGAGCTTGTAGAGGAATTTTGAAAGCTGATATACTTCAATGAATTTCTAGGGGCCAACAAGTGCCAAAAGCAGTTCGGGGCCTAACCAGGGTAGCTAGAGACCTTATGCACCAAACCAATAGAAATTTATGACTGTTTTGATACTTATGAATCCAATGGAGGATTTTTCAGAAGCTTTGAGGATTTATAGAGCTCGAGAAGCCACATAGGATTTTTCTTTGACCATAGAGCCAAGGGGTGACGACAGGTGCTGGAGGTGAAACTAGAGCAGCCGGAGGGGGCTTTCAGTGAACCAATAGTCTATTCTGACTATATTTGACATTATGAATCCAATGAAGGGATTTGCAGAGCCATCTGAAGACTTCTAGAGCTTGAGAAGCTACAGGGAATTTTTGGGCAGCCTAGTGCCAACCGTGGAGGGATGCCTAGATTGGGGATGCAATGCTTATTTTGAGAAAATGATCAGTCAATTTTGAAGGTCTCGTATGTTATGGAGACAATAGGTGAGTTTTGAAGGATAGTAAAATAATTTTGAAGGATTTTGTGCCATATAGAAGATCAGTTTAGCTCAATTTCATCGATAGAAGGAATCAAGTCTAAAGGAGCCTATATCTGTTTGCAGAGTGATGACATCCATGACATGGATAGATCATATTCTAATCTCATTGGTTTAGTTCAGTAACCATTGGAGTTAATTGTGGAACTTGTAAAATAATTTTTTCCATAATGCCAAAGACCCAAGTCAAGATTAAAAGAGCTCAAGGAGACGTAGCTCATGATATTCGAGTGAACTCCTAGATTAAATTTTCTGTTATGTGTTGATTTTTATTTGTTGCATTATATTGATGGTGCACATGTTTAATTTTAGAAAAAACAAATGGACTTAAAGCACTTAAACAGTTTAAAAAAACATACACTTGTTTCAAGTATTAATTCTGCAAAAAGTCAAGTAAGGTCTAGATCTTTTATTTGTTTAACTCAATGGGAGGTTATTGAAAAGCATAACAAGCTATCCAACCCATTTTCAAATGAAGTTGGTATCGGAGCACTTAGTTGCTTGATTGACAGAGCAATAGCTTGCTTGTTTGACTTGAAAGGTGTTTGAATAGTGCATAGGATTTTACTGTTTGACTACTTGCAAACTGACTCTTGTTTGAATTTTGTAGATGATCTGAAAGGAGTGTATTAGTTTTTTGTGCTAAGTTTCCTTTCAGTAATATAAACATGTACAATTTGTCTCCATTTTTTTCTTAAGAAATGAGTGTTTTAACCATGAAACATAGATGAATTTGACAATTTTAAGCATGAAATTAAGCCTAAAAAACACTAAAAAGTAGTGTATAATAGATAAGTACAATCACACATAAATTTTACATAGTAGGCATGATGAAGCAGTTCACCCCTCCTGGGCTACATCTATTGGTCCAGCTCCCAATCGCATGTCTCTCTTTTTCATTATGCTCAAAATTGTAAATTACATGTGTTTAAAGGCCTCTAATGGTTTTCTAATCTGCACCAGTGGCTCGAGAATGCTCAAATTAGTCTAGGTAGACTCTTGTTTCATCCAAATTGGTCGAAAATTGACCTCCCAATGCATGTTTCCCAATGTTAGCTAGAAAAGCTACACTAAAAGTGGAGACTGGCACTTAACTGAAGCTAAATTAATGAATATACCTAAAATTAGGGGGGCGCTCCAACTTCCGCCGGAAAGACTGTTAGGTTTAAATTTTAGTGGTTAGGTCGAGGTGGTCACAAGTCGAGTCCATACCTAAAACCATACATTCATGGGCTTCTAAACTCTGCGATGAACCATCTGAATAACTTTGCAAAGGTGGAGCGGAACCCAGAGTAACATTTCCAAAAACTGTGGCATTCATTGCCACCCAAACTGCCCATGTGATAGTCTTCAATACTCTGCTAGATTAGCTACCCATCCAACCTATCAACTTCCACCTAAACGTTACCGCAACATGTGATCATATCCATCACCGATGGTTAAGGTTAAAGTCGTCATTTTGGATAGCATTTGGGGTCTCAGTCATAGTCGTCAGGTATATGGTGGTTGGGGCTGGCCTCTTTTTTTATCTGCCTAAACATTTTTTAATCCATATAACGAACCCACAACTCTATAGAATTAAGTAACAACTTCTAGGCAGACTAATCAAGCTTTCCACGCCCATGCCCGAGGTCTACGATTTGACTCCTATGCCCTCCAAAAAATTTAAAAATACCCTCCTTAGGACACGTTGAAGCCTCCAAGCTTGCCACGTGTCCCTCATCCAACAGCTCATTTACAAAACATCAACGGACAGAAACCATCTCGTACCACAATATTCAACGACCCTAATTAAGCCATGTGGCGCGGTTTGATTGGCTACAAGAGAAGGGAATATTCCTCAGAATATACTTGATGACTCTACCTACATGCTCACTTAGTATCTAAGTCACAAATTTTTTGTTGTTTGGGAAAACAGACAGAACGCGATATCTTCCTCATACGACATCGGTTTTTCAAACCGTTTTTGGTGTTGGAATCACAATGAAAATACCTTTCCGGCCGCTTAGGTTTGGTCCTATTTCGAGCACTTTAAATTTTGAGCATAACATATGATCTCCTGATCACACCCCCCCATTGGGAAGCTTTTGGACCCCAAAATCTCTCTGTATTACTGAACATGAAGATGAGGAGACTGTGTCCCCGCTCTTCCAATCTTTATCCACTAAAATTTCCCTAATTTGATAAACTGGAACTTTTCATGAAAGGACAAATTTTTCCTTCATTCTATCGACCATGCATTTTTGTCTTTGACACTATCATGGTGCACACTTTCTGTTGGGTGTGGAGCCTAATTATCTTGTTTACTTTGTATCACAGCATTGGACCCATGTACCTTAAAAAAAAAACGGGCGGCAATGCCACTCGTAATTAATCGCTGTTGTGGGTGGTCCAAGGGGGGCGGCAGCGCTTTTCGGAGCCCCCCCCTGGTAGGGGATTTCTGGGGCAGTGCCCCTGAAGCTAAAAACATATGTAAAATTGCCTTGTAAAAGTATAGTAATTTCTAGTCAATCTGCGTCATTCATTTGGCAAATGAAATGACGATAGAAGTTATGTTTAGATTAGGGTTTTTTGCCCTAGGAGGCAACCCCTCAATTTTATGAGGGCATTGTATTGTGGCTGTGTATTGTATGTGTATTCTCAGAGTGAGAAAAAGAGAGGGAGACTGTGAGAGAGAACAGAGGATATTACAGCGGATCTACTGTAGGTTTTGTCTCTTCATTTTTGTTGGATAATAGAAAGGAAGGACTGGCTATTCGGGGTGGACGTAGCCCAAACTGGGTGAACCACGTATATATGTGTCTTTCTAGTTTTATGTGTTTTGTGTGCTTTTATTTTCCACATATTTTATGTGTTTCATTTCTCTGTAATATTTAATTTTCTAACACTTTCGAAAGTTGCAGAACAGAAACCTAACTTTTTAGTAAACATCTTGTTTCTACATTGGTCTATAAAGAAAGGAAACTTGGAATTGTTCTCACATTCCATTCTGTCCTTATGGATATTTTTTGTTGCTTTTGCCTTGAACTTGTGTCGACTCTTGACCAATTTTCTTCACCATTGTACCATGCCTTTAGGAAACCAGCAACGAAAATTTATGAATTATGTGCCTTCTTTGTCAAGTTACTTTTCCTTCTCTAAGACCTTTTCAACTTCTTGCACTGACACCTTGTTTTCAGCACCGTTCAACACCAATGTCGACTGCTGCAACTTCTTGTCATCTTATTTCAAAGACTGTTGTGTAACCAGCTCCAAAAATAAAATAAAAGAGATATCAATGCCTTAGAAATAAGCCACTTCGAGGGGGCAACCTCCAATCCATTACATAAATGAACAATTATTGGATAATACAATTTAAAGAACCTCCTTTCTATATATATGAGTCCATGGGGCCATAATGTAATCCTAGTGGGCCACAATGTAATCCTAGCCAATCTAACAATAATAATTTAAGGGCACAATAATAACAAAATGGGTGTTACAAGGGTACAATATTAACAATAAGGGGGTTACACTAACAATAATAAGGGACTATACTAGTAATATAGGGATCTAACATGCCCCTTTCCTTCAAAAAAGTATTTTCCTCAACGCTTGAGTAGCTCTGGGTGCTTCTATATAAAATTCTCATCCTCCCATGTAGAATCTTCAGTGGGTAATTTTTTCCACTTGATGAGATACTCTGAAATTGATTGATTCCGTAGCTGTCGAGCTCTTGTTTCCATGACCGCTTCAGGTTCCAATATGATTTTTCCTTCCTCATCAAGTTCTAGCAATATTGTTTGAACTGGAAGATTTTCACCTATAACCTTCTTTAAGCATGAAACATGGAAAACTAGATGCACTCGCGAAGAAGTAGGAAGCTCCAATTTGTGTGCCATAGTACCAATCTTTTGCAACACCTTGTAAGGACCATAGTAATTTGGCAATAATTTATTATCCTTCTTAGCTTTCTTGAGGGACATTTGTTTGTATGGTTGTAGCCGTAAAAATACCCAATCTCCTACCTCAAAACTTCTCTTGCTGCGATGTTGATCTGCTTGTTGTTTCATTTTATTTTGTGCCAAATTCAAGTTATCCTTTAAGAGTTGGAGAACTTCTTGCTAATTCTTGATGTGATCTTCCACTACTTGAACCTTCAAATTTTCCCTTAAAAATGATGTGATAGATGGTGGATGATATCCATAAAGTGCATAAATAGGGTCATTTTTGCTGCACTATGGAAGGAAGTGTTATACCACCATTCAGCGAGAATTAACCACTTGACCCATTGTGTTTTTTTATCAGATACAAAACAATGAAGATATCCTTCCAAAAATTTATTTACTATCTCAGTTTGACCATCAGATTGAGGATGATAAGAAGAGCTATGAGCTAATTGAGTACCCAAACAAGAAAATAACTCCATCCAAAAATTTCTAGTAAAAATGGGATCTCTGTCACTCACAATAACCCTTGGGCTTCCATGTAGCTTTTGAATTTTGTCCATAAATGTAGTAGAAACTGTACTTGCTTTAAATGTATGAGATAATGCACAAAAGTGTGCATACTTGGTAAATCTATCAACTACCACTATGATGTCACTATTTTCTTCGAACTTAGGTAAACCTGTGATAAAATCCATTGAAATCTCCTCCCAACATTGACTTGGAATGGATAAAGGTTATAGAAGTCCCAGGGTCTTAATTGTCTCAACTTTATTCTGTTTGCAAACCAAACATTCCGCCACAAACTTTTGAATATTAAATTTAAGGCCATCCCAAAAAAATTCTTTCTTCACCCTGTGGTAAGTTTTTAAAAATCCTAAGTGTCCTCCTAAAGGAGAAGTGTGCAATTCCAGAAGAATATTTTGTTTTAGTTGGGAATTCTTACAAAGATATAAACGATCTTTGTACCATAAGGAATCATTTTTCCAACTAAATGTATCAGATGTACTAGGATCTTGCTGCAACTTTTGAATGAGTGTCCATACATCTTTTCCCTTCTTCCATTCATCTCTTGCTTCGGTTATCCAATCTGGTTGGATAATAGAAATGGCACAAAGCAATGCTTCCACCTCTTCATTCTTTCTTGAGAGTGCATCTACAACAACATTAAGTTTTCCTTTTTTGTAGATTATTTTAAAGTCATAACCCAACATCTTTGTGACCCATTTTTGCTGCTCTTCTGAAGATAGTCTTTGTTCCAAAAAGTGTTTAAGACTATCATGATCAGTTTTTACCTTGAAGTGTCTTCCCATTAGGTAAGTTCGCCATTTCTTTAGTGCATGTAGTATTGCTAACATTTCCTTCTCATAAATAGGTTTCCGTAAATACTTTCCTTTGATTGGACGACTTTCAAAAGCAATGGGTCTTCCTTCCTGCATTAAAACTGCACCAATTCCATTTCCTGAGGCATCACATTCCACAATAAAGGTTTTTGTGAAGTCTGGCGTAGCTAAGACCGGTGCTAGGCACATGGCCTCTTTAAGATGTTCAAAGGCCTTAGTTGCTTCAGGAGTCCATGAAAATGCATCTTTCTTCAATAATGTTGTTAGAGGTGCTGCTATTCTCCCATAATTCTTAACAAACTTGCGATAATACCCTGTTAACTTGAGAAATCCTCGCAACTGCTTTATGGTTGTGGGGACTTTCCATTCCTTAATGGCTTTAATTTTGTTAGGGTCTACCTTAACACCCTCGTGAGATACAATATGACCCAGATATTACACCTCTTGTACTCCAAAGAAACATTTGGATGTTTTTGCATATAATTGTTTCTCCTGCAATAGTTTGAGCACCCTGTCAACATGTTCAAAATGATCCTTCCAAGACCTGTTGTAGATTAGTATATCATCAAAAAATACTAGCACAAATTTTCTAAGGAAGGGTTTGAAAATGGAATTCATCAACCCTTGAAATGTAGAAGGTGCACTGGTAAGGCCAAAATGCATGACCAAAAATTCATAATGACCCTCATGAGTTCGAAATGTTGTTTTTGGAATATCTTCAATCTTCATTCTAATTTGATGATATCTTGAATGAAGATCCAACTTCGTAAAATAAATTGCTCCATGTAGTTCATCCAATAATTCATCAATCATAAGAATGGGAAATTTATCTTTAATGGTGAGCTTATTGAGCTCCCTATAATCCGGACAGGGTCTCCATGATCCATCCTTCTTGTGTACCAATACTACAAGAGCAGAGAAAGAACTTTGACTAGGTTGAATTATACCCGCCTCTAACATTTCTGTAATCATACGTTCAATTTCGCTCTTTTGGATGTAAGGATATCTATAAGGCCTGATTTTTGGAAGAACACTTCCTGGAATCAAATGAATAGCATGATCATGATCACGAATAGGTGGGAGTCCTTTGGGAGTTTCAGACACCTTGGAATGATTGTCGAAGAATTTTTGGATATCTACAAAAATAGATGATTTTGATGTTGGATCTTCTAGTGAGCATAATTGTGCAATTACGCCTTGTTTTTCTTTCTTTAGAAGCTTTGTCATGACATTAGAGCTTATTATCCTTCCCGGATTCCCCACAATACCCCATAAATCGACTTCCTTTCCTTATGAAAAAAATTTCAAGAAAATTTCTTGAAAATTAAAAGCTACTGTCCCCAAAGATTGTAACCATTGTACTCCTAGTCCAACATCAACACCTCCCATAGGAATGGAAAGCATTGCACTAGTCAATACATATTCCCCCATGGTTAGCTTGATATTATGACATCTTCTAGAGAAATTTATAGTTCCTCCATTTGCAACCATCACTTGACATTCTGGTGCTGGGTATAGGAAACAATTTAATTCCTTGGCTACCTTACAATGAATAAAATTATGGGTGCTACCTGAATCAATCAACACTATTACCTTTTTCTTCTTGATATGTCCTTCTATATTGAGAGTTTGAGGAGTGGTAATTCCTGCCAGTGAATTACATGATATGGTCGGATTCATTTCTTCCTCTTCTAGGGCTAGTTCTTGGTGTATATCCTCTTCTTGTTGATTTTCTTCTTCCTCTTCACAATCTATGTAAATTAATTTCTTCTCAGCACACTTGTGACCTTTAGTGTATTTGCTATCACAACTGTAGCAAAGCCCTTTTGCTCTTTTTTCTTCCAAATTTTTTGGTGTCAACCTTGTAGGTTGTGGAAATCTAGGTGTAGCAACACTTCCTTCTTTATAGAATTGAGTGGTAGGCTTCCTTTTCACCATAATTTTACATTCAACTTTTCTTGCCAACCTGAATGCATTCTCCAATGAATCAGGTTCCAAAATGCAAACTTCATGTTCGATGTCATCATTTAAAGTGCCTATGAAGAGATCAATTATGTGTTCCTCTAGAATATTAGTTACCCTTATATTCAATTTTTGGAAGTCCTCAATGTGCTGCTCCACTAAATCCTTTTTTTTGAGATTTATCAATTGGTTAAATAAGGTGTTGCTCTTTGTATCCTCATAATGTGCTATCATTTCCTCCATATAAATTAATGAAGTGACAATTTTTTTACGGGAGCAAAGCCATCGATACCATACAAATGTATTTTGTTCTAAATGTAAAGTTGCAATGCATACCTTTTGTGTGTTTTGCATGTTATGGAGATAAAAATATTGCTCCATCTATAGTATCCATGTTACAGGATCCTTTCCATCAAACTTCCTCATATCCATTTTTGGAATATGGTGGTTCTTCCCGCCAACATTAGAGTTTATGAAACCACGATTAACATTTATTTTGTTCTCATCATGAGGTTCTTCTACTATCTTTTCGCCATTATGAAACATTTCTTGTATCAACTTTGTCAAACCTTACATGTTTGCTTTTAGATCATTCTTCATGTTTTCCATGTTGTCTTTCATGTCATCCATCTTAGCTTCCATGCCAGCTTCCATGCCATCCATCTTAGCTTCCACGCCTTTCTTCAAACCGTCCATCTTCGCTTCCACACCTTTATTCAAAACTTCCATTTCATTTTTTGTTGCTCTTTGCGAGAGCGAAATTTGGTGCACTTGCTCACTTGCTCTTGTAATTTTGATAGATCATGTTGCAATTCTTCATCTTCATGAGTCATCGTAAAGCCTTCTGAAGGCTTAATGGGTGTTGAATTATTTTTACGGGGCATCTTTTATAACCCAATACTGATATCTATTCTACAATATTCCCTTGGAATAAATTCAAATTGATTCTTCAAACAAGACTTATGCAATTCGGAAAACAAAAAATTCACACCTTTTTCTTTCTTTTGAGGAGCTCGATATTGAAATTAGATTATCTTTGTGATTGAAGCACTTCAATATTTGAATTTTGGCACCAACATAGCCCTCTGAATTCTCTTTCCAATGCCACAGATCTGACCTGATTTGGATTCTCCAAGACAAATTGTTGTCCAATCTCCCACAATGACCTAATTATGGACTAGTTCAGTAGAGCGAACTTGTATGACTTTCCACATGTCATTTTTTCGTCCTTCGGCTCTGAAATTGATAGAAAAGAAACTAAAGTCCATTTGATAGCAACCAATTTTTATGGCACTCCAATCTAATGCTCACAGAGAGAGTCATGAATATTTTCCCACGATCACCTCATTGAGATGAAATTTGGGAGACTGAAAAAGAACTAGATTCCACAGATCATATCTCTGAAAATATTGCGAACCAAGCTCTAAATTTTTTTGATGAGCTTGCTCAAGATTTCAGCTTCGCACCTTAAAAATTTCAAATTCTGAACCTTCGTATAAAAAATGTTATAGCAAACATTCCACGATGACCTGTTTAGAGTAGTGAAACCCTATAATCCAAAGCTCTGATACCAAATGTTGTGTAAATAGCTCCAAAAATATAAGAAAAGATATATAAATGCCTTATAAATAAGCCACTTCGAGGGGGCAACCTCCAATACATTACATAAATGAACAATTCTTGGATGATACAATTTACAAAACCTCCTTTCCATATATAGGAGTCCATGGGGCCATAATGTAATCCTAGTGGGCCACAATGTAATCCTAGCCGACCTAACAATAATAATTTAAGGGCACAATAATAATAAAATGGGGGTTACAAGGGTACAATAATAACAATAAGGGGGTTACACTAACAATAATAAGGGACTATACTAGTAATATAGGGACCTAACAAAGACAACCTTCTTTTAAACTGAAACAACTCATTACATACATCACTTTTGTTTGCAAAGGATTATGTAAAACATATCTTTGTTTAATAATCATCAATGTCAAGTTTTGGCTTCCATTGGCTAGCCTCTTCATTTTCCTTGCATTAACTAAAGAAGTGTCTAATTTCTTGCAATGAGCTCTCATAATATACTCATTGCCATCTTTGAATAAGTGGTATTTTTTGTCATGGCGATGGAAGACTGCTTTCTTGTCATACATGTAAGGACTTCCCAACACCATACCTGTTATATCAAGTGGAACAACATCTAATTCAACTGTGTCAATGAAATGTGAAGTTATTACAAAGCGCAACATGCACTTGTTTGAAACCTGTAAATTTGCATCCTTACAAATCCAACCAAGTGGATATGGTTTTGGATGTGGAATGGTCCCAAGATTAAGTTTCTTGACCAAGTCTTCAAAGATTAATTTGTTGGTGACCCATTGTCAAACAATGTTTCAACCTTGGTATGTTTAGAAATGACCCTCACATGAAGTAATTCAATTCTCTCTTCTTCATTTGGAGCTTGTATGTGATAGTTAGATATACTAGAACTTGGTTTAGTTTCATTCTCTTTCCGTTTCATGTTCTTTAGTCCCATAGCTATGATTTTTGTTTCATCTTCTGAATCTGACCCTAAGTCTTGTTCAGCTATTGAAACAGTTTTTCCTTTCTCCTCGGCTTTCTTTTTGGCCTTCAAACTTTCTGGTTTCAACTCTGGATGAAGTTTCCAACAATGGTCTTCATCATGGCTAGTTTTAGAACAATGTTTGCAAAAGAATTCTCCCTTATTTTTTCTGATTTTTTCATTTCTCATTTTCTTCCATTTTCCTTTAAACTCATTTTCCTCATTCACATATAAGTTTTGTTTTCTCCTTGCCTTTAAATGCGTAGCTTGTACACAAAATTCATCTAGGCTTGTAGGGTTAAACATGAGGATAGTGTGTCTTAGGTAGGTATGTAAGCCTCCTATATACTTGAGCACAGTGTCTTGTCTCTGCAAATAAACTCCTAATAAAAGAGATTGTCTCCTAAATTCTTGAGTATAAACATGTCCATTTTTTCCTTTCAATGGTTTAAAAATTTTCCAGTTTATTATGGCTTTCCACATGTGAGCTAATGGATAAAACTATCATTTTATTGTAGAAATGAAATCAGTCCATGATAGAATAATCTTACCATGCTTCTTGATCTCCTCCTTTTTCTTGGCTTTGCACCAAAAAAGTGCTGCACCTTCCATTCTCAATGAAGCTAGTTGGATTTTGGTATCATCATGATGAAAATATTGGATTCTCAAATAGACCTCCAATTGCCTAATCCAATTATCTAGCTTTTCTGCATTAAATTCACCATTCAAAATTAGCAATTCAAACTTAACATCAAGTTTTAGAAAAGGACTTTTACCCATGTTCTTTGACTTGTATGCTAATGTACTGGAGATTAGGTAGAGGATGATGAGGATGAAGATGAGGGTGATGATGGTGACTTTCAAATATCTCCATTTCCTCCATTTCCCTTCTTTGATTTATCTTCATCACTGTGGCCTCCTGATGATCCCTATCCTTCCTTCTGAAGTTTGGACCTTTCTTCTTCTAGTTTCTCATTCCTTTCTTGAAAAAGGACTCTCACCATTTCATTCAAGTCAAGAAATTATTTTCTGTACACCCCTTCTTCTTCTTTAGGATCCACATCTTCATGGATTTCTCCTTCTCTTGGAGGTATGCTTGTAGCTTCTTCTGCTTCATTTGGAGGTGATCTAGGTGGTGGAGAATGTGGAAATCTTGCCCTCCTTTCCTGTGCCTCAATTTTAGAACCTCTTGCTTCCACCAATTTGTCTTCTCCCGTCTTAAGCTTGAGCCTAGTAAGCATGAAAACCCTTGCAAATAGTTAACAAATCATTGCACACAAAAACACTAGAGATTAAACTCTAGCTCTGATACCAACCTGATCTAAAAGGAGTGTATTAGCTTTGTTGTACTAAGTGTCCTTTCAATAATATAAACATGTATAATTTGTCTCCATTTGTTTTCTTAAGGAATGAGTGTTTTAACCATGAAACATAGATGAATTTGTGAACTTAAATCATGAAAATAAGCCTAGAAAACACTAAAAAATAGTGTATAACATAGAAGTACAATCAAAAATAAGTTTTACACAATAGGCATGATGAAGCAGTTCACCCCTCCTGGGCTACATCTGTTGGTCCAGCTCCCAATGGCATGTCCCTCTTTGTCATTATGCTCAAAATTGTAAATTAAATGTGTTTACAAGCCTCTAATGGTTGTTTTCTCTACACCAATGGCCCCAGAATGCTCAAGTTATTCTAGGTAGATTCTTGTTTCACCCAAATTGGTCGAAAATTGACCTCCCGATGCATTTTTCCCTATGTTAGCTAGAAAAGTTGCACTAAAAGTGGAGACTGGCACTTAACTGAAGTTAAATTAATGAAAATCCCTAAAATTAAGGTCATGCTCCAATTTCCATTGGAAATACCGGTAGGTTTAAATGTTAGTGGTTAGGTCGGGGTGGTCACAAGTCGACCCCCCACCTAAAACCACATGGTCATGGGCTTCTAAACTCTACGTTGAACCATTTGAAGAACTCTCCAATGGTGGAGCAGAACCTGCAGTCACGTTTCCACAAACTATGGAATTCATTGCCACCCAAACCACCCATGTGATAGTCTTCAATACTCCGCCGAACTAGCTACCCATTCAACCTGTCAACTACCACCTAAATGTTATTGCGACATGTGATCGTATCCACTGTCGGTGGTTAAGGTAACAACTTCTAGGTGGACTAGTCAAGCTTTCCGCACCCACGCCCGAGGTCTACTATTTGACTCCTATGCCCTCCAAAAAAATTTAAAATACCCTCCTTGAGACACGTGGAAGCCTCCAGGCTTGCCACGTGTCCCTCATCCAATGGCTCATTTACAAAACATCAACAGACAGAAACCATCTCGTACCACAATATTCAATGGCCCTAACTAAGCCATGTGGAATGGTCTGATTGGCTGTAAGAAAAGGGAATATTCCCCAGAATATACTTGTTGACTCTACCTGCATGCTCGCTTGGTATCCAAGTCACAAATTTTTTGTTGTTTGGGAAAAAAATAGAAAAAAATAGAACACGATATCTTCCTCATACAACATCACTTTTTCGAACTGTTCATGGTGCTAGAATCATAATGACAATATCTTTCTGGTTGCTCAAGTTTGGTCTTGTTTCGAGCACTTTAAATTTTGAGCATAACACATGATTTCCTAATCACACCTCCCCACTGGGAAGATTTTGGACCCTAAAAGCTCTCTGGATTACTGAACATGAATATGAGGATACTGTGTCCCCACTCTTCCAATATTTATCCACTGAAATTTCCCTAATTTCATTAACTTGAGCTTTTCATGAAAAGACAAAATTTTCCTTTGATTCTATCAACCATGCATTGTTGTCTTTGACACTATGATGTTGCACATTTTCTGAAATTACAAACCATAAACCTAACTTTGCAGTAAACGTATTGTTTCTACATTGGTCTATAATGAAAGGAAACTTGAAATTGTTCTCACCTTGCATTTTGTCCTTATGGTGATTTTTTGCTACTTTTTCCTTGAACTTGTGTTGACTCTTGACCAAGTTTCTTTGCCATCGTACCATGCCTTTAGGAAACTAGCAATGAAAATTTATGAATTATGTGCCTTCTTTTCCAAGTTTCTTTGCCTTCTCTTGGACCTTTGCAACTTCTTGCACTGACACCTTGTTTTCAGCACCGTTCAACACCAATGCCGACTGCTGCAACTTATTGTCATCTACTTTCAAAGATAACCTTCTTTTAAAATGAATCAACTCATTACATACATTAGCATTTGTTTTAAAATGATGATGTAAAACAAATCTTTGTTTAATCTTCACCAATGTCAAGATTTGGCTTGCATTAGCTAGCCTCTTCATTTTCCCTGCATTAACTAAAGAAGTGTCTAGTTTCTTGTGATGAGCTCTCACAATATACTCCTTGCCATATTTTAATAAATGGTATTTTTTCTCATGGTGATGGAAGATTTCTTTCCTTTCATACATGTAAGGACTTCCCAACACCTTACTCATTATATCAAGTGGAACAACATCTAACAAAGTGCAACGTGCACTTCTTTGAAGCCTGTAAATTTGCATCCTTACAAATCCAACTAAGTGGATATGGTTTCGGATGTGGATGGTCCCAAGATTAAGTTTCTTGACCAAGTATTTAGAGATTAAATTTTCTTGTGACCCACTGTTAAACAATGTGTCAGCCTTGGTATGTTTGGAAATGACCCTCACATGAAACAGTTCAATTCTGTCTTCTTCATTTGGAGCTTTTATGTGAAAATTAGATATACTAGAACTGGGTTTAGTTTCATTCTCTTTCCCCTTCATGTTCTTTAGTCCCATAGATATGATTTTTGTTTCATCTTCTGAATCTGACCCTAAGTCTTGTTCAAATATTGCAACAACTTTTCCTTTCTACTTTGCTTTCTCTTTGGCCTTCAAACTTTCTGGTTTCAAATCTGGATGAAGTTTCCAACAATGGTCCTCATCATGGTTAGTTTTAGAAAAAAATTTGAAAAATAATTTTCCCTTATCTTTTCTAATGTTTGCATTTATCTTTTTCTTCCATTTTCCTTTAAACCCATTTTCCTCATTCTCATCTAAGTTTGGTTTTCCCCTTGCCCCTAAATGCATCGCTTGTACACAAACTTCATCTAGGCTTGTAGGGTTAAACATGAGGATAGTCTATCTTAGGTAGGTACGTAAGCCTCCTATATACTTGATAAAAGTGTCTTGGCTCTGAAAATATACTCCTAATAAAAGAGATCTTCTCCTAAATTCTTGAGTATAAACATGTACTTTTTTTCCTATCAATTGTTTAAAAATTTGTCATTCCATTATGGCTTTCTGCATGTGAGATAATGGATAAAACTGTCGTTTTATTGCATAAATGAAATCATTCCATGATATAATAATGTTACCATGCGTCTTGATCTCCTCCTTTGTCTTGGATTCCCACCAAAAAAGTGTTGCACCTTCCATTCTCAATGAAGCTAGTTGGATTTTGGTATCATCATCATGAAACTTTTGAATTCTCAAATAGACCTCCAATTTCCTAATCAAATTATCTAGCTTTTCTACATTAAATTCACCATTAAAAATTGTCAATTCAAACTTAACATAAAGTTTTAGCAAATCACTTTTACCCATGTTCTTTGACTTGTACCGCTGATGTACTGAAGATGAAGTAGAGGATGATGAGGATGAAGATGAGGGTGATGATGGTGACTTTCCATTGTCTCCATTTCCTCCATTACCCTTCTTTGATTTATCTTCATCATTGTGGCCTCCTGATGATACCTGTCCTTCATTATGAAGTTTGGACCTTTCTTCTTCTAGTTTCTCATTCCTTTCTTGATAAAGGACTCTCACCATTTCAGTCAAGTCAAGAAACACTTTTCTGTACACTCTTTCTTCTTCTTTGGGATCCACCTCTTTATGGACTTCTCCTTCTCGTGGAGGCATTATTGTAGCTTCTTCTACTTCATTTGGAGGTGAGCTAGGTGCTGGAGAATGTGGCAATCTTGCCCTCCTTTCCTGTGGCTCACTTTGAGAACCTCTTTCTTTCACCAATTTTCCTTCTCCCGTCTTAAGCTTGAGCCTAGTAAGCATGAAAACACTTGCAAAAATTTAACCAATATTTGCACACAAAAACACAAGAGATTAAACTCTAGCTCTGATACCAACTTGATCTGAAAGGAGTGTATTTGTTTTTCTATGCTAAGTGTCCTTTCAGTAATATAAACATGTACAATTTTTCTCCATTTGTTTGCTTAAGGAATGAGTGTTTTAACCATGAAACATAGATGAATTTGTGAACTTGAAGCATGAAAATAAGCCTAGAAAACACTAAAAAATAGTGTATAACATAGAAGTACAATCACACATAAGTTTTACACAATAGCCATGGTGAAGCAGTTCACCCCTGCTAGGCTCTATCTGGTAGTCGAACTCCCAATGACATGTCCCTATTTGTCATTATGCTAAATATTGTAAATTACATGTGTTGATAGGCCTCTAATAGTTGTTTTCTCTACACCAGTGGCTCCAGGATGCTCAGATTAGTCTAGGTAGACTCTTGTTTCACCCAAATTGGTCAAAAATTGACCTCCCATTTAATTTTTCCCAATGTAAGCTAGAAAATATCCACTAAAAGTGGATTGGCACTTAACTGAAGTTAAATTAATGAAAAGACCTAAAATTAGGGGCACGCTCCAAATTCTGCCAGAAATGCAGTTAGTTTTAAATTATAGTGGTTAGGTCAGGGTTGTCACAAGTCAACCCCCCGCATAAAACACACAGTCATGGGCTTTTAAACTCTGCATTGAACTCTTAGAATAACTCCACAATGGTGGAGAGGAACCCCGGGTCGCGTTTCCGCAAATTGTGGCATTCATTGCCACCCAAACCACCCATGTGACAGTCTTCAATACTCCTCTAAATTAGCCACCTATCCAACCTATCAACTGCCGCCTAAATGTTACCGTGACATGTGATCATATCCACCACCGATGGTTAAGGTTAAATTCATCGTTTTGGATAGCGTTTGTGGTCACGGTCATAGTTGTTGGGTATATGGTGTTCGGGGCTGGCAACTTTTTTTATCCGCACAAACATTTGTAAAACCATATAATAAACCCACAACACTATAGATTTAATTAACAACTCATAGGCGGACTGGTCAAGATGTCTGCGCTCGTGCCCAAGGTCTCTGATTCGACTACTATGACCTTTAACAAATTTTACAATACCATCCTCAGGACTCGTGGAAACCTCTGGGATTGACACATGTTTCTCATCCAATGATTGATTTACAAAACATAAAAAAATAGAAAACATCTCGTACCACAAAAATAAATGACCTAGATTAAGCAACATGGCATGATATGATTAGCTGTAAGAAAATTAAATATTCCCCAGAAATACCTGCTGATTGTACATGCATGCTGAGTGGGCATCCCAGTCATAAAAAATTTATTTTTTGGGAAAACGTATAGAATGCGATATCTTCATCATATAACATCAATTTTTTGAAACATTCGTGGCGCTGGAATCACAACGATGAGACCTTTCCGGTCACTTAGGTTTGGTCCTATTTCGAGCACTTTCAATTTTGAGCATAACACATGATATCCTAGTCACTAGAGGTGAAGGGAAAGCTACTGTTAGCTAATTCCAGAAGAGGAAAAGAAGGAAGAAAGGGCTGAAGGCATCATCCTTAACCAAAGGACCTCAAGGAAACCCATGAAGGACAAAAGGGTTTGTTTACAAAAAGGTTGCTTGAAGAAGAGCTTGACTCTACGACCATTTTGTTCAAAAGATTTGTCATTTTTTTGAAAGCTTTGTGAATTTTGTTGAAGTTCTTTAGTTAAATTTTCATGATGACAACTTCTTCAAGTGAGGTTTCAAAATCCTCCCCCTTCACAATATTCTTCGATCAAGACATGATGCGAGACTTCTACATGTTGAAGGACATGGTGCAAAGTTTGCCTAACGATAGAAGAGAAAGCACTAGACTTCATGAGAAATCGGTTGCTATAAAGCAAGAGAGGGAAGGAATTCTTATAAGAATGCATGATATGGAGATGCAGCTCCATCAAGCCGAAGAGGCTTTGACCAAGAACATGCGTGAAGCAGAGGTAATTCACTCAAACTTTTCTTCAGCTTCCTCTTTGGATAGATGTGTTGGCTCATTTAAAAAGCACACAAGAGGTATAGGGTCCAAATTAACGATTAAAAAGTGCTATGAAGGTAAGGTTTTAGGAAAGCATGCAGAAGGCATGATTGATCCTATTTTGGTTGAGGAACGACCTAATAATTTTGGCCTTGGTTATGTTCAATATAATGGCGAAAACTCCAAAGCCATGAAGGCATGTGGGACAACTTGAAGAATAAATTTTGTTCCAACTTCTAAATCAGAAACATGTCAAGTTTGTTTTCAAGTTGGTTTCCATTATTTGAAATCTATGTTGTAGCAAGAAGATTGTAGACATGCAGCTTATGGTGAGCATGTGATTTCAGACAGCTATCAACACATGAACACTGATGTTAGTCTTCAAAAGAAAGTTTGAACCTCTACTAGTTCATCTCCTCAAGAAGGAAAAAAATATGGACATGCAAGGAAGCATTTGAGGTATAGTTCTTCCCACAGTCAAGTTGATTATGTTTCTACAAAGAATGACAATTCTGCATGCTCGAATGGAAGAAAGAGTTGATGTCCATATTGTGGTCTGTGTAACCATGTTTTTAAGAGATGATGCAAGAGGATGAAGGCATACAGGAAGCATTTGAGGCAAAGGAAAATTGCAAAGAAGGTGAATAAGACTTGCACACATTTCTAGAATAGGGGACATGTTGTTGCCCATTATTTTACGTTGCATCCAACTAATCATCCCAAGAATTTGTAGTAAGAGGACAGAAATACTCACGAAGGATAGTGCAGTATTTTATGCTGTAATCTGACGTTTATTTGAGCCACCTGGGATCAATGATCAAAGAAGTGATGTTCAACTACCTTACGTAAATTTCTAGCCAGAAATTTCTGGGCGAGTGCAAAGAAGACATTTTTTGAAAGGAGGACAAGCGCATCCAAGAAGATAAGTGTCAACTACCTTCAAGTTGTGGTTCAAAGGCACTAGCCATGCAAGCCAAGTGTATGGAGGCTGAAAAGAATAGCGTGTTGTACTCTCATCTACTGTACAGATTAGTATATCAGTCTTTTGGGGTCCAAAATATTCCCAATTAGGAGGCGTGATCAAATGTGGATCAAGGACCTAAGTGATAGCTCAAAATTAAAAGTGTTTGGAAGTCTACCAAACCTGAACGAGTGAATAGATCTAGTCTTCCCAATTCCTGCACCGCAAATGTTTTGAAAAACTGACACCATATGAAGAAGTTATCACAGTTTGAAAAATCCAGTACACTGTAATTTTTGGACTTTGACCAAGTTTGACTTGAATTTTCAGAAAATTAAAAAGAGAATATTCTAGGGAATATTCCTGGAATATTCTTGGAATATTCCTTGAAATATTCCATTTAGGCCAATTAGGCCATGCAAAGTGGCGTAAGGTCATTCGATAGTGGGTTGAATTTTTTTGAAGTTGGCCAATGAATGGGTGACACGTGGCCAACACTAAGGCCACCAGATGTGCCCAGGACTGAGCAGAAAAATTTTGGTGGAATCCGTAGGAGTCAATCGATTGACCTCTCTGTGCACATGCCCATTTCCTGCCAGTCATGCTATGCATTAGTTCTTACCACATATGGGTTAGCGGTTCTATTTCAAGGTTAACATATTTAAATGCAGAGGATGGGGACCGCCGACGACCCCATAAGAGAATTCACATGTAAATGTTATAATATATGTAACCTTACCATTGAAGAACCCAGGAAATCAAATATGAACGCAACCATCACCGAAGAAATGGTCACATGCCGTTGTAACACCACAACAACAAAAGGTTTCCCCGACAGTTACGACTAATTAACCACATACAGTTCGACCATGTGCCCACAGGGCAGAAACATTTAATATAACTGTTAGCTTGGTGGTATATCTAGATCGCCCACAAAAATTATGGATTTGTGCCTAATTTAACTAGAGTTAAGTCTAGTTCTCCACATTTGGTGGAGGATTTTTAGGGGTCATTGGGAAAAATGAGTTCAGGCTCTAGCTTGAGCTAGATTCGACCAATTTTGGATTGCCAATAGTCAATTTAGACTATATAAAACTTTCTAGACTCATTGGTGAGGGTTTCAAATCCATCAGAGGAATTTTGAGATTTTTTTTTCTTCAGAGAAGTTATAGGGGCCACTAGGGCCACCATGGGCCAGATGTAGTTTGAGGCCTAGCCAGGGCAGCTAGAGGACTTTTTCATTGAACCAATAGTCATTTTTTGATTTTCCAGACATTCTGGAACCAATGGTGTGATTTTCATAGCATTTATATTATTTTTTAAGGCCAATATGCTTTAGTGAAGCTCTAGGGGCCACTAGGGCCAACAAGTGCCAACAGTTGTTCGGGGCCTAGCCAGGGCAGCTAGAGATCTTATGCAGCAAATGAATAGTCATTTATGAATTTTTTTATAATTTTGAATCCATTGGAGGTGTTTAGAGGAGCTTTTGAGGACTTCTAGAGCTCAAGAATAAACATATAAAATTTCCTTAACCCTAGCGAAGGGGGTGCCGACAGGTGTTGGAGGCGAGACCAGAGCAGCTGAAGGCCTATTTCAGTGAAGAAATAGTCTATTCTAACTATATTTGACATTTTGAATCCATAGAAGTTATTTTCAGAGCCATTTTAAGAATTCTAGAGCTTGAGAAGCTACAGGGAAGTTTTGGGCAGCCTAGTGCCAATTGTGGAGGGAGGCCTAGATTGGGGATGTAATGATCATTTTGAGCAAATTATCAGTCCATTTTGGAGGTCTAATATGTGATGGTGACAATATTTGAGGTTTTAGGGATAGTAAAATAATTATGAAGGAGATTGTGCCATAGAGAAGCTTAGTGTAGCTCAATTGCACCGATAGAAGGAATCAAGTATAAAGGAGCCTAGATTTGTTTGCAGAATGATGACAGCCATGAAAAGGATATAGATGGTATTCTAAGCCCATTGGTTCAGTTAAATAACCATTGGAGTTAAGTGTGGAACTTGTAAAATAAATTTTTCCATAATCCCAAAGAGCCAAGTCAAGATGAGAAGAGCTCAAGGAGACGTAGCCCATTATATTCGAGTGAAATCCTAGAATAAATTTTCTGTTATGTTTTGATTTCTATTTGCTGCATTATATTAATATTCCACATGTTAAATTTCAGAAAAAAAAATGGACTTAAAGCACTTAAACAGTTAAAAAAACATACACCTGTTCCAAGTATAAATTCCGCAAAAATTCAAGTAGAAGCTAGATATTTTATTTGTTGAATTGAGTGGGAGGTTCTTGAAAAGAATAACAATTTAGCCAACTCATTTTGAGATCATTCTAAGACAAAGAGTGTCTCGATGGTGGCCCATTTTGTTGTGGGGGGGAAATTTACCTCATAATTGATCCCTTCTTTCTGTGCAAAACATTGTTCCATAAGTTTGGATTTATGCTTGTCAGGTGAGCCATCTGCTTTGTGCTTGTTCTTGTTGACCCACTTGCAGAAAATTGGTTTGATTACCAATGGACAATCAACCATCTTCTGAGCTCCATTATTTATTAAGGCATCATACTCATTTTGCATTGCTTCATTCCATTCAACATGAGAAGTGAATTCTTTGAAGAAATTTGGTTGAATATCTGTATACAAATTCAATTCACAATTATAAGAAAAATCAATATAAATAGGTGAATAAGAATCATCTACATCATCTCCATTTTTCCTGGTGGAACTTCTTATTCCTGTCTTTCCAGCCTCATAGGGACGAACATTTTCTAGTGGCTTTGTCAACCATTTTGGGGGACCTTCCTAAGATGGCTCAACCTGCTCATTTGACTGAGCTGAGACTGAATCAAGATTCCGTCTCCCAATTCTATCAATAACATCATTCAAGGTGTCATCCGTGGTTTTTCCTTCATATGGGGGAGAGATTTATTTAGAAGATGGTTCCAAAGATTGATTTAGTATAGGAATCCACCCTTCAAGATGTGGAATATGAATATCAAATTATTGAAATGACTTTGCATGTGTGACTCTATCCAAGCAATAAAGTTGTTGCTCCAAAACATCATCAGTCTTGGAAGATTAAAGGAACATGTGATCTAGATCTTGTGGGGAGCCTGCCAAGATCTAAAAAAATTGAAACGGATTTGACAATATCTGCAAAATTATTATGTTATAAAAGAGAGAGTGCACAAAGAAAATAAAACCACAAAGAAACGTGTTTTATTAAAACAAAGAATAACTGTAAAAGCTACATTGTGGTGGACCATCTGTCCTTTTACAAAGTGAGGCTTGTTATTTATAGCCTTTTCTTGAGTTACAATACCATGAGTAGATGCCATAGGTGGATACCATGGGTCAAAACCATGGGGCAATACCATAGGTAGATACCACTTACAATACCATGGGTAAATTCCATGTGTGGATGAATACCACGGGTGGATACATACCATGGATGAATGAATATCATTGATAGATGTCATTTACAATACCATGGGTGAATAAATACAATGGGTGGATGAATACCATGGGTCGATGCCATTTACAATACCATGGGTAAATTGCATGGGTGGATGGATAACATGGGTGGATAAATACCATGGGTGGATGCCATTTTCCATTCGGATCATTCCTCCCTCCTTAAGAAGCAATGGTCCCCATTGTGTGAAGTTCCCTCATAAGAATCCTTTGTTGAATATGAAGAGCCACTGAAGAGAAGGGTTTTGTGTAATTAACCCATAAGCATGATGAACGAAGATCCAAGGATAGAGATACCCTGTAATGCTTGTGACCAACTGTGATATTGACAATGTGTGGCCCAGAAAATGGACTTCGTTGAAGTGTGGGTTTGTGGATGACCCAACCATAGAAAACGAAGATCCGAGGATAGAGATACCTTGTAATTCTTGTGACCAACTGCGATACTAAAAGTGTGTGGCCTAGCAAATGGACTTCGATGAGAAGGATTTTGTACGATTGACCCATAACCATGATGATGATTGTTGATGAAGTAGCAGGTGCATACATAACTTGGGATGGGAGGAAACATATCCAAATAGCCCAAGCCAAATACTACTATGCTAAAACTGGTGAATGTGAAGTAGGTGCCTACTAAAGTGGGGTGGGAGGGCACGTCTCCAAAGGGAACCCGCTCTGAATGCTGCTCCAGAATTAAAATGAGCATAACTCGATCAATATAACTAGAAATATTTATTATAACCTGTTTTTGGAAATGGAATGATCATTCTGCATCTTCCTCTATGTTTTAAATCGCTATCTGGAGACAATAGACTCTCAGATTCATGCATAAATTGTCTTGCCATGACAACATTTCTGAAAAAATAGCCGATTTTAAATCAGCGATAACTCCCTCATTCGGACTCCAATTTGACAGATGTTTTTTTGAAATGGGGTGATTTTTCAAGGGGAGATTAGATATATAACAAATTCTATAAAATATTTCACTAAAAACTGCAAAAAATGACAGGAGATATGTTGTCCACGAATTGTTGTAAGAAACATTTCTACAAGATTGATGATTTTGAATCAGCGATATCTCCCTCATCTGAACTCCAATTCAGCTGATTTGTTTTTTGAATTTGCGTATTTTTTCATATGGAATATAGATATGGTATTTTTTTTTCAAAATTTTCACCAAAACATTCATATATGATTTGCAAAATCGTAGCCCAAAAAAAACATGGAGTTTGCTGAAAATTGCTGCAAAACATTGAATCTGAAATACACTTCAAACCCTCATTCCCATGGAGGTGTAACCTGAATCTGATACCACTGATATGGATCTTGGGGGGAGGTCCCCATGATATAAATATCTAAAATGGATCTAACAAGATCTGCAAAATTACAATGCCAGAAAGAGAGAGAGAGCACAAAACAAATAAAACCATAAAGAAACTTGTTTTCTTAAAATAGAGAATAATTGTAGAAGCTACATTATGGTGGACCATCTTTCCTTTTACAAGGTGAGGCTTTTTATTTATATCATTTTTTTGAGTTACAATACCATGAGTAGATACCATAGGTGGATACCATGGGTCAATACCATCGTTAGACACCACTTACAATACCATGGGTAAATTCCATGTGTGGATGAATACCGTGGGTGGATACATACCATGGGTGAATTAATATCATGGATAAATGTCATTTACAATACCATGGGATAATAAATACAATGGGTGGATGAATACCATGGGTCGATGCCATTTACAATACCATGGGTCGATGGATAACATGGGTGGATGAATACCATGGGTGGATGCCATTTTCCATTCAGATCAACATGACATCTCCAGATACTAAAAACTTCCTATTGACTTCATTATAGAGATGATATCCTTTGGAGTTATTGGAATACCCTAAGAATATACATTTTCGACTTATAGCACCAAGTTTATTTCTTTGTACCTTAGGTATCAAAGCATAACAGGTACAACCAAAGACACTTAAATGCTTTATCGAAGAAATGCAACCATTCCACATTTCATAAGAAGTTTTATTTCTGATTGTATTATAAGTATGCCTATTCTTTATCTACACAACACATAGAACTACATCAACCCAAAACATCAATTTTACATTCTTCAAAAACATCATGGAGCGAACAATATTTGAAATTATCATGTTCATTCTTTCAGGTACACCATTCTATTGGGGATTATAGGGCACATTTGTTTGATGTTTGATCCCATGCTAGTGAATATAGTTATAAAATTCATTTGAAGTGTATTCTTTTCCATTATGAGTGTGCAAAGAGCCGATATGATTTTGTGCATCATTTTTAAATCCATGCATGAAAATTCTTGAATTTTTGAAAAGAATTAGATTTTCTCTTCAATATGTAAACCCAACACATTCTGGTGTAATCATCAACAAATTCATCATATATTTATTTCCATTTACAGAAGCCACAGGCATGTGTCCACATAAATCTAAATGAATAAGCTAAATTTTTCTATGTGCTCTCGAATGTGAATCATGAAAGGACTATTTGCGATGCTTTCCTAGAATACCATCATCACATTGCTTAAGTTTCCTAGGAATTGTAGGCAATCTAGTAAAACCATTTTTCTTCAACAATTGAAGGTTTTCATAGTTTAAGTGTCCAAATCTAGCATGCCATTAAAGACTTGATGGGAATGTAGCTTCATAATAATGAGAACTGAATGCAAATTTTTGTGCATGAATGGAGGTACCTTGTAGCTTTAGGAGTCTTCCTCCTTCTATTCCTCTCATGAAAAGTAAGTGATATAATGCTTTTCTCACCTCAAAATTTCCATTAGACATTTGAATGGAGTGTTCTTTCTAGCCAATGTGGACCAAGGAAAAAACAATTCTCCTCAACTTAGTGAGGTATAGAACCTTATGTAGAAGATGGTCTGGAAGACCATAACACTTAAGCCTAAGTGTGCCAAGCCCTGATGGCTTGAGTTTATATTTTTCTGCAAAGTATACTACTCCATCAACCTTGTCAGTAAATTCTTCAAGGAAATATTTTCTAAAAGTCGTGTGACATGCTGCTCCTAAATCTCGAAACCAATCATTTCTCCATGAAGTAAGTGAAGCATCAAACAAGTTTTCAGTTACTCTAATGTTACAATATGCTACAACATAATGAGTGGATTCAGGTTCTTTACCTTTGTCTATGTTATGAGTTTTACCTTTTTCTTGATTTCTTTTCTACTCAATTATGTCCCAAGGCAGCTTACGTGTTGATTCATCATGCCAATATTTATTACAGCATATGCAATGAAGATCAGATGTTCAGTTTAAGCTTGTCTAGCCCCCCTTCCTCTGAAATTTCTTCTTTCTCCTCCTCTTAGACCACCTCTTCCTGTAGAAGAATATTTTGCATGACTCTTCTATCTATGTGCAAAACATACATCTTCTTCCTAAGATAGAGGGGGTGTTTTCTTTCCAAAATCCTTCTCTCTCTTTGCGAACTTTTTCTCAAGGTAATCAAAGGTGATCTTCATGAGGTTTCCACTTGCTAGAAATGACTTAAGGTAGTGCGATTAAGTGGGATACAATGCCTTAGCATAAGCTATGATAGGTATGTCAACTTATACACCAATATTTTTAATGTCATGTATGATAGATCTTACTTCTGATGTTAAAGAAAGAGGTTCATCATTTTTCAATTCAAGGATGAGTAGATGTAGGATTAATTGAAAAATTTCAAGTTCTGAATGTGAGTCATACTGTTCTTTTAATTTTCTCAAGCACTCATAGGCATTTGAAAATACTGTAATGGTGACTCACCTCTTCATTTATAGAAGCTACAATCAACGCATAGACCTTACAATTATTGTTTTCCAAAATGTAAATCTCCTTGTCTAAGGTGGGATTTTTCAATGCATTGTCTCCTTGTCGTTCACAAATTCCTCTCCAGAAGTCATTAAAAATGAGAGTGTGCTTGATTTTCCGAGACCACTAAAGATAGTACTTCCTTCCATAGTGAACTACTCCCATAATATATATGAGATAATGCATTGTAAATATGTAGTGTAAAAGAAAATTAGTCTGCTAGAAAAAGACTCAATTCTAGTGTAAAAGATATTTTGCTGTAAAAAACTCAATTTTGGTAAAAACAAATTTGTAATTTTTTAAATTATAATTTTTTTTTTTTTTTTTTTTTTTTTTTTTTTTTTTTTTTTTTTTTTTTTTTTTTTTTTTTTTTTTTTTTTTTTTTTTTCTGTAGAGGCACTTCTGGGGGAGGTTGGACCTAGAGGAGGTCATACCTGGGGATGGAATTACTTGGGCATGTTTAGAACTCTGGAAGGTCAAACTTAGGGAGGCCATATAGGGAGAGGTGATGGCAGAGGGAGGAGGAGGAGGGAGGGTGCAGGGGGGAGGGAAGAGGGAGGGCAGAGGGAGAGGGTGAAGAAGTGAGCGGGGGAAAGGTGGACGAGGGAAGGCCCGTAGGTTGGTAGATGGAGAAGGCCCGTAGGCATTGTTGGAGGTAGGAGGAGATTAGTGGGAGGGAGTGTTGTGTAGAGTGAGAGCAGGGGGCAGGGAGGAGATAGGTGTGGGAGGAGGGTGGAGGAGGGAAGGAGAAATGAGAGGAGGAAAAAAGGGGAGCGTTGTGGAATGTTTTGGGACTTCCCAGAGGAGCCCATGAGGAGGTGCTAGATAGGGAGCCGAGAGAAGTAGCCGACGAGGGATTCTATAGCAACGATGAACCAATCAGCTATGTATGCAACGTGTGGGAGTAGCGACGGTGGGAGAGGACTAGAGATGCGAGCATGCTCCAACACAATAATTCAACACAACGGTAGCAAAATAATTCAACAACGTAGAAAAATTCCTCAATGCCACAAATCAATTCAACGCAAGGTTTTGCATGAATAGGACAGAGGTGTCAGTCTACAAAATGAACAGAGAAATTTTTTCAAAATGGAGGTTGTTACAAGGGCAGGGAAGCAAAAAATAGAGTTGGCTCAAATACCATGTAAGTCCAGGAAGTAACTCCAAAAAATGAACAGTGAGATTTGATTGAAGTTTCTCCTGAATAAATACATGGGGGTTAGACTATTGGGATTCATTTCCCAATGTCTCTTACACTTCCTTATTTCCTATTTTATACTAATGTCAAATTTCAACCAATCCCTTAGGATTAGGTGTCAACAAAATTAGAGCAATGTGTGTGCTTTCTTTTAGCATCATGTTTATTGTTTCACAAATTTATACATAAGGACTCGAGAAAGATCAAGTAATCTCAGAGTTCTTCCTATGGTAAGCAGTATTTAAGCTATACAACGTGAGACTATGGATAATTGATCAAATCCTTTTGGTTGAGAAGCTTAGTTATTTCCATTCTCATCATTTTTTTTAGATATGAATGCATACATAAATATTTAGTTTTCGGTGAATAGATCTATGTCCCTCTTAATGATTGAAATATATCTTCAGCTTAAAGATGCATTCCCTGACGATTTTGATTGTGCAAGATTCACATTATTAGTAAATGCATCAGGTTTTTAAGTCAGAATATTGAGTAAATTTTAATATTATATCTAATATGAGATAATTACTGGCGATTGAATATTTTTCATAGTAGGAAAGGTAGAGACTTGTATGTTTTTTATCAGTGTTGTCATCATGTTTTTTATCAGTGTTATCTACATTAGAAGAATAAGTTTCTTTCACAGAATGGACATACCTATGTTCATTGTTTTATGTATTAAATTAATTTTTGTGGAAATATATGTCCTTAAAGATTTTGTAGAAAAGAGTTGCAGAGATTCTAACAGTATATGCTTCTTTTTATTAACTTTTCCTTGGTTTTCCTACTACAACATGAGGGATACGATGTAATTTGACTAGTCCACTTGAAAAAAATTGTATGATAAATATCTACATTGATTCTCTAGAGGCGTTTATCTCATATAAACATAAAATGACATACTAAAACCATTTATGAAATTATTTCCTCTCACTTCCTATGTTGAAGGACCATTATGCAATGACATGTGCAACAATGTGACAAGTTTTTTCTTTTAAATGATATATATGTGTGTGTGTGTGTGTGTGTCTGTGTGTGTGAAAATAGAGATGAATTTTGGATGCTATTAAATAATTCATGTTCATTTGTGTGCACACATTTAAACATTGGGTTTAGTATTTTCATTGTTTTGTGATGTTGAAAAAGGTTTGCAGTACGCAGAAATTTTCTTGATGCTATGCAAAGATCAGTGTGTATGTCTTGTATTTTAGTGCTTGATTTGTAAAATAATTGAAGGTTTTCATATTGTTTGATATGAAAATGCATATAGATACCCTTGTATGATGTGTATAGCCTCTATTTGACTTAGGAGAGTCATGTGTTTGACAATGAGATTTTATTATTCAGTTAATCACAGTTGAGATTGGATATTAGTGATAGAATGGTGTCTTCAAATATTGTATTCAATGCATAGACAAAAATTCCAAATACTATACTCAATGCACATGTCTAATATATGCAGAGGTTATATGAAAAATTGTGATGGTTGTTGGTGTAAATCCTAAGTTTGCAGAACTTCTAAATAAATTATAGCCATGTATTTCTCATGTTATTCTACTATTTTTTTTCTCATAAATTGATTTTTCTTCAAGCACACTAATGTATCTTTTCAAATTTGAATGCATCCTATTAGTGAGTATAAGTGGTCTATAGATAATAAGTTTATTGTTGATTGTTCTTGAAGCTCACTAATGTATATTTTAAAATCTTAATTCATCATATTGATGAGTAGAAGTGGTATATAAGCTAGAGTAATTTTGTATTGGTTTAGTTTGATGAAAGTTAGAAAAGTGAGGGAAGAAATTTCTTTTCTGTGTTATTACAAGCCGTCCCATTTTGAAAATTTTGAAACATGGATTACAAGAAGTTTGAGGGAGCAGTTACTTCTTTCCACTGGAAACTGAAATATTCATTCAAGGTAGGAGCCCTTGGTAGGTAGGAACCAATGCACTAGAAAAAACTTGCACATGTGCAAATTGTAAAAAAACATATTTACTAATAAGAAGACAAAGCATACGCAATATATTTGACTTTCTCCCATTTTAGGTTTCCAACTAAAAATATCAGTGTCCCTATGTGTTAATATGTTAATTATTTTCTTTTGTGATTCTCATGTTTTTTATGATCAATTGTACATAAGGTGTTAATGGTTAAATAAGATAAAAGAGTAAGTAAAATTTTATTGGGAATGAAATACTAATTCACCTTAATCCTCCACACCCCCTCCCCTCCCCTTCTCAATATTTCTAACAGACAACTATTTTCAAGAGAATTCCTTTGGGTTTGTATTTGGTTTATTTTTGTGGACTCTCCATTGACATCAGTCTATCCATAGACTATAGTTGTGATATGAAAACATTGTAAAACTTAAAATTAATTACGTTATAAATTGTAATCTATGAGAGAAAGTTAGTTATAATAATACATGTGATATAAAGACTTTACGAAATATATAATTAAACATTAAAATTATTTCTATTATTAATTTTGTATGTCATACATGGATTTCATTTAAATTTACCCAAAGGTATTGTGATAGTGTCCACTTGAGTTGATTCCTCTCAATAACCTTTAAAAAAACAACCTATAAAACATAAGTTATAATGTGACTTTACAAAATATATAATTAAATATTGAAATTCTTTCTATTGTTAATTTTGTATGTCATACATGGTTTTCATTTAAATTTACCCAAAGGTTTAGTGATAGTGTCCATTTGAGTTGATTCCTCTCAATAACCTTTAAAAAGGACAACCTAAAACATAAATTATAATGTAAAAAAATTTCAATTTATAAATAATAAAATTTAAATAATTTATATTTTAAATTGGCGTTTTCTACGAAAGGTATAATAATTAAACAAGTTTGAGGGGTTTCCACAGTGCATTATATTAGATATCATTTTTGGGATTCAACTGTGTTAATTTAGTTATTCATATATGACCATTTCCATGAGAGGTGGTCATAACTAAACCAGTTATTACATGTTTGTCAATCTACATTTATTTTTTATGATTAGAAAATTATTCTTTTCTCTGGTTCAATTTTTGACATATTTTTTCCCAAGGAAAAAACATAATTTTCATTATACTTGAAAATTACATGTTGTATATGCATATGCATATGCTATCTTTGTGACCGTGGTCACTCAAAAATATATTTCATCAAAAGGAACCACATGGGTGTACAGTTTTAGCAGTCAAAATATATACAACAAATAAAATAATAAAACCAGTCATGTTGGTACATATAAATGTTTAGAAAATTTCATGTTGCCCTCGGTCCGGTATTGTGATGGTCCATGAAGGGGCAATGGTAGTAGCTGTAATGATGTTGGTCCTGTTGTTCTTCTATATTCCATAACCCCCGATGTTGGACCGCTGCCTCCTTTGATAGATCGTCAGAAATGCTGTTGCACTCCCTGTAAATATGTTGACAAGAAATGAACGTAAAATTTTATTTAAGAAACAAAATATCCTCCAATATACTCCGTAGGGTGTGCATATGACATATGGCAGAGTGATTGAACCAATTTATGATGATTTTTGAATCTCCAAAGATTTTAAGGTGATGACAATCATGCTCTAATACAAACTATAGAAGGTATCAGAGAGTGGAGAGTTCAGCATAATTGTTAGTCCTAGGTCCCAATCCCATCTTTATTTTGAAAAAAAATTGTTGGTTGAGGTGTACGACAACACCTGCCGCACAGCCCTAGGGTTGATCTGATCCATCGAAATATGCCCATGGATGATCAAAATTAATGACTTCAGGAATGATGGAGTGAGGAGAGTGCGGGGGGTCATCATCTGGTATTATATTGTAGGTGGATATGATGCGAGAGTTAGTGGATTTATAATGTCGAGGGGGTCTATCCTAGAATATAGAGCAGTTACTGGTGAGTTAGATCCCCCATATGATGAGAAGTGGAAAATTTCGCGCTTTATGTGGGGTGGTGGAGTTCCACCGGTTCTGCCATGCAATCGAGAGTGTTGAGCCCGTCCACTGTGTCTTAATATGCAGCTCTGATAGGATCATTTTCCACAATGGCATGGAGGAGTTACAATGGAGAAAAATATTTTCACATGATTCTGAGTCCACATGGCAGAGAGTACATCATGATGGGTGTTGTATGGTTTGATTGTGAATATTATACATAGTTGGTGCAATGTTTTTAAGGATACACCACATAAATAATCTTGAAACTAGTGAGGCTTTTAGTTTCCATAAGCTTTTCCACCACCAAATAATCTGTTGAGGATATTGATCCTAGAGGATGAAAGTGTATTCATCTTTGGGTGAGTATTTCCCATGGTTTTAGTATGACTAGATAAATTCATCGTCTCAGGGGACAATGTAGATGTGCGATTCAGATACTGCAGTGGTGAAGGTCTTCCATGACTGATGCATAGGCGCAAGTAAAAAAAGTAGTTCTATTGTTTTCCATCCCCGCGTGAACAGTGTCATGGACTACTAATCTGAAATTTGAGATATCAAACGAATTCTTGCATCAGATAGATGGTCGATTATCTCTTGTGGGAGTAGATTTACATTCCCAATCCGAGACCATGAGTCAATTCCAATATGTTCTTCATTCCCCGATCTGATGCGCCATATGAGTCCATTTCGAATGTTCAGCAAGGAGGATAGAACTGTCTTTCATATGGTGGATATGTTCTTGTGGTTCCAAGTAGATAATCTAATCAAATCTATGAGGTTCATGAGATGAATGTATTTATGATATACCACCTGAGTCCAAATATTCCTAGATTTCATAATCGACCATCCCAATTTTGGCACAAGTGCCTTGGAAAAAATATTTAGGTTCTTTATACCCCATCCACCCCATTTTTTTGGTAATCTAATACTATCCCACCTTATCCAAGTGGAGGTTTTGTTGGCCCTGCTCCCCTTCCAAAGAAATCTGCTTCATAATTGTTGGATTTTAGGAATGATTTCTCAGGGGATGCATGCCAATGACATCCATTATACTGGGGTGGTTTCCAATACTAATTTAATCATGGTGAGTCTCCCAGCCCTAGATAGCCATTTGTGGTACCAAATGAATATGCGCTTCTCCAATTTGGCAATGAGTGAGGTCCAATCACCAATTCGGTAATGAGTGGGTTTTAACTAAAAGCCTAGGTACTTTAATCCATCTAGAGGTTCGATTATTGTGAATGGGTATCTGTTCATAGCCAGGGCCCTCCCCTATTATATGCAATCAAACACTAATATGGTTGATTTGTATGTGTTGCACACCGTTCTAGTGGAAATGCTGAAGTCAAAGTTGTAGAGAAAGATAAGGAGTTGTCAATTGATCCATTAATGAGGACAAGAACATCATCCATGAAGAGAAGATAGCTGAGAGTGCATCTCTCTGCTATCTTGATGCCCTAAAGTAAACCCTGAATATTTTCCTCTGTCATTAAGCAACTTAAAGCCTCCATCATGATAAGGAAGAGGAGGGGGGATAAAGGACAACCCTCACAAAGAGATCTTTCTGAATGAAAAAATGGAGAGGCAGATCCATTGATGAGCACACTAAAGGATATGTTATTAATACAACACATGATCCATTTGATGAAACTAATGGGGAAACCCAAGTGAGTGAGGATCATTCAGATGTAGAGTCAATTGGATTGATCGAAGGCTTTTGTGAGGTCCAACTTCAGGATGATGATCTTAAGCTCTTAGCTTTTGATTGGATGGAGAGCCACCTATGCAGTGCTAATGGCCTCGTGGACCTGACGATGCTGGAAAAAAGAAAATTATTGAGATGAAGTGTGTTCTGAGAGAATGAGTTTGATGCAGTTGGCTATTATTTTGTTGATGATCTTGTAGATGCAATTACATAGAGAGATAGGTCTATAACCAGAGAAAATCTGGGGAGTGTCAGATTTGGGTATTAGGGTGATCAAAGTGGTGTTGAATGCATCATATAATTTTCCCATCATACGACATTCTTTGACAGGATGTCTTGGCTAAGAGTCTAAAAAGAAGTGAGGTAAAATTCAATAGGCCAACCATAAGGTCCTGGGAATTTATCTTTCTAAAACAATTTTATGGTGTCCCAGAGCTCTTCCATGGAGATTGGGTGAGTCATGTTTTCCTCATCATCATGATCTACGAATCTTGGAAAAAATCCCGCAACTTTTATAATTTCAACCAAATTTGCATTGAGTGGGGCCTTGTAGAGGTTGTGGAAATGATCCACCCCCATGTTTTCCAGATGATGAATATTATGAGCCTCATTCCCCTATTAATCCTCCAAAATCCAGAGAGTGTTGATGGATTTCCTCCCATTTGAAAATTGGTGGAAAATTTTTGGTGTTCTCGTAACCCAACTTCAACCAAGTGGCTCTGCTTCTAAGGCACCAAGTTTCCTATCAATATTTGAGAATGTGAGCCCTATCATCTTGAAGGTGAATGAGCTAAGATTTGGTGGCATTAGAGATAGAGCCTTCACCCAAGGAAGTTTCCAAAGATGCAATCTCTGATTCAACCTTTCTCAGAGTATCCTCATCTTTAGTTTTCTGATTCCTTACCCAAGTCTTGGTCAGTTTCTTAATCTCAATAATCCTGGCAAAGAAAGATACATAGGGGGATGATCCGAGTGCCAGGGGGGTGGGAGCGCCAATAGTTTGAGACTATTTTGATGTAATCTGGATGAGATAACCAGGTAGCATTAAATTTGAAAGGGTTATTGGGTTTGTGACGATTAGGGGCCATTTTTAGGTAAATGGGGGAGTGGTCCCGTATTCCCCCAAATCCCACCCATTGAAGATATTGTGGGGAAAAGTTCATCAAATATTCCTGAAGGAGGAAGTGGTCCAATCTGCGGGTTACAGAGGCCTCTCCAATCCTATGATTAATCCAGGTGGGAAGATAACGTGGCATGGGAATTTCAACAAGGTGATGATCCTCAATAACGTGTGAAAAGGAATTAGAGAGTGGTGTGGACTAAGAAGAGGGTCCCCATGATTATGTGAGGCCCAGATAGAAGTTCAAATCATGTCTGAGAATAATATTATGAGCAAACATGAAGGATTGATTGAGTAGGCTTTCCCAGAAAGTAAGGTGCACGTTGTAAGGACCATAAATATTCATCAGTCTATATTCCTGGCAAAGGTCAGTTGAATATAATTTTCCAACTGAATATAGATCAGCTCCCAATATACCCTCCCCACCCCATAGATTGAGTAATTTAACGATCCGGGGATTGATACTAAGGGCTATACCACCAGATCGACCCTGAGCATCGATGGCATGGAAGATCCATCCTACGTAGATGACAGATAGTGTTGTGATTACATGTTCAAAAATGTAAAGGGTTTCTTGTAGAAATATGATATCAACTGGGGTGTAGTCCAATATCCTTCTGAGGGCCATATTTTTAGTGAGTATGGGGAGACCGTGACAGTTGAATGAGATAATAATCATGAGGTAATGAGGGGGTGGGTCGTATGTGCTTTAAGGACCCGACCAAGGGTGTTTTTTTACCATAAGAAACCTCCCGCCTGGCCTGTATAATGGCCTTGGATATGTATTAGTGACGACCCCAACCCTGCGTAGGACGATGAGTGGACAGAATGTCGAGACCACCAGCAGTTGTAGAGGATAGGCAGGATAGGGAATGAAGAAGGCAGGAATGGCTGCCCCGAGACTTAGATGAGGACTCAAGAGAGGGATTAGTGGGAGTTTTTTCAAGGATGGAGGGGGGTAGGTTGGAGATAGTTGGAGGGGATAGGGATGCAAGGTAAGATATATATGGAAGGTAGCAGAGAGGAATATATGTAGGTGATGAGTGCAGTGCAATAGAAGATGATACAAATGATAGTAAATGAAAATCAAGGGAAGCATAGAGAGATGTACTCGTACATAGCTTGGCATCCATAGCCCGTGCCTCGGTCATCCATGGTGATGTTGATCTAGGAGTATCAGGCATGGTCTTGGGCCCTGGAGCATATTTCTTCCCCTTGCACTACTCGACAGTTTTTTCTGGTTGAGGAGGATCAACCAGGGCATCATCCGCTTGGGGGAAGTCAGGTGTAGTAGTTTCTTTTGGCCAAGGGAGGAAGGGGCATTCCTTAAAGAGGTGACCAACCTCATGGTATCGTAGATAGTAGAATGGTATGCACTCATAATCTAGATTCTGTACTCGAAAAAATTTCATCCATCATAGAGTAATGGATTCCTCCAAGCCCTCTCGAATGTCCAGGTGTACTAGGATCTGTGCCATGGTCATGTTTCCAGTGGATAAATAGAATTTTTCATAGTCCAGGAAAGTTCCCAATGAGTTTTTGATATACTTCAAAATATCCTCTGACCAAAAGTGGAGAGGTATGCTTGGGAGTTGTACCCAGATCGACCCAACACCGAGTTGTTCACGCTACGAGTCAAAAAGATGGCTCCATCTCTTAAAAATAGCAGGGGCCTGTTAAATGTGCCAAAGTTTTATAAGAGGTAGGATACCTACTCTACATGCTGAAATCAAAGGGAAAACCAACCCCAAGGGAGGGTGGCAACCATTGGAACATTTGCTATGATCGATGCCCATATTTCATTGAGGCAAAGATGTAGAAGACCTAGATTGTATTTGTGGCTGCGGACATGGCTAACCAAAACCTTATCTATCATGTCCATAACCTCCCCCAGGTCAAGTCTGTCTCCAAGAATGAGGTCCAAGTTCTTGGCACCCCGCTTGATGTAGTTGGATCTCCTTATGCATCTAGGAATAGTGTTGGGGCCCGAGGTGCCAGTGCCACTTTCGTGCCCACGTTTCGCAACAGCCATATCAGACTCTTCCAGGGTTGGTCCAATGGGAGGCATTGCGAAGCATCTAGAAGATAGATGTCAAGAACATGAGGTGGGGGCATTAGGATAGATAGAGGATGACGGTCCAGCAGCTCTTTCGACATATTAAACTAATATCAATCCCATTTATGCATTGAAACTAAATATTTAACTCAAATAAAAAAATTAAAATCCAAAGAACCATTCTATTGTAGCTAAGTAAACCAATTAAAATTAAATCCTCTTATGAGAATAAAGTCGAGTGAAAATGAATATAAATTGGAATACGTCACGATTTTGATGTTCGACTTGTATTTCTATTGGTGTTAATAATGCTACAGATTCGTAATGAACCGATAATCAAATTTGTAATTGTCGATTTTTCCATGGAGTCTCCATTCCATCGATTGGATAAATATATTGTAAAACCAGAATTATAAACCAGTCCATACCAACAAGGGTGTTATTTAGCAAGGGTGTTATTAGTCCCTGCCCAAAGGTCCTCGCAAGGTCTATAGTAATTGGTACATGATTTTTCAATTAAAATTAAAGCAAATCCAAAGCTCATATCATTGTGATTTATGTTTTAGCCAAAGTTGGAATTAGAAATGCTTATGATTATTCCTTTCCATCTAATTAAAAAAATCCATTTTATTGGCCTCGTATCGAGGCGATGCAATACAAATATATGGGTAAATTCAATATTGTTATATCAAATGACTATTATGAGACAAACATATTGCTAACTATAAATACATATTTCTAGCTTAATGCTAGCATTAATTCCCATGCATTTAATGTTTGGGATAATGTTGGCTCATATCTCATTTCATTTTACATATATGGACCTATATAATATCAGACCTTCCTATTTCATTTTTTGGATACAAACCTATATAGTATCAGACCTTTGTATATTGTATCTCAGAAAGGTTTCTTGTATGAAGATGAAAATGGAGAGAGTAGCGAGTGGAGGCCATCAGAGTCAGTCTCTACCCTCAAGCGATTCAATTCCATAGGCTACATAGATTAATACATTAGGGTCTCTTTAGTCGAGCAATTCAATTCCATAGGTTATAGAAACTAAGCCAGAAGCTAGTAGGGTCTCTTTCGTGGAGAGATTCAATTCCATAGGTTAGAAAAATTAAGCCTAAGCTAGTAGGGGCGGGCAAGGGGCTAGATGTATTTCTCTTTTTTTTCCGACCAATGATGAAGCACTATTTTTTCCAACCAATGATGAAGCATTGGATCCAACTGCCCTATTTATTTGTATTGAATCCATGCTTGAGCTTCACCTGCCCACACACACCAGAAATAAATTTGAATATTAGCACATTTGTTTAAAGCTGGTCTAATATATATATATATTTGGGTTGTGAATATTGACTGTGTATTTTTAAAACATAGAAATGGTTCATGTATGAAACCTTAGTATGCATACTTGGGCTTCACAATCTCAATGTGTTCATCAAACCCATACTTGGATGGGTTACATGATAAGCATATTGCTACATTTGGAATTTTCTTTGTTGCTTCATTATATTTCATTGTTGATTATTATTTGGGTAACTTGTACCTCTTTCAATGCAAATAAAATTCCAAACCATTTGTGAAAGCTCCATAGATAAATTTGAGAAGCAACAAGGAGTGGTGTTGGTTATAGGGATAATAGGAATTGTATGAAATTTCTTGGCATAAATGTTGAATTTGTTTGATAATCCTAGTGGACCTTAGAAAGCTTATGGATTTTCTTAGAGGGCTAAGCTGGATTCGTCTCTAGATAGTCTAGTGGAATATGTTCAATGTGATATTTTAGACAGGGAGAAAACTTTTTAAAAAATCTCACTATTAAAGGATGCCACCCATCTCTTTTGGGTTTCTTGCATTAACAGAGAGACATAGGAGAAAAATTGTGCAAACAATGGAAGAATGTTGAGTAAGATGTTATATGCGCTCCTAACTAATGCAAATAGTTTACAACATATTTGTATTCTGACTAGGGTGGGGGGGGGGGGGGGGGATTACATTCCACTAATTGATACAGTGGCAAAGAATCATAAATATCCATATGCACTATCAACTTACGATGTTTCCTTTTCAACATCTGGTGCAAATGCTACATATTTTATCTCAAATTAATTAATTAAAAAAAGGTAGACATATGATACTTAGCATGTGATATTTCTAATCTACGATATTGGCCTATATTATTATAAGAAAAGATTTTTCATTATGAAATGAGTGATATAATGAAAAATTTTATCACATGTTTTTCAAAATGTAAGTATATTTAACTTATTTATTAATTCCTTTTATAATTATTAATAATAATTTTAAAAAAATTTATAAATCACTAATTTAGATAATATAAATTATATTATATAATAAAATAAGTGATTTTCATGGTTATTGAAGACGTGTGGGAGATGAGGAGCCTCAGATTTTTACATTAATTGATCTCTACAAAAAACCTAGAGGAAATGGTGGAACCCTAGGTTTTCACTGGTGGACAATGCAGTGGAATGGGGATTGCACAAGGGGGACACACATGGTTGTTGGAGGAAGTGAATGATGGTGGGAAATGCGATGGATTTTGTAGTGGGAGAAATAAAAATTTAGCATGACATGCATACATTCTGGATAACTCAACAAACAATGCCCATAGAAAACAAGGGTTTGTTGATGTTTTTTGTTTTTTCACGTCTTTTCACACTGACACATTCTGATCTGGTCCATTGAGAGTGTTGAGGGTTTCACGTTTAGTCTCACATCCATATGAAAATTTAACAGTCACGTAAGTGTGTCATTTTCTAGATTTAGTCTCATGCCTACCTTTACAGTGGTGGTAAATATCATTTATACAGAGTCGTTAGTTTCCTTTTTATTTCTTTCTCTTAGTTTTGGTGGTTAGTTAGGGTTTAAGGTGTTGCGATTTTAATGGAAGTGTAGTGAAAATTGTCTTAAATCATTTAACGTTTTCTATGGGAGTTAGTTACAGTGCTTCCCTAAAGTTCTAACTGGGTGGTGAGAAGTCTATCAGATTTGGCGGTAAATAGGATGGGAAAGGACAAGGATTTTGTGGATGTAGAACTGGATGTAGAGGAAATATTATCGGTTTGGGGTTTTGAGCCTATGAAGCAGAACTTGTCAAAGGTCACCCTTCCAACGAGGTCTCATGCCGGCAGGTTGGGGAGGAAAACATGAGGTGGAGTCGAGTAGAGGTGTTTTTCTCTCTGAAAGGAGTTTATGTAAAGGCTCAAGTTTCTCGAGACCCTCACAAGTCTCTACTGAAAGTTACTCAAGGAACACATGTGATGGTGGCATAAAATGTGAGTCAGTTTTTTATACGACAGGTAAGTCAAAACTATCCCAAAATCTCAATTTCATTTATTTTCCAGTTGGGGGGACTGGAGGATATTGTCTTTGGGGTGGGTTTTGAAGGGAAATTGGGGTATAATTCCAGTTTAGGAGTTGGGGGCTTGTTTGAATTTGTGGGGAATTTTGGTGTGGTGCCGTGGTTGGAAGGACACATAAATTTTATTCCAAGCACTCGAGTTGGCTCTTTCTTGACTGCAAGAATCTATGAGAAAGAAAAAATTGGTATGAAGGGTTTAGGTTGGGGCTCCCATGGGGGTTTTGGAAGTTACACTTTTGGGGAGCCAACAAGTGGAAATTTTGGATAGTTGGTGGTAGCTAGGGAAAGGGGGGGGGAGCTTCTCTGAGGTTCTTTCGGTGAAATTGGGATACTGTGGGGTAGAGATATAAAAATAAGGTTTGGATGTAATATCGATGATAGGATGGGTTGAGGGTGGACTAGAGGAGGTGGCAAAGGAATTTTCCAAAAATAAATAAGCGAAGGGCTCTTTCGGAGGGGAGAACAAAACAAGGATTTATGTGAAACATGGAGGGCAATCTAGAGTTAAAATAAAAGAGGGGAAATTGATCAAGGAAATCACTAAGAATCCTCATGTGGTATTCGGCGTCGACATGCACTTTGATATTGTGATGGGAGCGTCAGATTCTATCCTGGTGGGAAGGGCATGGGGAGAATACTTCTAAGCCGAATACATAATTGAATGGATAGGGAATAACTGGGAATTGGCCCCAAATAGGGAGGTGGAAGTTTATGCTCAGATTCAAGAATGTCTCTACCCAGAGATGGGTTATAGAAAGGCAGTGGGGTTTCGGTATTGCCCCGAGAATATTCAAGAGATGGACATTGTTGTTTGATTTGAATATGGAAAGCTTGGATGAAATACTAATGTGGGTGTGACTCCCTGCTCTCCCTCATCATTTCTAAACTATGGATGTTTTTTTGGTGATTGGGAATAGTTTGGGCACATATATGGATTCCAACATGTATTTTTTGGAGACAAGGGCAAGAAACATAGCACGTATACTGGTGAAACTTGCTCCAAGGGAGGGGTTGGTTGTAAAATTTATCCTAAATGCAGAGGGCCATTCATATATGTATTTGATCGACTGTGAACACTTTCCTTTTCAGTGTCATAGGTGCCATCAACATGGGCACTTCGCACATGATTTTCCATTAGGATTTTAAAAAAGCAGGTGACATAAAGGTGGGAAAAATCAGGGTCCTCAGCACCGAAGAGACAGGGGGAATAAAGAAGAAATGGAAGTCAAGTAGGAAATTAGTGTCACGGAGGCACATCAGCAGGTAGAGGAAATGACACTAGTGGAAACCACTGAAAATCAGAGTAGAATAATGAATCAGGGCATGGAGATGGATTGCATCGAGGAGTAGACAATACTAATCCCTGTTGATCCTGCATCGGATTTATCGGGTACTGCTCCCTAACCCTCTTCTCCTATTTTAAACTATTTTGATAAGTTGTTAAATTATATGAAGGATCATCATCCCACCAGACTAAGATCAAATGAACCCTAGGGTGTTAGCAATATGTTACTAGCCATGGATAACATCATCACTAGTATCCCAAAATTATCCATTTATGCTATCCCAAACAATATAAGACCCAAGGAAAAAAACTAATGGAAATAGAGATGTTTCAGGGGTTAGTGAAAAATCACCATATTGAAAAATAAAAAAGGATCAGCGAAAGAAAAAAAAACCTTTCAAAAGCCCAATTGAGAGCCATGATTGACATAGTTGGTGGTAAACAAATTTCCTTAAAATGGGGGATTAGAGCAGTGTGTTCCCTAAACATTGTGACTAAATTATTGTTTTATATTTCAATTGTAGAGGTCTTACTAGTGCACCTAAAAAATTAGCACTTAAAGCACTCGTAAAAAACTAAAAACTTGATGTTCTCATGCTTCAGGAGACTTTGGGATAGGGGGGTAAAGTGTCAAAAACTCTTTCTTCTTTTCTTCGAAGGTGAAATTTTGCAACCTTAGATGTTAGAGGAAAATCGAGTGGTTTGACTGGTGGTGTGAAAAACTATACTACAAAGTTGAATAACTCATGGAATTTTGAGATTCTGATTGGTGTGGAAGTCTTCTCTCTGGAACTTGGATCAAATATTACTGTACTGAACGTCTACGGCCCATGATCAGATCAAGTTATTTTTTGGAACAATCTTCTCTCCAAATATTTCATGACTAGACCCAACCTAGTAGTGGGGGGTGACTTAAAATTTTCACTGGGATGGAAGAGACCTGGGGTCCTCAAGCTAAGGTTGGCCCTCTAGAATATTTTTTCCTAAAAAAGATAAGAGAAGGAAACTTTATTGACTCAAACCTCATCAAGGCATCCCCTACTTGGAAGAATAAAATAGTGGGACGGGCTCAGGTGGCTAAGAGATTGGACCATTTTCTCCTAACTGATGACCTGTCTAGCCTAATATTTCAGTTCAGGCAATGGGTAGGTTCGGGGTAGAATCGGATCATTCGCTAATTCTCCTGTAATTGACTGTACCTAATAAAAATCCAAGCTCCTCATTCATATTAAATGCAGGTTGGCTTAAAGAGGAGGACTATCAATAACTGGTAGTTGATATGTGTTGCCCAATGGATGGGGGAGATATCTTTCCTTTCACCCATGCTTTTGTAAAAAATATGAAACAAATTAAGGAGTTTTCTATTCAATGGGGAAAATAGAAGGTTATAAAGGACACAATGGAGCTGAGGATGAGAGAGGAGGAACTTGATCAGATGAATAGTTAGGGGGTTGAGGGCTACATGGATGAGGAGTCGAGAGGAATGATAAAGAGTTTGGAGACAAGGAGAATAAAAATATTACTTGACAGAGAATGAAAATGAAGATTAAAGATCCATGCTATTTGGCTAAGAATTGGTAATGAAAATACTAAATTTTTACAAAATTATGCAAAGGGAAGAAGGAATACCAATACCATTTGGGATCTTGATATACCTGAAGGAGGGGCTGCCAAAAAATTTCAGGAGATTTCTTCAATGGGGAAAAATCATTTCAGAAACCTCTATGGAAACTAGGAGGGAGAAACTATTTCGGAAGTAATAAAGGTGGCACAACTATTCCCTAGGCATGCAAATGAGCATGCCCAAATAACCATATTTTTGCTCCTGTGGAGAAAAAAGAGGTTGATTTGATACTGGAATTAATAAAAAAAGACAAGAGCCCTAGCCTGGATGGGTGAACAATGGAATTCTTTCAACATTTATTTGGTCTAATGGGGGAGGCTATCACAAATGTTGTGGAGGAATATTGAAAGAAGGACCTTATATATGACTCACTGAATTCAAATTTCCTTGCTCTCATTCCTAAGATGGATTCTCCCTCATCCTTTGATGACTTCATACCTATTTCATTGTGTAATTGTATCTATAAAGACATTACCAAAACCATTACAAACATACTAAACCCTCTTTTATCTTGTAACATTTCTAAAGAACAATTTGGTTTTCTAGATGGTAGGCAGATCCATGAGGCTATTGCTGTAGCTCAGGTAACCTTGCATAGTATTAAGCTGTCAAGGAAATAGTGTATGATAGTGAATATTGATTTATCAAAGGCCTATGACCAAATCAGTTTGTTATATCTTAGGCTATTTCTAACCCATCTTGGTTTTAGAATATAATCCATCAATTGGATTATGGGTTGTATAAAAAATATGTCTTTTGATGTTCTTATTAATGGGGCAACATCCCCTTTCTTTCATAATCATACATGCCTCATACAAGGGTGTCCTATTTCACCCTTGTTTTTCATGCTTGTTGTTGAGGGTTTAAGTTAGTTGATACACCAAATTAAGAGAAGAGGGGAACTTAAGGTCATCGAGGTGGGAAAAAATATTTTTATCTCTCATTTATTATTTGTGGACAACATTTTATTGTTCAGTAAAGGGAACCAAATGGAAATTCAAAATTTGAAAAATATTCTGGATCTATTTATGAAGGAAACTCGTACGGATATAAAACCCTGAAATCATCCCTGAAACATGAAGGTATATGTGATCCAGACCTTGCATGGACCTTAAAATTTCTCGCCTTCTCTCGAAACTAGTTGGGAAACAACATCAAATACCTAGGGTTCTATTTGAAACCAGACACGTACATGAAACAAGACTGGCAGTGGTTAGTCTCAAAAATTGAAAAAAGTATGAGCCTATGGAGCTACAAGTGGCTTTATAGGTCAGGGAGGTTAGTACTCATCAAATCAGTGTTAATGGAGATTTGGATATATTGGATTTCCCTGGCATTGGTCCCAAAAGGAATTATATATAAAATAAGGAGTACATCTAGTGGTTTCCTCTGATCTGAAAAGGAGGATAAGAAGGTTCTCCCATGGGTGGCTTGGGAAAAAATATACAAGCCAAAGGAGTGGGGGGGCTGGGCCATAAAGCACTCACACACCTTTTCCATCTCACTCGCAGCAAAATTGGGATGGAGGATACTGACAGAGAACAAGCGGTGGATGACTGTGGTAAAAAGGAAGTATATTTATCCTATTCCAGTGGATGAATGGATCAGGAAGTTAGATAAATGTATTACTAAGTCCTTTATGATCTGTAAAGCTACTATGATGGTGTTCAGGTTAGTGGAAAAAAGACTTGCATGAAGGATAGGGAATGGTGAAATGTGTAGGATCTGTTCGATCCTTCAGTGAGGTGCATTGAAAAGTTTACACTCTCTGACTTGGTGGAGTATCTAGAAAAAAAAGTTGTCTATACCTTAAACCAGATTGGAAAGCCAGAAGACTCCACAATTTGGGCCCAAGAATTGTAATCTACGGAGGATCTAATTACTGATCATGAGTGGAGAGAGGAGTGGCAAGGATAAATTTAGGAACTAGCTTTCTTGAGAGTGAGACTTAAGGATTTCTCAGACTCTTTATGTTGGGTACACACAAAATTAGGCATTTATACACCAAAATAAGGGTATGATTACATAATGAAAAGAAGAGAAAGGGGGGATCAAGAACGGTGGTTCAAATCTTTGTGGAAAGTGGAAGGACTTGCAAAAACGAAGTTTTTCTTCTGGTGCATTTCGAAAAATAAGGTCCCAACATGGGACTTACTCCAAAAAAGGTTCCTAAATGGCCCTGATTGGTGTTTCATGTGAAAATATGTAGAGGATTATATTTATCACCTCTTCCTATCTTGCAATTTTACCAAAAATGTCTGGGAGCTGGCTCTGTGACTATGCGATATCAAGGCAATTTGACATGGTGAAAATTGTGGTGAGGCCTGGAGATTATTTTGGGAGACAAACAAGAATCACAACATCAGATGTATACCTCTCCTAATCACCTGGGCTATCTAGCTGGCGAGAAACAAAGGAACTTTTATGGACACCACATCCTCCCCTTCAATTGTGATAGTAGAATGTGTGACCATCCTTTCATTACTACCCTTATTTGTTTCATGCAAAACACCAATTCATAAAAACCAAAATACATTAATAGTTGCTTCTATGGGACTTGGGGAAGACACAAACAATTTTTCTTAACCGAAAACACTAAAACTTCTCATTTTTTGGCTCATCAAACTAGGTATTGATTCGGTAAAAATCTTCGGAGACTCCATGAGTACCATAAATTGGTTTAACAACACACAGAGATGTGGAAATTTTTTTTTTATTTCCAATTCTAGAAGAGATACATGAATTAAAAATGAATTTTACAATGATTTATGCATGCCATATTTATAGGGAACAAATGGGGACGTTGGTCGTCTATCTTTCTAAGGACAGCTTACAACAACTTATGGACTGTGGCACATACTAGAGAAGGACGGGTATGGGGTCCTTGTTTCAGACACCATAGTGTACTAACAGAGTGCTCCATATTTTTCACTAAATGACGATTTATATTTCTCTCCATCAAATACTATATATCATGGAGTTTATTTTGTATATATTTTTTTATGGACAGACTGTAGTTGTTACCATGTAGGCATGTGGTCATTTCTTTACAAAGAAGTCGATATCCAATAACAATGATGGATCCGCTATTGATTTGCAAGAGTCGCAAATGAAGCTCAAATTTGTCGAAAACCTTTGTGAGCTCCAGCTCATACACATCGTATTTCATATAGTTCGATATGGCGGTAACGTGACTAGATTTCCCTGTTCCTAAAGGTCTGTACAGAAGGTATCCGCGCTTCCAAGCACCTCCCACTATATTGTGAAACTCTTTCCCTTTCTTGAAACAATTGAGATCCTTTATAATTGTGTCCTTCGTCATGGAATTAAGGGCCATAAAATTGAAAGTGGAAGGATGCTTGAATGGAACACCAGTCCCCCCATACCCATATCAGGCTTCTCCATTATTGGTATAGATGGTTATGCCCCTGCTCTATTTCTTGAATTCTGTTGAATTGAGCTGCAGCTTTTTCCCCATGCTTTGTTTCTTAAATTTTGTTGCAGCTTTTACAATATGGTCAAAATAGGACAACAACAAACGCTCGTTTGACTTCGCTGTTCTTAGGTGAAACCAACTCTTATCGAGCCAATTGTCACTAACAAGAAGTTGAACATGGTGAGACCACCACATTGTGGCTCCATTGAACGATTCCTACATCTCCTCATCATGAGCCAGACCAAAACTCACCTGCATGATTCCTTGTCGCAAAAAACTATAAGTCTTCGGGCTCTCTTAATGGCGTCGAGGCTGACTAAGTAGAGGTCCACTTCCTCGTACACCTCATTTGGATTTTCTCCATAATTCCCATTGAACTGTGGAATGACAAGTTCGTAATAGGTATTGAAACGTTACTGAAAGAGGTTTTGGAGGAGAGTGAAGAGACCAATCAAAGACTAAATTTGGGCAATCACGTTCTTTATTAAACGAAAATATCTCATGTTGTTATGACATCCCTCATTGAATTGGGAAGGCTAATGATAAGGAGCTTCACTCTGCAAAGAAAATACAAAAAGGACTGTATAGATTTCCACATCCCCTTTTTCACCTATCAGAACCTTTGAAAGGGCTTAAAATCCACCTTTTAGCTTTAAAAGCGCTCATTCTAACATATCAGGCCTCTAAGAGCCTTTTGGCTTAAGCCCTTAGCCCCCATTTCTCATATGACCCCGCTCCATGTTCGACGGCTAAAAGTCCTTAAGCCTCCTTCGGCCATCGGACCTTGCTGATTCCAAAATCCATTACATTTTCACTATGTATTCTTCTGCCAATGTGCGAAATGCCGATACAATCCACACCGTTGATCTCCTCCCAGATCCAATGGTCATTTCTTCATCTCGCTGCACGCATCCATCACTCATCGCACATCGTAGTACTCCATGTTCCGTTTACATTTTCCACCGATGTGGGAAACGCCGATATGATCGCGACCATTGATTTCCTCCCAGATCCAACGATCATCACTCCATTGCGCTTCACCTATGCATCGCATATTGCATATTTCTCTTCCTTGTTTCCATCCACCCTTTATATTTTTTAGCCAATGTGCGAAACCCCGATGTAATCCCAACCGTTGATCTCCTGTCGAATCCAACAGTCATCGCTCCATCGCTTCACCACACATCACTCCTTCCTGTTTCACTCTATATTTTCACCGCCGATGTTCGTCCCCCGTGATATGATTTGGACCATTGATCCTCCTGATCCAACAGTCAGTGTTGTCTCACTGTATCACTGTCCTCCGCCTCATTCATTCCTTATGTGATTTAGCAATCCATTCCCCACCATTAAATTAGCCCAAATCTACAGTATAGGATCACTGTGGTGGCACTCGACCAAAGGGGCCCGTACTCCTCAGTGCCCCCGCAGTTGACTCCTTTGACTGAAAAATATCTTCATCTAACGATTCACATTCACTGTGGGGGCACCCGGACCACAGACCCATCTGTACCTCAAAGCGCCCTTGCAGTTGATCTCCACCGTTGATCTCCATCAAATGATCCAACATTTCTCGCTCCATCGCTCCTTCACAAGTTTCCCAATCACCCATCCATTATTGCATTCCCCGCTCTGATCTGGACCATCGATCTTCCTCATCTTACGGCCCACATCGCTCTTACTTCTATAATCCTGCGACTGACCATCTTGCTACATGAAAAAATTGCCAATGCCATGGCTGGTCCCACTCGACCGTGCATGTACCTCCATCACGTTCATCTACAGCCGTCGATCCGGATTTCCCAAATCGGACGGATCCCATTCATTTTTACATTCATTTCACAACATTGCCCCAACTCGCAACTCTAACATGAAATGGGTAGTTTTTTTGAGGACACGCGTCGCTCCCTAACACATATCGCGTTGCTCTAGCCCGATACCTCTTACCACTCAGCCCCCACGCGAAAACCACTTGTGGTTTTCCGCGAAACCACCCATCGTATTTCTGCGCCAAATTAGATTTAAACCCTGTTTTCGCCATGGAAATTCTCCCGCTAGATTCCCTACCTCTGCACTGCTCCTCCGCCTTTACCCAAGCCATCTGAAGCACTCAAACCATAAACGCAGGATTTATTTAATTTTTTTGTTGTCTATGCAGGTTTTTATGGCCTTTTAATGTGTACAGGTCATCTCATCACCAATTACAGTGGCTTGAGGCCAAGGATGACAATCCTCCATGCCTAGGAAGTAGAGAAAAATATGCAGAGGGTCAATTTCATTTCCAAATCAATGGATCATGACCATTGGCCATTTTATGGGACCCTCCAGCACAGGAAGCCAGCTCTTCCACTACTGGCAGTACCGCATTCTCCAGCACAGCAAGCCAGCTCTTCCCATGACTAATGATATCTCTTTTGCCAGTAGCAGCAGTGGCTCTGCCTCATGAGCAACAATGATCATTCACAACTTGGCCTATTTGGCCTTTTTACCTTAGGTTCTCTTCACTTGTCATTTTGGGTGAAATCCTTATTTCACTCTTGCAATTTTTACTTCCAATTCAGTCAATTGTTACATTTTAGTTAGAAATGATTTTAGGCCTACATTGTAAGATGATGAGAGGTAATTTTACCTCATCATCATTCCTATTTTTGATTTAGACCTGCAACATCATACAAGCATGCGGAAAATATATTTTCCCAAAATATCTTCTCACGCAGAGGGATCAGAGCTTATAAAAACAGGAAGAAAACACTGATAAAAGGTTCCATATTTTCCAAAGGACAGACTAGCTCGAGTATTCTATATGTGTTTTTGTATGAAATTTGATAGTGAATGTTTGAATATCCCATAGGAACTCAATAATAAGAAGTTTTTCCGAAATTGGAGATTCCGCTCTGGATGATTCACAGTTTGTAACTCTTCTCCATGTTTTTTAATACAAATGTTCATTTCGCATCTCCCCACATTTCTTGTATCTAATGCTCTGGAATGCGAGTGCTCCCATGTTTAAATGTGAATTTTTCATTACAAATACTCATATTTACTCATACATAGCACTTTAAATAGGCTCAAACATGATACTTTGTTTCATTTTCTATATCTTTCACAGTTCTTCTGATATTAACTAAAATGGATTCTTGTCTTTGAAATTGTCCAGATATATGGATTCTTATCTCTAAATAGGCCCAATATATATGGATTCTTATCCTTGAATAAGCCCAGTTATAGTTAATATCTTACTACATCTTTTGCCACAGTAATCGCCCACATATTACTTGATATCTGTGTGTTCATTTTAGAATTCGCCCCCCTTTACAAGATTATGTTTTAAAGCTTTCTGATACATTTAATTATTGTGGATTGTACTCATTTTCTACAGTTTTCTTAGTTTTTGTGTTTAACTTTGGGGTTTTGGTTCCACTCTTATTAAAGCCATTCATCTGAGTGATAATAGCATGAGAGCCTTACACTGTCAACTGCAATCAGTTGAGTCACATGATCCTTGCATTTAAGATGTCCTAGGCACTGGTATTTATACAACTCAAGGCTATCTCTAGGAGCTACAACATCTTTCTGGTGCCGTTGCTGGGTAAATAATTTCAAGAACTAAATCCATGGGCCTCGACAAATATTCATCCAGCCTTCAGAATAGGTGAGCACGAAGGGTTAGGAGTTGTAGATCCCTCACCTTGGCGACTCCACTATCCTTAAAAGGATGAATCTATTTGCAGTCCTGGCTTCCCGAAAGCCACACCTGAGGTCATATACATCACAGTTGAGAACACCTTCAGTGTCTGATCCGGAGAAGATTTTACACAAGATAAGTTGGAGAGAAAGAAAATCAGCTTATACAAATATTCCCAGATTCTCCCTGGAAGGCTCTCCATCCTCCTCTCAATTAGCTCAAGATCAAGGTCCTGATTCTACTATAAGAACCCTTTATTATACTTCTAGTAGCTCTTCCCTTGAAAATATTGAAATAAAAGATGAGGCTGAATCTGTAGATACCACACGCTTCTTTCTGCATCCCACTCCCAAAGACGAAGAAGTTAAAGAAGTCACAGAGGTTTCCACTACTCATATTCCAACATTTCAATCAACCCGTCAAGCTGTTGTCCAATATATTCCCATTGTCATACATACATCTCTTCCACCACCTCCTATTATACATCCGAATCTACCACCACTTCCACAACCTCCAGTGGTTGTTCCTGGCTTCCTACTGAAAAAATATGCCCCCCTGGCATTGCCTTAGATCCTAAATGACATGCCTCAGGATTACTTAAAGATCCTACCTCGTTTCAATGGAGAAAATGATACTGAAGCTTAGAAGCACCTGGAATTTTTATGTGCCTTCGCAGAAAATTTCAATGTTGAACATCTAGATGTGGTGTTGATATTGTTTGTCCATTCTCTAGATGGAGAGTCCAGAAAGTGGTTCAATACCTTGGGGGACCGGTCCATTAATAACTGGGAGGAAATGGAAAATGCCTTCACGAGGAAATGGGGAGAAAAGAAGGATCAAGGATACTGTCTTATTGAATTCAATGCTTTAAAGGAGAGAGATAACGAAGAAGTGTCTAAGTTTATTAAGAGATTTAATAAACTATATACCAGCCTGCCTGTAGAAATGAAGTCGCACCAAATCGCTGCTAAGGTCATCTTTATAGCAACATTTGAGTCAAAATTAGGATTCACCCTAAGGGAAAGGAAGTCTGCTACTTTGGACCAGGCTCAAACCGATGCACTGGAAGTCGAAGCTAACTTTTCTTGTACAGGAAAATCCAGAGGGAGGCTGGACAATGATGCTAGGCACAAAGGGAAAGGAGAAGAATCTACATCTAATCAATATAGAGAGGTAGCAGATTACAAAATCGAGGCGATGAATAAAATAATCAAGAAATTTTTGAGCAAGCTAGTGAAGCTTGAGATCGAAGCATAGAATTCCTCCTCTAGGCCACCTCAAGCTACTCCGAAGAAAGGTTATAACCCCCAATACAGAAAGCCTCCTTTGCAAATATTACAAAGAGATCAGAAGGAGCAACAAGATCACATACATTCCCCGTTGTATCTGGAAGGGCAGATGGATGGCCCTACCGAAGACATCCCCGATGGGAAATATGATCAATATCTTGCTTACTCAAATGGTGATGAAGCTGAGTCTTATTTGCAAGAAAGTGAAGGAGTGGAGCTTTCCTTACAGGAGGAAGAAGAAAAAACAAGTGTTGTTGAAGATCCAAAGATCGATTATTACTATAAACAATTTGTAGACTTCATGCAAGCATAGTTTCATAGAAAATATGATCTCAGGTCCTCTAGAAAGATAACTCACACACAAGAACAAGAAGAAGAGATGCTTCAGAAGGAGATAGTTGTTCAGAAAGTCGGAGATAAAGGTAAGAGACATATAACTGAACCTTTACATTCTAATGACTCTATTCCTTCCCCTTCTAAGTTGGCCTCTAGTCCAAATACAAATGTTAAACCTAGTCTGAGGGAAGAAAAACCTCTAGCTGAGAATAAAGAGCCAAAGGAAAGTCTCATAGAGAAGTCTCCCTCTGCTTTTAATCTTAAAAAAGAACTGGAAAAAGTTAAAATCCCAGTCCCCCTAACTAAACTATGGAAACATCCAGTCTACCAGTCGTAGGTGTCTTCTTTCATGCTTCCCCAAGGAGCGGCCCCAATCCTAGATAATTTAAACCTCTAGGAAGAAAGGCCTATGGTCATGTTCGATCCTCACATTGAGGAGTTGGATGCTTCAACTCCTCCTTTCTATGTCTCTTTAGTAATTCATGACCCGTTATTGCATAACTGTATTTTCGATTCTGGAGCGTCTCAGAACCTCTTGCCCCTGTCAGTGATGAAACAATTGGGGTTGTAGATCAGTTGCCCATATAAATATCTCTACTCTTTTGACTCTAAAAGAGTCAAATTTTTGGGGATGATCAAGGATTTGGTGGTAAATCTAGCCCAAATCCCAGCTAAGAGCATGGTAATGGACATAGTAGTGGCCAACATCCCAGCTCAGTTTGGTTTGTTGTTATTTAGATCATGGGGTACAAAAATTAGAGGATCTATAAAGCTGGACCTAACCTATGCGACCATCCCTGTGTTTGGAGGTCAAGAAATGAGATTATACCAGGAAACAATGTTTTTGAATATGATCACCAACGCTGATAATTCAGTAAATTCACCAGTGTATAGCAAAGAGGGTGATTTTTATTGTCTAATTCTCGAAGAAGACCAAGATTATTTGCAAGGGCCATCTTTCTGTCAGGTAAAGACTTAGAAGTCTTCAAGTAATGAAGAAGGTGGACTTTGGACCTTGAAATTTAATGGAGCCAACTCAAAGGAAGGGAATAGACCTAGGGTTCTCCTGACTTCCCCTACTAGGCAACTGGTCCCATTATATTTCAAATTGGAGTATGAAGCCACGAACAATGTGGCTGAATATGAAGCATTTCTCCTGGGTCTACAAACAACAAAGAATATGAATATTCAGAGCTTGAAGGTTTTGGGAGATTCAGAACTGGTGATGAGACAAGTAAGAAATAAATGTCAAGCTAAGCACCCCCGATTGAGGGCTTACATAAATGAGGTATGGGACTTGGTAGATAATTTCTTCTTAACATTCAATATTCAATTTGTTGATCACAATCAGACCTCTACCTAATTTTCATGGGAAATCTGTTCAAACAATCTGAATCCTTTCCCTTTGCCTTGTAAACCCTTTTCAATGCCTATCACTACCTTCCTCCGCCTACAAATTTCATAGTAGAAGGCCAAAAAACTCACTTTCGAAATATTTAAATTCTATCCCTTTCGGCGCTAGCTCCCTTGTGTTTTCCTCCACATGATCGTGAGCCGGAAACCAAATGGAAAACCTTGAAGGAACTACTGAATACGGCCAACGGGTGCATTATGAGCCGTCCGATCAGATCATAGATCAATGAACTGCAGATCCCCCACCTTTGTGGTCCCCGTGCCCTAAAAACCACTGCTTAAAACAAGTTGTATTCCCCGCACCGCTTTTGAAGGGTTGGCGGTTTTTCTCAAATCGCAGCGATTCCATTCAGCGTGCGCCGCGTGTTCCCATGTACGATTTCAATACCACCCTCCCCTGCGTGTTAACGCCCGACCCAGGACGCACAGCAAAATTGACTTAAACCGTCTGATCCTAAGCACTCCATCCAATGGCTACCACTCTCCCAAGCTGCGTGAATTTTAGTCCTAGTGCACAGTACTCTGGGCCCGCTATTCCATCGCCCTCCGATTAAGTTTCGACCGTTGATTTCATTTGTGAACCGTATGGTCCAGAATCATTTACACGTTGAGTTGATTGACCAAGTCTGCCTCCACTTCACCTACTCCATGTGTTCATCGCACTTTTCTCCACCATACATACATTCTATTTATATGTTATATTGTAATGTTTTACGTTAAAAGCCTCCGCCAACCTGCATCATTCCACCGTTCTGTCATGTCTGCAGCATCATTTCCATTTGACCCCGCCACATCCATCATTCCTATGCTCGATTTCTCTAATAAGTTTTTGTATTTCGTTCAAATTAAGTAAATTAAATGCTCTCACCTACTTCTTTTATAGGGTTTCTCTTCTTCTATAAAAACTCAGAAGAAAGACATTGTAAAGGTTCCATATTTTTATCAGAGAATTGTGCAGTGAAAGGTATTTTTAGTATACATTTTGTAAAATCTCTGGTATGAAGGCTCAGAGCTCGTAAGGTCTCAGTGAGGAGGATTTCTATCTGTATTAGAGGATTCTGGTCTTTGGTATGCCACAGTATGTAACTTCCTTTATGTGTTTAATACAACATTTCATTTTATCCATCTTCTTGTATCATGTACTGGAATGCGAGTGGCTCACTGATTTTAGGTAAGGATTTATCCTAGTTGATACCCATACTTGGATCAATCAAGCGCTTTAAATATGGCTCAGGCATGATATACTGTTTCATGCTCATCTCATCCATCTTTCTGCTATATTAGTTGCTTTGGGAGGGTGCTTTTAAAACGCCATTGTCATGTATGGATTCTTAGATCGATAAGCCCGTATATGGTTTTGTTGTGTATCTGGGTATCATATCAAAGTTAACTAATATCTTCTTATATTTATTTCACCGCATACACTTTCTGATACTTGTTTTCTATGGCATATTACTTGAATCGGCCCTCTTTACAGTAAATTGTCTCTTAATTGTCTGATGCTTTTGTGTTGGAGCTTTGCATCTTGTCTCTCTAACCCTACTTTCCCTGTGGCAATTTTTGTAAGTTCTGGTCCCATTTAAATTAATTTCCTGGTTTACAAGAGATAGCAGAAGAGCCTTTGGATTGACACCCAATTTTTATTATATGCTCCTTGCTATGATAATATGTCCTAGGTACTGGTCTATGGATACTCTAGGCTGTCTCTAGGAGCGACAATATCTGTCGACAACATCTTTCTGGCACCGTGTCCAGGGACCGAAGTTAAGAAAATCATTATCCCTGGGCCTCGATAAACCTTATTCACTCTCTAAGTAGGTGAGCACAGAGAGTTGAGAGTTGTATATCCCTCACCTTGGCGACTCCACATTTGTTTATCAGATAAATCTATTTGTAGTCCTGGCTCCCCGTAAGCCACACCTAAGGTCAGATACATCACAGTTAAAGACACCTTCAGTGTCTAACCCTGAGAAAATTATACATAAAAGAATTTTGAAAGAAAAGAAATCAGTCTGTGCTGAAATCCCTGAGTTTTCCGTAGAAGATTATCCATCTTCTTCTTCTCAAGAAGTTCTAGTAGAAAATCTCGACTCCACTATGGGAGACACAGAATATTACTCAAATAGCCCACCCAGGGGAGGTGCTAGAATCAAAGCTCATCTTCACCCTACTCCTGAGGTCAAAGAGGTTAAAGAGGTCACCAAAGTAGCTACTGTTAACCGTGAACTGTTCTCATCTACGCCTCAAGCTACTGTACAGTATATTCCTATTGTTATCCACACTCCACCTCCGCCTCTTCCTCCATTTGTACACCAGATTTTTTCACAACCCCCACCTCCTCCAATGGCTAATGTCCCAACCTTTTTGTTGAATAAATACGCTCCCCTGGCATTAACTCAAGTTTTGAATGATATGCCATAGGATTATTTGAAGATCTTGCCCAGATTCACTGGGGAAAATGAAATTGATGCTCAGAAACATCTTGAGACTTTCTGCTCTTTTGCAGAGAACTTTAATGTAGAACATTTGGATGTAGTCTTAAGACTATTTGTGCAATCTATGGATGGTGAAGCCAAGAAATGGTTCAGAACATTAGGAAACTGTTCCATAACCACTTGGGACGATATGGAAAATACCTTTCTCAGTAAATGGGGAGAAAAGAAAGATCATGGTCAGTGTCTTACTGAGTTAAATACACTCAAGAAGAAACATAATGAAGGGGTGTCAGAATTTATCAAAATATTTAACAAGCTATATCTAAACCTTCCTGCTGATATGAAGCCTCATCAGAATGTTGCCAAAGTTGTTTTCATAGCAGCCTTTGACTCAGATTTTGGTTTCTCTCTCAGGGAAAGAAAACCTGCCACCCTAGATGATGCTCAGTCATATGCTCTTGAGTTGGAAGAAAATTTTGCTTCCACTAGAAAATTAAGAGGGAAAGCTAAACAGGATACCAGAAGAAGAGGCAAAGAGGAAGTATCTACTTCTAATCAGGATAAGGATTCAGATAGAATTGAAGAAATGAAAAAAAAGATTAAGAATCTTCCTAATAAACTGGTCAAGCTTGAATTAGAGACCAAGAACTTAGCTTCCAAGAACTTCCAGAATGCTCCAAACAAGGGTTACAATCCTCAGTATAGAAATCCACCCCTGCAAATACTTCCAAGGGAAGAAAAAGAGCAACAAGATCAAGTACCACACCCATTATATATGGAAGGTCCAGTAGATGATTCTACTGAAGACACTGCCTATGGACTGGAGGATTCAAATATTTCCTTTTCAAATAGTGATGGAGAGGAATGTACTTTGTAAGGAAATGATGCAGCCGAGTGCTCCTGGCAAGAAGAAGAAGCAGAAATTGATCATTATTGCAAACGATTTGCTGATTTCATGCAAGCTCAGTTCAACAGAAAATATGATCTTAGGTCTTCAAGGAAAAGAACCCATACCCAAGATCAAGAAGAAGAGCCTCTCCATAAGGAAGCACCTTCTCAAAAGGAATCAACAGTGCAGAAAGTTACAGATAAAGGTAAGAGTCCTCTAAATAAATCTCTACAGTCTAAGGACCAAATTCCTTCTTCTTAAAAAGTAGTCCCTCCTCCTAATGCTGAGTCTGTATCAAAAGAATTTAAACCTTCAGCTGAAAATAAAGAGTCAAAAGAAGTTGTAATAGAAAATTCCCCTCCTGCTTTCAATCTACAAAAAGAACTTGAGAAAGTCAAAATCCCAGTTCCCCTGACTGAGTTGTTGAAACAACCTACATATCAATCTCAAGTCACCTCTTTATTGTTCCCTCCGGAAGCACCAATAATTCCAGACAGTCTCAACCTCCAAGAAGAAAGGGCTATGGTTGTGTTTGGCCCACATGTCGAGGAGATATATCCCTCTACTCCTCCATTTTATGTGTCTCTAGTGGTTCATGAACTGTTGTTACACAATTGTATGCTAGATTTTGGAGCTTCCCATAATCTTATGCCTCTGTCAGTCATGGAAAAAATAGGACTACAAATCACGCACCCATACAAATACCTCTATTCATTTGATTCCAAAAGAGTTAAATTCTTGGGGATGATTAAAGATTTAGTGGTCAATTTGGCCCAAATTCCAGCAAAAAGTGTAGTAATGGACATTGTGGTGGCCGACATCCCAGCTCGCTTTGGCATGCTGTTGTCAACGTCCTGGGGAACGAAAATTGGTGGGTCACTCAAATTAGACTTAACATATGCCACTATTCCAATTTTTGGTGGCCAGGGGAGGAGGTTATACAAAGAAACCAAATTTGTCAAGATGGTGACTAAGGCTAACCACTCTGAAAACTCACCAATCTATAGTCAAGAAGGAAATTTTTCATGCTTGATGCTGGAGGAAGATCAATACTTTGCTAAGGAACCATCCTTCTTCCAGATCAAGATTGAGCAGCCTTCAGGGAACCATGAAATAGGAATCTGGACTTTACATTTTGATGGAGCAAATTCAAGATAAGGAAATGGAGCTGGAGTATTATTGATTTCTCCTACAGGAAAATGGATCCCACTGTCTTTTAAATTGGAATATGAGGCAACTAATAATGTAGTTGAATATGAAGCACTACTATTGGGATTACAAACATCCATGAGCATGGGCATACAATGTTTAAAGGTCCTGGGAGACTCTGAGCTGGTGGTCAGACAAATCAGAAATCAATGTCAAACCAAACATCCTCGGTTGAGGACTTACATGAATGAAGTCTAGGACATCGTGGAGAATTTCTTCTCAGCATTTAATATCCAATCTATTCCCTGGGAGCAGAATAGAATGGCAGATTCACTTGATGTGGCTGCTAGTACATTCCGTCCTCCCCAGAACCCTCTCCTGAGGTATGAAGTTGAGGTATGTTATAGACCATCAATCCTAGATAATATTAAGCATTGGCAGGTGTTTGAAGATGAGGAACAAATGAAGAGATTCTTGGAAACAGTGGGAGAATTTTCTAATATGGAGATTGATGATTGTGAAGAAGATGAGGCTAAGAATGCTTCAGAAAATAAATGGGAAGAGAAAATGGCAGGAAGAAAAGTGTTGCAGTTAAAGGGAAATGTCATCCCTAGAGGGCTGGTGCCTCTAGAAAGATTATTTGATAAGAATGATATACCAGTGCAGCCTAGTAAAGTGGTAGAAGAATATCAGGTAGAAGACCTGAACCTGGGTACTGAGGCTGACCCCAAAATTGTAAAATTGTCCAAGAAGATCCCTAGGGAATATAAAAATCTATATCAAAAATTGTTTCAATCTTACAAATATGTGTTTGCATGGTCCTATCAGGACCTGAAAACTTTTGACATCAGTATAATGCAGCACAAAATTCCTCTGAAGGGAGATGCAAGACCTTATAAGAAGAAGCTTAGATAGATAAATCCTCTGCTGCTTCCCTCCATCGAGAAAGAAATTAAGAAGCTGCTGAAGGCAAAAATAATTGTGCCCTTGAGATACTCTGAATGGGTGGCAAATTTTGTCCCTGTCCAAAAGAAGAATGGAGAAATAAGGTTGTGTGTGTATTTCAGGAATTTAAACAGAGCATCTCTAAAAGATAATTATCCACTGCCCAAGATGGACCACATCCTGCAGAAAGTGGTTGGAGCCTCTATAATGTTGATGATGGATGGTTTCTCTGGTTATAATCAGGTAGCTGTACTTGCAAAGGATCAGAAGAAAACTGCTTTCACCACACCATGGGACACATTTATGTATGCCAGGATAACTTTTGGATTGATTAACGCGGGAGCCACCTTCCAAAGGGCTATGGATATTGCTTTTATTGGTGAGAAGGATAAATTCTTGGTGGTCTACCTTGATGATATTACAGTGTTCTCAAAAAGTGATGTTGAACACATTGAGCACTTACAAAGAACTTTTGAAAAATGTAGAAGGTATGGTCTTTCTCTTAATCCACAAAAGTCTTTATTTGCATTAGAGGAAGGCAAAATTTTGGGGCATATTGTAACTAAATATGGGGTAAGGATAGATCCCAAAAGAGTAGAGGTCATAAATGGCATCCCTCTCCCCAAGAACAAGAAAGAAGTACAGGTATTTCTTGGGTGCATAAATTTTCTGAGAAGATTTATTCCTAACTATGCTGAGATAGTTAGGCATATAATAGATATGATAAAGAAGAATAATGAGGTGAAATGGTCACAAGAATCACGGGAGGCCTTTGCTAGAATTAAACCCGCATTTACGGAAGCTCCTGTACTAGCTGGACAAGATTATACGAAACCTTTTATGATATTTTCATTTGCTTCACCTCATACAGTAGTTGGAGTTTTGTTGCAGAAAAACTAAGATGGTTATGAGAAGCTCATAGCCTTTTTCAGTCAGGTGTTGCATGATGCAGAATTGAAGTATAATATTTTGGAAAAGCAGGCCTCTGCCCTGGTGAAATCCCTCAAAGCGTTTCGCATGTATATTTTGCAGTCCCACATCACTGCATTTGTACCTACTGCAGCTGTAAAGGATATCCTTGTTCAAGGGGACAGTGAAGGAAAAAGGGGAAGGTGGATTGCTAAAATACAGGAGTATGATCTCTATATCTACCCTACCAAGCTGATCAAATGACAGGGTCTTGCTAAAATCTTATCTGAATAAAACTATCAGGCTCTAGGAATAAATTTGACCATGATAGCAAGTGGGGAGTCTGAGAATGAAAAAGAACAACAAGGACTGGAGGTAGCCACTCAAAAAGCACATATAAAATATCTCACTCGTCCATGGTATAAAGAAATAGTAGAATATCTTTTGACACTCAGCTATCCTCCAAGTTGTGATAAAGCAAAATACAGGGCTTTAAGACTGAAATCACAGAAGTACATAGTTGCAAATGGGCAGCTATATTGGAGAGACCATTCTGGAATCCTACTCCTATGCCTCACAGAGGATGAAACAGAGAGTATAATGGCTGAATTTCATGAGGGAATCTCCGGAGGGCATTATAGCTAGAGGGCTACAGCTCATAAAATCCTGAAGGCTGGTTTCTACTGGCCAAAACTATTTGGAGATTTTTTTGTTTGGGTTAGAGCATGTGATAAGTGTCAAACGTTTGCTGAAAGGAAAAAGTTAGCAGCTCTGCCCTTGATTCCAGTACATGTAGGTGAACCATTTCAACAATGGGGAATAGATTTTATAGGTGAAATTCACCCAATCTCAAGCGGACAGCATAAATGGATATTAACAGCCACAGATTATTTTACAAAATGGGTGGAAGCCATACCTGCAAGGAATGCTACTGACACTGTCATCATAAAGTTCATGGAAGAAAACATCATATCCAGGTTTGGCTGCCCTGCTAGAATAGTGACTAATAATGCACAGGCCTTCAAGTCTGCAAAATTTGTGAATTTCTTCCAGCAATATAATATTGCACTAAGTCACTCTACAACATACTATCCATAGGGGAATGGCTTGGCAGAATCATCAAACAAAACCCTGGTGAGGGCCTTGAAGAAAACTATAAATGAAAATCAGAAGAATTGGGATTCCCAATTGATATTTTCCCTATGGGCTAATAGAATCACTAGCAAGAGAGCAACTGGGAAATCTCCATATGAATTGGTATATGGATGAGCAGCAGTGTTTCCTGTGCAGCTGGCTTTACCAGTGGCACGTTTCATGCAAGAAAGTCAGGAGGAACCAAACGATATGATCAGGAGAATCAAACAATTGGTGGAATTAGGGGAAACACGGAACCAAGTGAATCAGAGATTAACAGAATATCAGGAGAAAATGAAACACATTTTTTATCACCATGCAAAAGATAGGAAATTGCGGATTGGAGATCTAGTTCTCAGATGGGATGTACGAAGAGCTAAAAAAGGAAAACATGGCACGTTTGACCCACTCTGGTTTGGCCCATTTAAAATTGTGGAACAGGGAGGCAATAACACATTTATATTGGAGAATTTACAAGGTGACTTGCTGGATGCCCCTGTAAACGGCCAATTTCTCAAGCCCTACTTCCAATTCTGATTCAGGCAAAAGGCAGCCTGGTGTACCATATTGTATATTAATTTCCTTTTTGATTTTTTTGAAATAGCACGGGTGCCACGATAAGTCTTGAAGAAAAATGAAAAGGGTTGAAGAGAAAAGTGTGCTTAGAAAGTGATTGTGAAGGTCTGCGGAGTTCTCGACACATCCAGGGATGAAAGTGTCGTCCCCAGGTGGAGCCAATGTTGATCACAATCAGACCTCTACCTAGTTTTCATGGGCAATCTTTTTAAACAATCCGAATCCTTTCCATTTGCCTTGTAAACCCTTTTCAATGCCTATCACTACCTACCTTCACCTACAAATTGCATAGTAGAAGGCCAAAAAACTCACTTTCGAAATATTTAAATTCTAGCCCTTTCGGCGCTAGCTCCCTTGTCTTTTCCTCCACATGATTATGAGCTAGAAACCAAATGGAAAACCCTGAAGGCACTATTGAATATGACCAGCGGGTGCATTATGAGCCATCCGATCAGATCATAGATCAATGAACCGCAGCTCCCCTGCCTTTGTGGTCCATGCGCCCTAAAAACCACCACTTAAAACAAGTTGTATTCCCCGCACTGCTTTTGAAGGGATGGTGGTTTTTCTCAAATTGCAGCGATTCCATTCAGCATGCGCCGCGTGTTCCCATGTACGATTTCAATACTGCCCTCCCCCGCGCGTTAACGCCTGACCCAGGACGCGCAGCGAAATTGACTTAAACCGTCCGATCCTGAGCGCTCCATCCAATGGCTACCACTCTCCCAAGCTGCGCGAATTTTAGTCCCAGTGCACAGTACTCTGGGCCCGCTATTCCATCGCCCTCCGATTAAGTTTCGACCGTTGATTTCATTTTTGAATCGTATGGTCCAGAATCATTTACACGTTGCGTTGATTTACCAAGTCCGCCTCCACGTCACCTACTCCACGTGTTCATCGCACTTTTCTCCACCATGAATACATTCTGTTTATATGTTATATTGTAATGTTTTACATTAAAATCCTCCACCAACATGCATCATTCCACCATTCTGTCATGTCTGCAGCATCATTTCCATTGGACCCCACCACATCCATCATTCCTATGCTCGGTTTCTCTAATAAGTTTGTGTATTTTGCAGGGTTTTTTGCAATTGAAAGTTATGATAATTTACAGTCTTGATTGCAGTAGCAGAGCGCATCAAAATACTATTCTATAGAAGCTGAAATTGTGTAGAAAGGTCCTGAAAGCTGCCATGACAAGACCCCCCATTGCAGAAGTAGGATTCAAAATCTTTCAAACCCTCCACGAGTAATTTAAAATGCAGATTTGACGTATGGAGATATAGATGTTGCGGCAAAGAGTATCAACGTGAAATTAAAGACTTCAACAACCACATTGAAGATTCTGAGCTCATATACAATGTTTAATGGCAAAAGTACCGGATCAGAGATATCCTAGATCACACAGAGGGTACAATGCTCTAAAAATCTTATCCTCCAGGTTGTATTTCAGCCGAATTTTCCTCAGGAAAGGACAGAATGTTCATGTGGATTTACCTTTATACCGTGTTCCTGAAGATATTTTCTACCCAGTGCATTTATTTTTGCAAGCCAGTTGTAAAGTACAGACAGTATTACCTAGTCACTCAACAGTATGGGCACGAATGTTTTCGCCATTTTGTACAAATTAAGTAAATTAAATGCTCTCACCTACTTCTTTTATAGGGTTTCTCTTCTTCTTCTATAAAAACTTAGAAGAAATACATTGTAAAGGTTCCATATTTTTATCAGAGAATTGTGCAGTGAAAGGTATTTTTAGTATACATTTTGTAAAAGCTCTGGTATGAAGGCTCAGAGCCCGTAGGGTCTCAGTGAGGAGGATTTCTATCTGTATTAGAGGATTTTGGTCTTTGGTATCCCAAAGTATGTAACTTACTTTATGTGTTTAATATAACATTTCATTTTATCCATATTCTTGTATCATGTACTAGAATGTGAGTGGCTCACTGATTTTAGGTAAGGATTTATCCTAGTTGATACCCATACTTGGATCAATCAAGTGCTTTAAATATGGCTCAGGCATGATATACTGTTTCATGTTCATCTCATCCATCTTTCTGCTATATTAGTTGCTTTGGGAGGGTGCTTTTAAAACGCCATTGTCATGTATGGATTCTTAGATCGATAAGCCCATATATGGTTCTGTTGTGTATCTGGGTATCAGACCAAAGATAACTAATATATTCTTATATTTCTTTCACCACATACACTTTCTGATACTTAATTTCTGTGGCATATTACTTGAATCAGCCCTCTTTACAGTAAATTGTCTCTTAATTGTCTGATGCTTTTGTGTTGGAGCTTTGCATCTTGTCTCTGTAACCTTACTTTCCCTGTGGCAGTTTATGTAAGTTCTGGTCCCATTTAAATTAATTTCTTGGTTTACAAGAGATAGCAGGAGAGCCTTTGGATTGACACCCAAGTTTTATTATATGCTCCTTGCTATGATAAGATGTCCTAGGCACTGGTCTATGGAAACTCTAGGCTGTCTCTAGGAGCGACAATATCTGTCGACAACACAATTCATGCCAAGAGACCAGAATAGAATGGAGGACTCTCTCGCAGTAGCTTCAAGCACTTTTCTACCACCTCAGAACCCTCTCCTAAGGTATGAAATAGAGGTTCACTACTATCCTTCCATCCCTGACAATGTCAAAAACTAGCAGGTGCTTTAAGATGAAGAGAAAGTGAGAATATTCATGGAGACTGTTGGGGAATTCTCCAATATGGACATAGATGTTGGTGAGGAGGAGACTGAGGACCTTCCTCAGAATAAATGGTATGATACCATGGCTGGGCACAAGGTATTGCAGCTCAAAGGGAATGTGATACCCAGAGGACTGGTCCCTCTGGAGAGGCTCTTCGATAAGAACGATGTCCCCATTAGGCCAAACAAGATCGTTGAAGAAAATCAGGTAGATGACCTAAACCTCGACACTGAGGCTGATCCGAAGATTGTGAAATTTTCTAATAAGGTACCTCAAGAATACAAAGAGAAATATCAAAAGCTATTTCAGACATATAAAGATGTATTTTTCTAGTCCTATCAAGATTTGAATATCTTTGATATTAGCATTATCCAGCACAAGATTCCATTAAAGGGAGATGCTAAGCCACACAAAAAAAAATTAAGGTAGGTCAATTCTTTACTCCTTCCCTCCATAGAAAATGAAATCAAGAAACTATTGAAGGCTAAGATTATTGTGCCATTAAGATATTCTGAATGGGTGGCCAACTTGGTCCCAGTCCGAAAGAAGAATGGGGAAATAAGATTGTATGTTGAATTTCGAAACTTGAATAGAGCATCTCTGAAAGACAATTATCCGCTGCCCAACATGGACCATATATTGCAGAAGGTGGTAGGATCTTCGCTAATGTCTATGATGGATGGATTTTCTGGGTACAATCAAGTAGCAAAGCTTCTCGAGGATCAAAAGAAAACAGCATTCACCACTCCTTGGGGAATGTTTATGTACACTCGAATGTCGTTTGGATTGATCAATGCAAGGGCTACATTTCAAAGGGCCATGGATATTGATTTTGTGGGGGAACAAGACAAATTCGTGGTGATCTACCTGGATGACATCATAGTATTCTCAAAGGACAATGCTGGACATATAGAGCACTTGTGCAGAACCTTTGACAAGTGCTACAAGTATGGATTGTCTTTAAACCCTCAAAAATATCTGTTTGATTTAGAAGAGGGTAAACTGTTGGGGCATATTGTAACAAAGGCAGGGGTGAAAATTGACCCGAAGAGGGTAGAATTCATAAATGTTATATCTTTGTCGAGAAACAAGAAAGAGGTCCAAGTCTTTCTCAGACATATCAACTTCTTGATAAGATTCATACCGAACTATGCATAGATATTCTGGTACATAACTGAGATGATGAAGAAGGATAATGAAGTAAAATGGACTATTGAGTCGCGAGAAGCTTTAACAGAATTAAAAATGCTTTCACAGAAGCCCAAGTATTGCAGGACTAGATTATGCGAAACACTTCTCCCCAAACTGTCACAGAAGTATTATTGCAGAAGAACGAGGAGGGGCATGAGAAACCTATCGCCTTCTTTAGCCAAGCGCTTCGCGAAGCTGAGTTAAAATATAACATCCTGGAGAAATAGGCTTATGCCTTGGTCAAATCCCTTAAGGCTTTTCGGATGTATGTGTTGCAGTCAACTATAATTGCATTTGTACCCACAGGGGTTGTAAAAGACATCTTGATTCAGGGGGATAGTGAAGGAAAGATAGGCAAATAGATAGCCAAAATACAGGAGTATGAGTTGGAGATACGCCCCACTAAGCTAATAAAGGGACAGGGATTAGCCAAGATCCTTTCCAAATCATACTGTCAGGCTTTGAGGATAAATTTATCTATGGTGGCCAATGAAGAGTCTGGGAGAATAGCTGAGCTGTGCGGGATAGAAACTGCTATGCAAAAGACCCATCTGAAGTACCTTCTCAGTCCATGGTACAAGGAAATAGTAGAGTACCTCTTGACTCTTAGATGTCCTCCAGGCTGCAGCAATACAAAGTATAGAATGTTGAGGCTAAAATCTCAGAACTTCATCGTAGGAAATGGCCATTTGTACTGGAGAGACCCATTGGGCATACTAATTTTATGTCTCATGGAAAATGAAGTAGAAGAAGTGATGGCAAAATTCCATGAGGGAATCTATGGTGGCCATTATAGCTGGAGGGCTATGACACACAAAATTCTGAAAGTAGGCTTTCTCTAGTCCAAACTTTTCAGAGATGTTTATGCTCAGGTGAGGACTTATGAAAAATGTCAGAAATTTTCTGAAAGGCAGAAGTTTGCACCTTTGCCTGTGATCCCGATGCACATAGAAGAACCTTTCCAATAGTGGGGAATTGATTTCATCGGAAAAATTAATCCTGTCTCAAGCAGAAAACACAAGTGGACACTAAGAGCCACCGATTAATTCACTAAATGGGTAGAGTCCGTGCCATCAAGGAATGCCACAGACACAGTGGTGATCAAGTTTCTGGAAGATAACATTATCCCAAGGTTTGGCTGTCATACTAAGATTGTCACAGATAATGCTCAGGATTTTAATTCTCTCATATTTATCAATCTTTGCCAACAACATAATATTGTATTAGGGAACTCTACTGCATATTACCCACAGGAAAATAGATTGGAAGAATCCTCAAACAAAACCTTGGTGAGGGCATTGAAAAAGGCCATAAATGAAAAGCAGAAGAACTGGGATTCACAACTTATGTTCGCATTATGGGAAAATAGAATCACTAGTAAGAGGTCAACAGGAAAATGCCCATATGAATTGGTCTATGGTAGAGCAGTAGTTTTCCTAATACAGTTGGCCTTACCTGTGGCTAGGTTCATATCGGATTGTCAAGAGGAATCAAATGATCTTACCATCAGGATGAATCAGTTAGTAGAGATGGAGGATACTCGAAGTCAAGTAAATCAGAGGCTGACTGAGTACCAAGAGAAAATGAAAGACCTGTTCGATCAGCATGCTAAAGGTAAAGAGATGCAGGTCAGAGATTTGGTGCTAAGATGGGATATAAGAAGGGCTGAAAAAGGAAAGCACAGAAATTTCGATCCTCTATTGTTCGGACCTTTCAAAATTGCTAAAGAAGGAGGAAACAACACTTTTAGACTAGAAAATTTGCAGGGTGATCTACTTGAAGCCCCCGTGAATGGGAAATTCTTAAAACCCTTATTCCAGTATTGAGTTAGGTCGAAAGGTCTAATGTATGATATTGTACATTAGTCAGTTTCTTTTATTATGATGTTTACTATTTTAATTTTCCATGAAGAAAGAAGAGAAGGCATCAAGGGACTGTGTTCACAAGAAGAAGGCTAACAGATGGTCTGTGGAGTTCTTGATGTGTTCGAGGAAAAATGGGTCGTTCCCAAGTGGAGCCAATGTTGTTATGACATCCCTCACCGAGCTGGGAAGGCTAATGATAAGGAGCTTCACTCTGCAAAAAGAAAATACAACAAGGACTATATAGACTGCCACAACCCATTTTTCACCTATCGAAACCTTAGATCTTCTAGAAGTCCAGGATCAGTAAAAGATGGAAGATGGGTTTGAGTTGAAGGTGTACTAGCTCTAGATCTAGATGAAACAAGTGGTGTTCTAGATGTCAAACTTCTGCCTCTGCTGCTTATAAATCTTCCCCTTGAATCTCTCTCCCTACGCATAAAATTGTTTTTGGATGCTAAGAAACAAAGGTTACCTAGTTTTCACTTCCCCGACAACGACGCCAAAATGTTGTGTCTCAATCTAGTCTCCTAAACTGAGTTCATTTAATTGTCAACCAGGATTTGTAAACTGCTGAAGTGAAATGTACCATATGTACCTAGGTGCTTGTTTCCTAGTGCGTTGTGTGTAGGTTTTGTGATGTTTTGATCTTTTATGTTGATTTATGATGTTTTTGGTCTTTTGAAGTTTTGTGTTTACAATGAAAGTGCCTAGAAAATTAATGAAAAGAAATTGGTGGTCAAAAAAACAGTTGAGCCTAATGTATGGAATGGCAAATGTAATCAAAAATACTGAAGCAACATTTGAACTATGACTGAATAGAAACAAGAGCTTGATGATGACTTCTTAAACAAATGACACAAACTAGACTTTGAGAAATGATCACTAAATATGCAAGTTTTCTAACTGGACAGTTAGACACTAATCATGATGTAACATTCTATTCTAAGCTCATCTATTCCATGACTAATTCCTAGTTCTATTCTGCAATTTCAATTGAAGGTCACAGAGCTTATATCCAAAGAGTTATTGGTTTCTTTTCAAGGTATTTCTGTTGAGGAAGAGCTCTGTTTATGGTGAGGAATTTGCAGTGATATTTCAGACCTTGTAATGATGTTATCTTTTGTTCCTAAGGTTATGGATCACTGGTGGTTTTCAGAACAAAAAGATATTTGTAAATAATGAAGGCTGTCTTATGAATCCTATCAACTAAAGTGATCTACTGTGCAAAGGGTGACAATGTGACTATGAAATGTAAGTGCAATGAATTAATTTAAACATGAGCTTAAGATGCTTCTGAACTAGAACAATGTTAACTATAAGCCATCATCAAACTTGAAACGAAGTAGCTGGACATGAATTAAATGCAAAATGAAACTCCGGAGCGTTCTAAATAACATGCATTATTCTATGAAGTTACACAATCGGTTTGTTCATCATGAGTGATATTTTGGAAGAGTTCCTTCTTGTGGAAGAGGTAGAACAATTTTGACTGTGGACTTGTATGCAATTGAAAGCAAATGAACTGAAAGCAAATGAAACTAAGTTGTCACATCAAAGTCATATCTTGAACTTCTTAAGGATGTCTTGGAAGAATTTCTTCTTGTGGAAGAGTGATTAGGACAAGTGCAACTGTGATAGTGAAGACTAAAAACTACAACTAATTCCTATGATACTATAGCTATTCATCATTCGTTGTTATGATCTGTTGGAAGAATGTCTTCTTGTGAAAGAACTGGAATGAATATAACTACAGTATCTAGTTAAAAGAAAATACAAATTCAACTCCTATCCTACAGTACCATAGTCATTAAACATTCATCATTTTATTCTATTGGAAGAGTGTCTTCTTGTGGAAGAACTGGAACGAATATGACTACAGTAGCTAGTTAAAACAAATACAAATTTAACTCCTATCCTACAATACCATAGTCATTTAAACATTCATCATTTTAGTTTGTTGGAAGAGTGTCTTCTTATGGAAGAACTAGAATGAGTACGACTACAGTAGATAAAACAAAACAACTACTAATTCAAATGCAGAACGTAAAGACAGCTAGGAAAAACTTATCTATTTTACGCAAAAGAAATCCGTGCAAGGGGCAGGGGCCCTCTACCACTTGACGGCATTCAACTCAAAATTAAATCACGCCTTCAAGATAATTTTGTCTGCTCCATTAACGATGCAATAGTTTGAACATAATGCTCTGTGTCTTCAAAGACGTAACACAGAGTTTACACAAAATCTAGCAGCAAATCTAACACAAATTTTCTCTCTAACTAAGCTCTCGGCCTACTCAAGAGTTTATAAAGTAAATGCAAGTAACAATAATTACAATAATTTAGGAATGATGTCTTTCCTTATCCAAATCATCTTAGGAGTCTTTGAGGTGGCTGCGTGAAGGAGAAAAGACACCTAGACTGTGACAGTCCTAGTAGGAGTCTTCCTTCACAAATGTGTTTTCACGTGCATAACCGTACCCAGAATTCATTTCCTCTTCCATGACGAGCAACACACCATGTAGGCACGACGTGGATCATGCCCATATTCGTTATCTCTCAAGAGGCCACCTGGAACATACTCAAACATAAAGGTAGCTGCAGAATCGTCGGTTAGCTACAGAATGCCTGCATTCTGCAGCTAGTTCCGGTCAAAATTCTTAACAATGGCAAAAATCACAAAATTCAACAAGTCACTCATGTAAACCATTCTAGAAGTAATTTTAACTATTTTTATTGATCAATTGGGTTTAAAATAGAAATGGAAAAGGGAAAATGAGGTAAAATGAGGTGAAGGAAAGCACAAATTTGAGGCTCAACATACCCCCACTGCTGTCTCTTTGCATGTCCTCATGCAATTTATCCTATGAATTCTGAGGCTTCTGCAAGGACATCTAATCCCCTTCTTCTCCTTTGTCTAAATGTTAGAGGCCTTCTAGGTTTCCTGATCACAAGTTTGAACCTGAGGTTTGTGAGTGCCCTGATCAACTTTTTGTTCCTTGTCTTCATCTTCTCATTGGTTCTCTCCACTTTGTCTATATGCAGGGATAAGGTTGAGTTCATGTTATTCTTGAGCTTGATTTGATCTTTGAGAATTTCATTCTCATTTTTGATGTGCCTATTCAATAATTCCAACTCATACCTATCCCTCCTTAATATATCAATTTCAGTCAGTGGAGGACTGGGGGTTCTCTCTTCTCTTTCTGAAGCTGTCCTCTCTAAAGTTTCCACATAATCATAGATTTCCTGTTGAGCAGGATCAATCTCAGGGGTGCCTTCATAAAAATCTTCATCATCATACTCTTCCGTGGATGTTTCTTCATCTTCAATATTGATTACCCCTGTTTGTTTGATTGATGTTTTCTTCAGTTTTCCTTTTAATCTATGGCTTCTCCTAAGTTGAGAGGACCCCTCTCCTTTCTCTATAACAGATTCCTTGATTATCTTCTTTTCCTTTAGTTGGCTCTTGATTCGAGTCAACTTCTCCAAAATGACTTCTTCACTGCTTTCTTGAACTGGTTTGTCAATTTTACCTTTTGAAGTCCTCCATTTCCTACTTCTCTTTGTGGGCTGTGGTTCAGGTGATAGTTCTTTTGCTTCTTCAAAATGATTTCTTATTAAGAAATCATCACATGTATCATTTGTTTTGGATAGATGATGCTCAATCAAAATTTTGACCAACCCATGATGATACAGGGTTGTTTCTAAAAACTGAACTCTTCTCTGAACACAGGAAGCCATTTTCTTCAGACTTTGATACAAGAAATATGGTAAATTCAAATCTTCTCCCAGAAAATGCAACATTAGTCTAATGTGGTAGACATAAAATTTCCCATATCTACCCTCACATGTAACAAATTTTTGTAAAAGAAGTAGTATGTTTCTCCATTTGCTTTTCAATGCTGTACTGGGAATTCCTTTCTTGAACACACTAACATCCATATTTGGTGATTTCAAAATTTGTTTCCAGGAGTCATTGTGGAATTCCCTATTTTTAAACCATCTTTCTCCAGTTCTGGACAATCCTGTAGCCTCTGCTATAAAAACTTCAGTAACAGTAAACTTGACATCCCCTATTTCAACTTCGGTACCTTGGAATGATCTGGCAAATGTTTTGGTGACTTCCTTATGGAAGCCATTAAATTTTTCCAAGAATTGAAGCCATCCTATTTGTTGTAACATCTCCTTGCATTGTGGGTAACCTTCTAAATATTTTGATCCCACAGGCTCAGTCCTTACGATGAAACCCATGATGTTTTTTTTTCAATATCAAATTAACACTCTTCTCTACCCACAAAACAATGTCTTTTACTTTCGGATAAAAATGGCTTCAAGCTCTAAATGAAAATGGCTTCAATTTTGGAATGACATACCTTTGATTTATAATAGCAACAGCTTCAAAATCTCTGGCTGGTATGCCTCTGTTTGATAATGAAGAATGCCTTCGATACCTCAGACTGATGTACTTCTGTTGGACTTTGGAGAGATATGAAAGCAATTTCAATTTTCGAGCTAATATGTCTCTGATAGACAGTGGTAGATGATTTAAAGTTTCCTTTTTGTGCAATACCTCCGTCTTTGGTAACAGAAAGACTTCAAACTCAATCACTGAAAAACACTTCTGTTTCTAGTAACAACAGACTTCAAACTCAATCTCTGTTTCTGATAGCAAATGGTATGCTTCAGATTCAACACTACAACATCTCTGTCTCGGGTAACAACATACTTCAAAACCAATCACTACCACACCTCTGTCTTTGGTAATAACAGACTTTAAACTCAATCACTACCACAATTCTGTGTTGAAAGTGAAAAATGCTCCAAACTTCGTTCACAGTGATATGCTATCTGTTCACGGAATCAAGTGGTTTTGAGTTCTCACACCGTTATACTTCCAATTTTACCTCTTCTGATCTGCTCCTGATGATAATGATGCCTCTGTCTTCGGAATGGAATACTGGCTACGGAATGAAGTTATGGCAAATGGTCACGGCATAGAGTGGTGGAGTGAGGTGGAGGATTGTATTAATGATTGAGGAGACGGCGGAGGATTTACGACGGCAGGAAAAATCTTCATCATTAAATAACTTGGTTAAGAGTCGTGGGAAATTCAAATGCTTTGGCCGTTTCACCGCTTAAATGCTATCGGATAGAAAATTTGAATTGGAGGATTTTAATACAAGGTCTGTAGAGGGTTTGTTTGGTGTTTGATCAATAAAACAATTAAAACAACTTTTCGAATAATCCACAACTAAACTATGCTAAACTTTTATGAAGTGCCATCGTAATTTAAATTTGTTACCTCTGCCCTTTATTTGATGTTCTTGTAGCCTTTGTCTCCTCTGCTCATCTTTGGAGGAATCTTTCACAATTTTCTTGATATTTTTGATTCATGAATTCACTGGATCACTTTGTTGTAATTCTGATGTCTGCTGGTTGATGCCTTCAGGGTTCATAGCTGCGAAAGGACTGTCGGGCTGCAGAAAGGCTGATCAGCTGCAGAATGTTCACTGAGCTGCAGAATGTTCCCGTAGAACACTTTAATCATGAAAATGAAGTGTTTCTGGAGGATGGGTGAAATGTTATGAAAATGGATGAAAATGGATGATGGATTATGATATGTATGAAGTGGATAATGGAATAAAATGGATTTAGTTCATGGAATGAAGGAACATAAGGGCTGTACTGCAATTCATGACATATTTTATTCATTTGCAGCAAGATATCAAATTCTATGTTTTGACATGAAAATGAAGTGAATGGAAGATGGAGTGAAATGAATGAGATGTGGAATGGAGTGAACTGTGAATGATGGATGAGATGAAGTATAGATGGATAAGTGAATGGAGTGAGATGAAATGAATCATAAGTACTATGGCACTGAACTTATGATTTTTATAACAGCTGCTTAGAAACAAAAATGGGAAAAGTTAGAGTGTCAGAGAGACTCTGATTTTCACCCTATCTTTTCTGTATAAACATGCCAATCAGTGATTGGTTTTCATGTTTATACATTTATTTTTATTTTTTTATTTTTTTAATTTTTTTTTTCTTTTTTTTCAAAAGAGAAATGCTTCAAAAAATTTAATCAAGTTGATGAAGAAGAGAGACTCTTCTTCATTAACTTCACATCATTGTCTCCTTGGAACTTCTTGACAAACTCTTCTCTTGAGAGTGGCTTGTGGTATAGCTTCAGTCTATGGCCATTCACAAGAAAAGTGATCTCCTCTTCATCTATAGTTCTGATTTTTACTGCCCCATTATCAAAAATTCGAACAATTTCATATGGCCCAAGCCAATGTGTCTGAAATTTCCCTTGAAAATCCTTGAATTTTGAATCAAACAAGAGAGCCCAATCACCCTCTTTAAATTTCTTCTCTTTGATGTACTTGTCATTCCATCTGGCCCTTTGCTGTTGGACTAGACTTGTTTTCTGAACTGCATCTTGTCTGATCTCATCCAATTCATTAATTTGCTCCAGTCTATGCTTTTGTGCCTCCGTTAGATCAAGTCCTAGCTGAACTGCCATCTTGAATGTTTGAATTTTGAACTCTATAGGAAACAAAACTTGCTTTCCATAAACAAGCTCATAAGGAGTATGGCCTGTTGTGTTTCTCCATGTAGTTCTATAGGCCCACAAGGCTTCAGGAAGCCTATCTACCCAATCTCTTCTATGTAGATGAACAGTTTTTGTTAGGATTCCTTCAATGACTTTGTTAGTGGATTCCACTTGACCATTTGCTTGTGGATGATAAGGAGTAGATGTTCTATGTCTGATTTTGTACTTCTCCATCATTTTCTCCACTAGCCTTGATGTAAATTGAGCTCCTTGATCTATAACAATTTCCCTTGGGACACCAAAACGAGTAAAAATATCCTCAAAAAGAAAAGTAACTACAGATGATTCATTAGCAACAAGTAATGGTTTAGCTTCTACCCACTTAGTAACATAATCAATGCAAACTAATATGTATTTCTTTTGTCTTGATGGAGGACTAATAGGTCCTACAAAATCCAAGGCCCATTTTTCAAAAGGTTCAATGTGTACCCGAGGTTGTAATGGCATCTCACCTGAAGGAGAAGGTTTCCCTACCCTTTGGCAACTGTCACACCTTTTGACATATTCCCTTGCATCTTTAAACAAAGATGGCCAATAATATCCTAAGTTAAGGATCTTATAGGTTGTCCTCTTATCTGCAAAGTGTCCGCCACAAGGTTCATCATGACATGCCTTGAGAATTTCAGGCATCTCATCTTCACGAACACACCTTCTAATAATCAAATCTGGACCCGTCTTGTACAACTCATTAGCGACCCATGAATATCTTGCACTATCATTAATGATTTTTCTTTTATCCCTTGCATTCATAATTGAAGGAAATTTTCCCGAAACTAAATAATTAGCAATATCAGCAAACCATGGAGTTTGAGTAGAAACTGCAAAAAGATATTCATCAGGAAATTGATCTTCAACCGGAGTGTCATCTTTGATATTTTGAATTCTAGACAGGAAGTCAGCCACAGTGTTTTGTTTTCCAGGCCTATCCAGAATAGTAATGTTGAATTCTTGCAATAATAACAACCATCTTATAACTCTACCATTAGTGATTGATTTATTCATTAAATATCTAATGGCAGAATGATCAGTGTGAATAAAAGTTTCATAGCCGGTTATATAGTGTCTAAATTTGCTAATGGCATGAACAACAGCTAAAAACTCTTTTTCAGTTACAGTATAGTTTAACTCTGCAGGAGTCAAATTTTTACTGATATAATAGATGGCATAGGGAATTAAATCTTTCTGTCCCAATACTGCTCCCAGAGCTGTATCGGAAGCATCTGTCGAGATATGAAAAGGTAACTTCCAGTTAGGTCCCCTTAATATAGGTGCTTCAGAAATTTGGGTTTTCAGGGTTTCAAAAGCTAACTGGCAATCAGAAGTCCACTTAAATTCACAATCTTTGGTGAGTAATTTGAAAAGAGGAGATGCTATTTTGGTGAAGTTTTCTATAAATCTCCGATAGTACCCCGTAAATCCTAGAAAACTTCTTACATCTCTTTGACAACTTGGAATGGATAGGTTAGAAATAACTTCAACTTTCGCTTCATCAACTCTAATCCCATCCCCCGAAATGTGGTGCCCTAAAACAATACCTTCAGTGAACATCATAAAACATTTTTCATGACTAAGAGAAAGGTTTGCTTCTTGACATCTTTTTAAGACCTTTTCCAAGTTTCCTAAAGCCTCTTCAAATGTATCCCCATAAACTGTAAAATCATCCATGTACACCTCTACACAGTCATGTATCAGATCAGAAAAAATTCCTAATACTGCCCTTTGGAATGTTGCAGGTGCATTGCACAATCCAAATGGCAATACTCTGTAGGCATAGGTACCCCAAGGACAAGTAAATGTGGTTTTATCTTGGTCTTCAAGTGCTACTTGGATTTGATTGTAACCACTAAATCCATCCAGGAATGAAAAGTACTTTTTACCTGCTAATGTGTCTAATACTTGATCTATGAAAGGTAAGGGAAAATGGTCTTTAAGAGTAGCTTTATTCAGTTCTCGGTAGTCAACACACACCCTCCATTTTCCATTTTTCTTAGGTACAATTACTAAAGGGGAAACCCACCGACTATCTGAAATAGGATAAATGAAGTTAACATTTAACAATTTTTGTAGTTCTTCCTTGACAATTTCCCTAAGATTTGGATTCATCTGTCTTTGAGGTTGTCTAATTGGTTTGCAATTTGCCTCTATATAGATGTGATGAGTACAAGTCTTGGGACTTATCCCTTTCATGTCAGTGTATTCCCATGCATATGCAGAAGAATGTCTCTGTAATACTTTGACTAGCTTTTCTTGTTGAGATTTTTCCAGGTTTTTGTTTATGTTCAAGGTTTTGCCTGGAAAAATTTCACTTGTAGAACTGCCAAATTTGTCCATAGAATGAAGAGACATCTATCTAGATGACAAGAACTCAATATTGGATCTCTCTTGAAATGATTCTTGTTTGTGCTCTGGAGAAGATTCAAAATTTTCTAGAGTATTCAGAATTTGATTATCTTCACTAATTTCTGAAATTGTGAAGAGTGGTTGCAAATATTCTTCATCCTCTATCCATTGAGTGTCATCTAGATCCGTAATTGTCCTAGCTGGAGGATATAAAGTGAATTTCTTTGTTGAACTTCCATCAGAAATATACATATCACCGGACCTACAACTAATAAAAGCATCAGCTGTAGCTAACCAAGGTCTTCCTAGTATAACAGGATGGCCTCCTAGATTATTCTTGGGTGTAAGGATCATGAAATCCACAGGGTACTCCCAAGAGTCTAGGGACACTAGAATGTCTTCTATTACCCCATCTGGTCTGATCACAGATCTATCTGCTAGTTGTAATAGTGTGGGTGTAAAGAGAAGATTAGGAAGTTTCAGTTTGTCCATGATTTGTCCACTCATGATATTTATTGCTGCTCCTAAGTCAATGAGTGTGTTTTGAATTTCAATTCCATTGATGTGAATTTTGACAACTGGATTTCCTGGGTCAAGGTACTTTGGAATAGTAATCTTACCCATCATAATGTCTGCTATTTGTCCTACCAGTTGAATTTTCTTGGTTTCTCTTATTCTTTTCTTTGTTGTCTTCATACTCAACTCCTTTATTGTTTTGGCTAAAATTGGGATTTCCTTGATGGCTTGCAATAATGGAATTTTAATGCAAACATATCTCAATTCATCCAAGAAATCATAATTAGGCACCATTATTTGTTTTTCTACACCTTTGTCAATTTGTAATCTTTCCGGAAAGGGAGGTATAGAAGTAGATGTGGATGGTCGCTCTAATACTGGAGTTGGGCTTATTGGATCTTTTTGTTTCAGTTTTTCAATGTTTTGGCCTTGAAAGGATGTTTCTTCCTCAAGACTTTTATTAACCCGTAGGGAGTCTTCCTCGGAATTATCTTGTTCTTGTATGATCACAGAAGGTTTCCTCTTCTCAAGTATCCTTCCAGACCTAAGTTGAACATCACTAAGGTCTAGAGGAGTAATTAAATAAGTTGGAAATTGTTGTCCTTCTATCATGTATGTATTCGGGGGGTTCTTATTATTGGGGTTTGGTATGGGCTGAGCTGGTAATTGATTGGATTTTTGAGGGAATGGTAATGGAAGTGGTTGATTTTGATGAGGTTGGTTCAGATGATCTTGTTGAGAATTTTGTTGAAAATTTTGTTGAAGATTTTGAGGAAAATTTTGTTGAGGATTTTGAGGATAAAATTGTGGATATGGTGGATAGGATGGTGGATACTGATAATATGGAGAGTATATTCCATAGGGACCTTGTGATCCTTGTGCCCAAGCTTGAGATTGATTTTGAAATTGGGGCCAAGGTTGCTGCCAAGAATTCCAAGGTGGAGGTTGATTATACATTTGATCATGAAATCCCTATGTCTGAGATCCCTGCCAAGGTCTTCTAGATACAAAGTTAAGAGATTCTGTGGAATCTGTAGGAGTTTCTTCCTGAAAAACAGCCTTGAGACCAGGAAGAGAAGGACAATTATTGGTCTCATGTTTCTCAGAACAAATAACACAGGTTTCTACAACTTTTACATCTAAAGGACACTCTCTCAAGGCATGTTTCTTCCTACATTTGGGACAAAAGATTGCCAAGGCATCAGATTCAGCCTTTTGCTTGTTTTGTATCTCGAGGGTGTCTATTTGTTCACTAAGACTCCCTAAGATGTCAGATTTAAAATCATCAAGCATATGTCCTATTTCTGATCTACTTACTGTCCCAGAAGCAGATTTACTTGCCCTTGCAAGAGCAGGATCTCTTGGACCTTTGACAGTTTTAGATTTCCCTCTGGAAAGGTTGATACATAACTCGGATATTTCAGGTAATGTGAGTTGTGATATATCCCCTTTTCCCATCATGTTAAGGATATCCAACCATTCATCCCTAATGGTTTTCAACAAAAGAGCTTTTAAAGTGTCTTGATCTAAGTTTTCCATTTGTGCCCTTTTTATGTTGTATTTAAATCTTTCCAACAAATCTTCTAAGTTTTCATCTTCTTTTTGTAACATCTTGAACACTTCTTCCTTATGATTAACCGGCATACAATAATCCAAGTATCTCTCTATAAATGCTTGTTTCATGTCTCCCCATGTCCTAATGGAACTACTGTTTAAGCTCATAAACCACTTCAATGCTGCTCCTTTCAGAGTTGAAGGAAATAATTTCAATTTTTGAGCATCTTGAAGGTAGTCATAAGTCCTACACAGCACTTCAAATTTGAATAAGAAAGTTTCAGGATCCTCAGTTTTAAGTCCATAGAAGTTCGGAAGGACAGAAGGTGAAATGTTTTTCATGGTTGTATTGGTCTCTTCATCAAGTATAGGGAACCCAAAAGAGCTTCCTATTCTACCTCTTCCTCCATCTGTACCTCTACCTCCTCTTCCTCCTTCTCCTCTACCTCTACCTCTACCTCCTCCAATTAATGTGTGTTCTCCATTAACAACTCCTCCTCCTCCTTCTTCTGCCATGGTTGACTCTCCTGTGGAAGTAGAAAAATTTGTATCCTCGACAAAAGTTTTTGGATCCTCTTCTATGGCAGGTTTAGTGGATGAAGTGGAAGGTTTCTCTAATGGAATAGGTGACCTTAGATCTTCTAGAAGTCCAGGATCAGTAAAGGATGGAAGATGGGTTTGAGTTGAAGGTGTACTAGCTCTGGATCTATATGAAACAAGTGGTGTTCTAGATGTCAAACTTCTGCCTCTGCTGCTTATAAATCTTCCCCTTGAATCTCTCTCCCTACGCATAAAATTGTTTTTGGATGCTAAGAAACAAAGGTTACCTAGTTTTCACTTCCCCGGCAACGGCGCCAAAATGTTGTGTCTCAATCTAGTCTCCTAAACTGAGTTCATTTAATTGTCAACCAGGATTTGTAAACTGCTGAAGTGAAATGTAACATATGTACCTAGGTGCGTGTTTCCTAGTGCGTTGTGTGTAGTGTTTTGTGATGTTTTGATCTTTTATGTTGATTTATGATGTTTTTGGTCTTTTGAAGTTTTGTGTTTACAATGAAAGTGCCTAGAAAATTAATGAAAAGAAATTGGTGGTCAAAAACACAGTTGAGCCTAATGTATGGAATGGAAAATGTAATCAAAAATACTGAAGCAACATCTGAACTATGACTGAATAGAAACAAGAGATTGATGATGACTTCTTAAACAAATGACACAAACTAGACTTTGAGAAATGATCACTAAATATGCAAGTTTTCTAACTAGACAGTTAGACACTAATCATGATGTAACATTCTATTCTAAGCTCATCTATTCCATGACTAATTCCTAGTTCTATTATGCAATTTCAATTGAAGGTCACAGAGCTTATATCCAAAGAGTTATTGGTTTCTTTTCAAGGTAGTTCTGTTGAGGAAGAGCTCTGTTTATGGTGAGGAATTTGCAGTGATATTTCAGACCTTGTAATGATGTTATCTTCTGTTCCTAAGGTTATGAATCACTGGTGGTTTTCAGAAAAAAAAGATATTTGTAAATAATGAAGGCTGTATTATGAATCCTATCAACTAAAGTGATCTACTGTGCAAAGGGTGACAATGTGACTATGAGATGTAAGTGCAATGAATTAATTTAAACATGAGCTTAAGATGCTTCTGAACTAGAACAATGTCAAACTATAAGCCATCATCAAACTTGAAACGAAGTAGCTGGACATGAATTAAATGAAAAATGAAACTCCGGAGCGTTCTAACTAACATGCATTATTCTATGAAGTTACACAATCTGTTTGTTCATCATTAATGATATTTTGGAAAAGTTCCTTCTTGTGGAAGAGGTAGAACAATTCTGACTGTGGACTTGTATGCAATTGAAAGCAAATGAGCTGAAAGCAAATGAAAAACTAAGTTGTCACATCACGGTCATATCTTGAACTTCTTAAGGATGTCTTGGAATAATTTCTTCTTGTGGAAGAGTGATTAGGACAAGTGCAACTGTGATAGTGAAGACTAAAAACTACAACTAATTCCTACAATACTATAGCTATTCATCATTCGTTGTTATGATCTGTTGGAAGAATGTCTTCTTGTGAAAGAACTGGAATGAATATAACTACAGTATCTAGTTAAAAGCAAATACAAATTCAACTCCTATCCTACAGTACCATAGTCATTAAACATTCATCATTTTATTCTATTGGAAGAGTGTCTTCTTGTGGAAGAACTGGAACGAATATGACTACAGTAGCTAGTTAAAACAAATACAAATTTAACTCCTATCCTACAATACCATAGTCATTTAAACATTCATCATTTTAGTCTGTTGGAAGAGTGTCTTCTTATGGAAGAACTAGAATGAGTACGACTACAGTAGATAAAACAAAACAACTACCAATTTAAATGCAGAACGTAAAGATAGCTAGGAAAAACTTATCTAATTTACGCAAAAGAAATCCGTGCAAGGGGCAGGGGCCCTCTACCACTTGACGGCATTCAACTCCAAATTAAATCACGCCTTCAAGATAATTTTGTCTGCTCCATTAACGATGCAATAGTTTGAACATAATGCTCTATGTCTTCAAAGACGTAACACAGAGTTTACACAAAATCTAGCAGCAAATCTAACACAAAATTTCTAACTAAGCTCTCGGCCTACTCAAGAGTTTATAAAGTAAATGCAAATAACAATAATTACAATAATTTAGGAATGATGTATTTCCTTATCCAAATCATCTTAGGAGTCTTTGAGGTGGCTGCGTGAAGGAGAAAAGACACCTGGACTGAGACAGTCCTAGTAGGAGTCTTCCTTCACAAATGTGTTCCCACGTGCATAACCGTACCCATAATTCATTTCCTCTTCCATGATGAGCAACACACCATGTAGGCACGACGTGGATCATGCCCATATGCGTTTTTCCTCAAGAGGCCACCTGGAACATACTCAAACATAAAGGTAGCTGCAGAATCGCCGGTTAGCTATGGAATGCCTGCATTCTGCAGCTAGTTCCGGTCAAAATGCTTAACAATGGCAACAATCACAAAATTCAACAAGTCAGTCATGTAAACCATTCTAGAAGTAATTTTAACTATTTTTATTGATCAATTGGGTTTAAAATGGAAATGGACAAGGGAAAATGAGGTAAAATGAGGTGAAGGAAAGCACAAATTTGAGGCTCAACACACACATCGCTCCCTAACATGTATCACGTGCCTCCAGCCCGATACTGCTTACCACTCAGCTCCCATGCGAAAACCACTTGCAGTTTTCCGTGAAACTACCCATCGTATTTCCATGCCAAATCAGATTTAAACCCCGTTTTCACCATGGAAATGCTCCCACTGCATTCCCTACCTCAGCACTGCTCCTCGACCTTTACCCAAGCCATCTGAAGTAGTCAAACCATAAATGCAGGATTTATTTAATTTTTTTTCTATCTATCCCGATTTTTATGGCCTTTTTATGTGTACATGCAGTCTCATAACCAATTACAGTGGCTCGAGGCCAAGAATGACAATCCTCCACCCCAAGGAAGCAGAGAAAAAGATGCAGAGGGTCAATTTCACATCCAAATCAATGGATCATGACCATTGGCCATTTTATGGGACCCTCCAGTACAACAAGCTAGTTCTTCCACTACTGGCAGTACTGCATTCTCCAAAACATCGGGCCAGCTCTTCCCATGACTAACTGTATCTCTTTCACCGGCAACACCAGTGGATCTGCCTCACCAACAACAATGATCATTCGCGATTGGGCCTGTTTGGTCTTTTTACCTTAGGTTCTCTTCACTTTGTCATTTTGGGTGAAATCCTTATTTCACTCATGCGGTTTTTACTTTTAGTTCAGTCAATTGTTACATTTCAGTTAGAAATGGCTTTAGGCCTGCATTATAAGATGATGAGAGGCATTTTTACCTCATCATCATTCCTGTTTTTGATTTAGACGTGCAACAACATACAAGCATGCAGAAAATATATTTTCCCAAAATATCTTCTCACGCAGAGGGATCATAGGTTATAAAAATAGGAAGAAAACACTAATAAAAGGTTCCAAATTTTCCAAAGGACAGACTAGCTCAAGTATTCTGTATGTGTTTTTGTATAAAATTTGATAGTGAATGTTTCAAGATCCTGTAGGGACTCAGTAATAAAAAGTTTGACTGGAATTGGGGATTCTGATCTGGATGATTCATAGTTTGTAACTCTTCTCCATGTTTTTTAATACAAATTTTCATTTCGCATCTCCCCACATTTCTTGTATCTAATGCTCTAGAATGCGAGTGCTCCCATGTCTAAATGTGAATTTATCATTAAAGATACTTATATTTGCTCATGCATAGTGCTTTAAATAGACTCAGACATGATACTTTGTTTAATTTTCTCTATATTTCACCGTTCTTCCGATATTAACTACAATGGATTCTTGTCTTTGAACTTGTCCAGATATATGGATTGGTATCTCTGAATAGGCCCAATATATATGGATTCTTATCCTTGAATAAGCCCAATTATAGTTAATATATTACTACATCTTCTGCCATAGTCAGCGCTCACATATTACTTGATATTTGTGTGTTCATTTTAGAAGTCGCCCCCTTTACAACATTCTGTTTTAAAGCTATCTAATACATTTACTTATTGTAGTTTGTACTCATTTTGTGCAGTTTTCCTAGTCATTGTGTTTAACTTTGGGGTTTTGGTTCCACTCTTATTAAAACCATTCATCTGAGTGATAATAGCATGAGAGCCTTACACTGTCAACTGCAATCAGTTGAGTCACATGCTCCTTGCATTTAAGATGTCCTAGGCACTGGTGTTTATACAGCTCAAGGCTGTCTCTAGGAGCTACAACATCCCATATGACTATTGGAAAGGCAGAATGGAGAAACACAATTTAACATAAATAGATCATAGGAGTTTTTTCCCTTTCTTATTGATCACATAAACTTCTTTCACATAAATTATAATAAAATCTGTCAAGGATATTTAAAATCATAACTTGACATGGAATTACTCACTAAATTCATGTATCACTTCACTTAAACTCTACATAACTCAACACTCTCTAGAGTTAACTGAATCTCTAAATATATAAAACTATTCAATAATTAACTTATTTTAACAATGATAGCCTTTTATGTGGATGTGCACTAACTGTCAACATGGATTGGACATGGCACATGCATAGTATTGATGGAACCTGATTTGTTTGTCCAAGCTTGCTTAAAATAATGTGCTCATGCACTTGTTATGGATTGAGCATGTGTGAGCAAGTGACTTCAATACTTCCAATCCAAGAAGGAGCTGAAAAGCATCAACTGAACAAGAAGTGACTAGAAAATGACCAATTATAAGATCAATAGAAAGCTCCAAAATTCAAGTTCACCCAAAATTTTAGAGGGTGTTTGTGGCATCAACAATATAACCTACTTATAACCCACTTACCTCGTTAGATTTTTTATTTATTTATTTATTTATTCTGTAATTGCTACTTACATATAAATATATCATTTTTGTAATGTTAATATTCGTAGGGTTAAACATGGTGTTTGAAGGTTCCAAATCCTATTTGGCCGCACAAGTTTGTATGTGTTACAGAGCAACCCAAAGCCTATGTGGGAAAATTTGGGTGATGATATCTTGGTGTGTTTGCATTCACATCAATTACTTATATGTCTCGTTTTTTTTTAGTATATATCACAGTATGATGAGTTTAAGAAAAATGGTTAAGCAACAGGAATACTAGAATATCTCCTTACCTCCATGCACTCACTGATTCAATTTCATGTAGTCATATTATAAATTTAGTTTTGAAAAAATGGGTTTTTCCTACTGGTTCAACAAATTTGAGGTTTGCTCCGGTGCACTGTACTGGTCAAATTTTCATTGAGTTATCATAGAACCCTCACACTACTTGTAGGATGTACCCATTCCAAATACCAGACCTTTAACAACCTCATTCATACTTGCATCTAGCTTATTTCTCAAATTTTCAAGTTGCAATGCTCAAAAGTAATTTGTTTTTGGATTTCTTCCTCGAACAAAATGACATTCTATTTTTCATATTTTCCAAACTTGCTTGTCAAGATATTGCCTTTAAAGAAGCTAGTGTTGACCTCCCATGCTATGTTGATAACGTGGGGCCGAATAAGCACCAATAAATATTTGATCCTTGATTTTAACCAAATAAAAATGATTAAAGTCCTTTTCCTATGCCACTATGGAGTAGGTTTAAACCATCATCTGTAAGCTGTTGAAATTTATCTGGTAGTTGAAATATGTAATAATTTCATCAGCAAGTGTTCTAATACTAAGGACTCAAGAGTCCAATGCCACCACCACCAAAGAAGACAAGTTTGTTAACACCAGCCTAGATCCATCTTAACTACGGATCTATCAAACGCCGAGAGGGATCAAATATCTCAAGGTGTAAACCTCTCTTTTGAGTGAAAAACTTGAGGAAAGGTTTTCACCTCGAGAGATTTGATCCCTCTCGACGCTTGATAGATCTGTAGTTAAGATGGATCTAGGCTGGTTTCAGTCGTGTGCTTCCAAGGAAAATCTAGGGAAGATATGATTAATTTTATCAATAATAGGTAAATATATCAAATATTAATATAATCATTTTAAATATGCTAGATATTTATGAGATTAACTTGGTCATTTTAATTTTAAATTTTCTTAGTTACCTTAGTTCGTTGAGATGATAAATATTGTTAATAACTATAATGACGAAAAATGATGAAATATTTTTTTGAATGCAAAGTGACAATATTAGTGTGTTGAAAGATAGAAAATGTAAATAATAAGAATGTACTCATGTTACAAATAGTCTTCATTGTGATCAATCTCAAACCATTTTCTTCTACTATTCTTATTTCCACCCTTGTTAGTTTTGTTATCTTTTCATATCGGTTATATCAAAAATAAAATTTAAATCATAAAACATTTAAATCTTTAGCTCGAGCTCTTGTAGTAAACATGATACCTTGTCTCTCTTTCTCTCCAATATTAATAGCTTAAATTACTATAGCACAAAAATAAATGTACATTGTCAATATATTTTTGTGCTTACATTAAAATCAATGCATATTGTTAATCCAATCACTTTAAAATTAATGTACCGTCATATATCCAATTACATCAAATCATAAATCAACATATACATTGAAATCAATGCATTTAATGCAAGCAATCAAATAATATTAGAAAATAACTTCAACATTGAAATAAATGCACCTAATGCAAGGAATAAATTAAGATTAGAAACCAACATCTACACTGAAATCGATGCATTTACTCAAAGCAATCAAATAATATTAGAAATCGCCATCTACACTGAAATAAATGCATTTAATGCAAACAAACAAATAGGATTAGAAATAATCTACATTGAAATCAATGCACATAGTGCAAGCAATCAAATATAATTATAAATTGACGTTTAAATTGAAAACAACACATCCAGTGCACGCAATCAAATAGTATTATAAATCACCACCTACATTGAAATCAATTCATCTAGTGCAAGTAATCAAATATCATTAGAAATAAATATCTACACTAAAATTCGATGCATCTAGTGGAAATAATCAAATAGGATTATAAATCACCATATCCACTTAAATCAATCCATCTAGTGAAAGAAATATTCTTCCCTCTCCCCACCCTCCATCCATATCTATATCCCCCTCCATCTCTTGTTTTTTTTTTATCTCTACCTCACCCCCCTAAACACGCATGCTCTCGCACTCCATATATATCATTATCTTTGTCAATCACACCCTCTTCCCATATTTCTCTTCTTCCCTCTCTTCACCTTCCATCTATATCTCTATCTTCCCCTTCTCTCCCTCTCCCTTCTAATATCTCTCTTTCCTCCTTTTGTCCTCTCTCCCTCTCTATCCATCTTCCTTATCACTCACTCTCTCTCTCTAGAAACCAACATCTACACTGAAATCAATGCATTTACTCAAAGAAATCAAATAGGATTAGAAATCCCCATATACACTAAAATCAATGCATTTAGTTCAAACAATCAAATAGGATTAGAAATCATCTACATTGAAATCAATTCATCTAGTGCAAGTAATCAAATATAATTATAAATCAACATATAAATTGAAATCAACACATTTAGCACAAGCAATCAAACTGTATTAGGAATCACCACCTACATTGAAATCAATGCATCTAGTGCAAGTAATCAAATATCATTAGAAATAAATATCTACACTAAAATTGATGCATCTGGTGCAAATAATCAAATAGGATTAGAAATCACAATATCCACTTATATCAATCCATTTAGTGAGAGAAATATTCCTCCCTCTCTCCACCCTCCATCCATATCTATATCACCCTCTATATATCTATTTTTTTTCTCTCTATCTCACCCCCTAAACACACAAGCTCTTGCACTCCATATATATCAATCTCTTTGTCAATCACCCCCTGTCCCCATCTCTCTCTTCTTCCCTCTCTTCAACTTCCATCTATATCTCTATCTTCCCCTTCTCTCCCTCTACCCCGCTAATATCTATATTTATTCCTTTTTTCCTCTCTCCCTCTCTCTCCATCTTCCTTATCACTCACTCTCTCTCTCTCTCTAGAAACCAACATCTACACTAAAATCAATGCATTTACTCAAAGAAATTAAATAAGATTAGAAATCGCCATCTACACTGAAATCAATGCATTTAGTGCAAACAATCAAATAGGATTAGAAATCATCTACATTGAAATCAATTCATCTAGTGCAAGTAATCAAATATAATTATAAATCGACATCTAAATTGAAATCAACACATTTAGTGAAAGCAATCAAATTGTATTAGAAATCACAGCCTACACTGAAATCAACGCATCTAGTGCAAGTAATCTAATATCTTTAGAAATAAATATCTACACTAAAAGTGATGCAGATAGTGCAAATAATAAAATAGGATTATAAATCACCATCTCCACTTATATCAATCCACCTAGTGTGAAAAATATTCTACCCTCTCTCCACCCTCCATCCATATATGTATCCCCCTCCATCTCTTATTTTATGTCTCTTTAACTCACCCCATAAACACACACACTCTTGCACTCTATATATATCAATATCTTTGTCAATCCCCTCCTCTCCCCATCTCTCTCTTCTTCCCTCTCTTCATCTTCCATCTATATCTCTATCTTCCCCTTCTCTCCCTCTCCCCCGCTAATATCTCTCTTTCCCCATTTTTCCCTCTCTCCCTCTCTCTCCATCTTCCTTATCACTCACTCTTTGTCTATCTCTCCACCTTTCTCTCTCTATGTATTTCTTCTTACCTCCCTCTCCCTCCCCCTCCAAGTCCATCTCCCTTTCCCTCCCTCTCTCCACTCTCTCACATCCTCTCTCTTCCTTCCTCTATTTCCCTTTCTCTCCTATCTCTCTATCCCTCTCTCTCTTTCTTCACCCACCAACTATGTTACTATATCCCTCCCTCTCTCCTTATATCTCCTTCTCCCCCCCCCCCTTTATCTCCATCTTTCCTTATTTGACTCTTTATCTCAGCCCCAAAAATACACGCTCTCTCTTTGTCTCTCCCTTTTCACTCCTTCTCTCTCTCCACTTCTTACTGTCTATATTTCTTATTTCGTACATCTCTCCCCCTCCAACTCTATCTCCCTATTGTTCCCTCTCTCCTCTCTCTCTCTCAAGTATCTGTCTGGTCCTTCCTCTCTCTCTCTCTCTCTCTTCCCTCCAATACTCTCTCTTCCCCCATCAGTCTCCTCCTCTCTCTCATCCTTCTTCTATCTCCCTTTCACTCCTTCCTCCCTCTCTCTTTTCCCTCCAATCCTCTCTCTTCCCCCATCTCTCACTCTCTCTCTCCCCCTATCTCTTTTCCCTCAAATCCTCTCTCTTCCCCCATCTCTCGCTCTCTCTCTCCCTCTCTCTTTTCCCTCCAATCCTCTCTCTTCCCCAATCTCTCACTCTCTCTCTCTCTCTCTCTCTCTCTCTCTCTCTCTCTTTAATCCTCTCTCTTCCCCCATCTCCCTTTCTTTCTCTCTCTCTTTTCGCCCCTCTCTCTCTCCAACTACATTACTATATCCCTCCCTCTCTCCTTCTCTCTTCGTCTCTCTGCTTTATTTCCATACATCCTACTTTGTCTCTTTATCTCCCCCCTAAACATACACACACTCTCTCCATCTCTCCCTTATCACACACACTCTCTCTCCACTTCTCTCTCTCTATCTATTTCTTCTTAGTTATGTCAACTAATGAACTTAAATATTCTTAAATACAGAGAAGATTATGGAGTAAATATGAAAAGAGGTTTTATTTTCTCACCATACCTCTGGTTTATTTATATTTTTATTTATTTACCATATCTCTTTTATTTACTATGGTATTTGGCCCATAGGCTTGTTATATAATTATATTTTTATTTATAATCCTATTTGATATATTGTTATTTATTTACCTTACCTATTTATACCTTTTTTAAATTTATTTATTTACCATACCTCTTTGTACCTATTTTATATTTATTTATTTATCATACTTCTTTATACCTCTTTTATATTTATTTATTTGCCATACTTATTTTATAAATATGGTATTTGGCCCATGGTATCAATATTAATTTTCCCCATGGTATTTGTCCCATAGGCTTCATCTAAATAAAACCTTTTTTTTAAGTTTTTTTAAGTATTAAAAGGTTTATGGAGTAAATATAAAACGAATTTTTATTTATTTACCATACATCTAGTTTATATATATTTTTATTTATTTACCATAAATATTAAAATAGGTTTTATTTATTTACCATACCTCATGTTTATTTATATTTATATTTATTTAGATTTTAAAATATTGCAACTTTCATGGGGAAATATTTATGTCTTTAAATATTTTAATTTATCCATAGAATATGGATTTTATTTTTAAAGATTCATTTTACAAATATTTAATTAAAAGAAATATTAAAAGATGTTGGATTTTGATTGTTTGTGTTGAATTAACTTTTTTCCTTTTATTTAGGAAATGGTATTGAATTTAGTAAAGAGTAAAGATGTTTAAAATTTTACTTAATTTGGAAATTCAATGTGGTAAATTTTTTTGTTAAAGATAAATTTATTAAATGGTTGAGATAATTTACTATCCATTCAAATTATATAAATAATACATAGTTGTATTTAATAGTTAATCTCAACCCATTGATAAGTTAAAAAAATTATATATAATCTAAAAATTCTAGTCATATAAAATTCAAGATTAGGTTAATGCTTTGGCCAACATTAGAAAAAGTAAAATTTATTATTTTTTTGAGAACGCGACATACCCGACATCGGGGTCATACTACACAGTAGATTGTACCTCTCGGAGAAATAAACATGGTGTACGTAGCTTCATGATAAAGCAAGATATATTCTAGGAAATTCTATCCATAATGTGCACGTTATTCCGATCCTAGTGGTGTTTCATCATTTCCACACACAACAATACATGATTTATAATTCAAGAAGGGGATTTTCCTTAGTTAGTGTCACATTCATTAACCAAAAGAATTACACTCATAAAAAAAGTTTTTTTTTCCCATAAACATGTCACAGCAGAACACCATTATTACCATTGTTACATAAGTCGGAAGATAGCACTATGTACTTTTACAAAAAAATGATCAACCACCCGTAACTCTACGTTGGCATCATTAAAAGGATTTAGAGTATGTGGTTATTCAAAACCTATGCTCGGCTTGGGCCCTAAAGTGGGTGATTTCCACGTCTTTTCATTCAATGCTTGGCAATATGATTAGTCTGCCGATTAATATTGTAGAACTCAAGCATAGGATTTAATTTAACATTCAATTTTATTGATTTGATCACTGATTAGCACTTATTATTGATATTTTATTTACGGATGGTCTTAAATGTCAACTGCAATCTCAGGTAAGGGTTTTACACTTGGTATGAAAATTATTTTTGTCGAGGCGGGGTTTGCCAATCCTCGTTGTGTGTGTGTACAAGCGATTTACTACCAAGACAACTATAGATTAAGCCTCAGTTTTCACGGTAAATGCAAGGGAAAGAGGTCGGGAGCTCTTTCACCAGTTCGATGGCCTTGCAATTGTTTCTCCCCTCCATGGTGCGCTAGATGGATGCAGCTCCCTGTTGGTTTCTTCGTCATGCTTTTGGTTTAAAGGATGAACTCCGTTCACTTGGTAACTCCATTCTACCCCAGCTTGCTACCATTTTTATGCGTTGATTGCTCCTTTATTTTTTTTTTCTAGGTTTCTCCTATCATACTGATTTTTTGGTTTAGCAGTGTGATTTGTCTTCATTCTGCTTATGGGGTTAACCCCCTTCGACAACCCTGGCCGAATTTCAAGCTGAAAGGTACTCAGCCATTTTTTTTTCTTCTGCTCGGGTTTTGTTTTTGTTTACAGGTTACAAAATGTATGAACTCAAGTTCAGATTTTACTTACCTATTTCCAATTTCTATGGTAGTTCTAATACTGGCGAAATGCATACCCTACAGGTAACCTCTTCATACACTTCCCAGTTAGATTTTGGTTCGATCCCATTCTTTTTAAGGGAGGTTACCTTGTCACTAAAGTTACCAGACATGTGGTTCGCTTTCATTTTATTAACAGGATTTTCTCTTGCAGGTGAGTGGGTTCTCACCCAAAAACCTTCCTCCAGCTTTACTCGACGCAACCCTTGACATGACTGTTCTGGTTTCTCCTGTCCACAGGTACACAGCATTTTAACAAAAATGTTGGTAGCCAATTTATCAAGGATTTTCAAAGAAGATACCGGGATTTTTATACCATCAGATTTAGGGTTTTAGACTTTTCATCGTAGAGAATATTGTGTATTGTAATAGGGTTCGATACAGTTGACAAGTAGTTTGAAAATTATTATTGGCAATGTTTATAAACATTAACGGTTAACCTGGTCTTATTTATTGTGGCCGAGGCCTTGAAAGACTGTTCGGCCTTTACATTTATGGAACCCTGAATTTTATGGTGCCGTTTTGTTCTATTTATCTTTATGTTTAGTTCTGAAGCGTTTCTTCTCTGGTCGCCTTGTCCTGTATGTAATTTGGTTACAAGTTTAGTTTGTATGTCATAGATTTCTTGTTTAAACTATAAGCTTGTCGCAAATTCCATCTTTTGCCACACGCTAGTAGTGTTGGAAAGGGGTATGATTGATTATGCAATGTGCTCACTGATGTAAGTTCTTTCGTATACGGCTGTGCCGACATTTTTCAAAAGTTATTCTGTTTTTTCCTCAAGTCAAGTTCATGATTTATCGTTCATTACTTATAAGAAATATATCTCTCTGCTTATGTAAATGCTCATTTTGAACACAACATTTTGTTCTCACTGAGCATGTTTCTGTAAATTTATTTTCCGGTTGTCTTGTTATGAGATTGTCTAATTCCTGTCTTAGAGTATTATATTATTGTGTATCATACACTACCATTCCTACTGCTCACTCAAATTTGACTTAGACTCCCTTTGCGGTGACCGGTCCACCCTTAAAGAGAAAGACCGAGTATAGTTTTCTGTGTTGATATTCTTAAGGAGTGAGGGCCAGGTAGGGTTTCGACCGAACCCTGCACTTCAAGCTCTTACTTTTCTCACTATTATTTACTTTGGAAACGACATTCATAGATAACAATACTAATGATTTATTACTACTGGGCATTCTCATTAATTGTACAGACAGTGAGTCCTTGATTCTGTTCAACTGTTACTTCTTGCTCCTGTAGAAACATAAAGACTCTCAAATTTGTATACATGCATTTTTTAAAAGAAAAACAATCAAACCCCTACAGAGTCATACCCAGAACCTTATATCTTGGTTAAAAAAGAAATATATAACAACAAGATCTTCCTTACTCTATGCAGGGTACGAATACCACTAGGTAAAAATAATAAAATCTTATATACAAATAATGCATTTCTATACCCTTAACAGGACTTCGGTACCAAACTCTTCAGGAAGAAAAAAAAAATAACATGTTAGCTAGTCAAGCATTATACAACCTAGTGCCTTCTTTTAAACCTGTAGTTAAAAAAGGAAAAGAAAGTTCTACATACTTATCCGGAAAAGAATTAATTCTTCAAACTGTGGTCCTCCCAACCATCAGGGGAGGCTATTACGTCCTCCACTTGCCCCCTAGCTCCAGAATTCAGGTCGGTGCCATGGGTTAACAGTGGAATGTCCTCTGCTGTGACCTCTGGAAGGCCTATCTAGTCACAAGCATATAATCTAGTTTACAAGGGTTACAGAAAGCTACCTTCAACTGGTTCTCCCAGCTCTAGAAAATACTTTCCCCTTCTTATCAAAGTTCACAAAAGCCCCCCTCCTCCCCTAGGATCCAAATTTATCCTCAGAGGACAGGGTAACTGTTTTTCCAACTGTCCCCAACCACCCCCTCTTCTAAGAAACTTTTTACCAATAGATTAGAAGATTTTTCTTTTTATTTATTGGTTCCGCCTAATAATCTAATAACCAAAAATAAAAATAGTAATTGTTTCATAACCCATAACACAAAGTATTTCTTGTCAGGAAATACAATAAAAAAATTGTCTTTAACTAGTTAGTGCTAGTTAATTCTTAATGAGGCTGTCACATCTTCCCCCCTGGAAAGTAACACCATCCTCAGTGTTTCAGCACATCTTGTAGAAATTTGATAAATAATGAAGATTTATCCACTGATATTATCTTGATCATACACTAATTCGAATTCATGTATAACACATAACCTCTTCTACAATCGATCATGAATATGCGGAAATAGAAACAGTCGCATGCGCACATAAACACAATATGTAACGGGGAAAGCTTATAGCTGAAAACCCCCAGCTATTTTGTATATTATAATAGAAGAGAACATGTAACAATCTCAGTACAATACTCCTCACAAGTACTCAGTACTGCCTCCAAAAGTTACACACAAACTAGCTCAGTTTTGAACAAGTCACAGGTTCAAAACTCATCCACTAATTGCCCGCCTCTATTGCGCAATCCAAGTTGGTTGAAGGAGAGATCCAAGTTCGAATCTCCTTGGCTTCAACTTGCGTAATCATCATTGGCAATTCTCCTACGTTGTGCAAAAATCATGCACAATCGCCGGTCGCAACTAATAGAAAACTCACCCTTTCATCTAACTCTTCCACTGGTCTTCACTGAACTGTCCATGCACTGTAGTAAACTGATGTGTTCTTGAGTTGAATAATGAGTTAATAATTAATGAATTAAATAATATTTAATTCACACTCATTACTAGTGTATTAGCCAGTTAAACTAAACAAAACTAGTTCAACTAAGTTAAACCGAACACAACTCCACCAACTGTCTCATCAACTCCACCAAACTCTGCCACTTGAGTTCTAACTGAAGTCAACCGTGCATGAGCTCACCAAACCCCTAGGAATAGCGTAATTCCTTCTGTCAGATGCATGGGCCACATCCGTAGCTTCAACTGAAGTGCTGTAAGAGAATAAACTGAAGTTTAGAGTCCAAATATTATTAAGGGCTAATAATATTTGACTGACCTATTTTTAGACAGGCAGTCTAAAAATAGACTTCGACCTGTATGTCTAAAAATAGAGGTCCATCTATTTTTACCAACTCGACAAATCATCCAAGAATAGCATACTGCAACTCCTAGACCATGCTCCATATGTCTAAAAATAGACATAGTCTAAAAATAGACTTTGCGCCAAAAATAGCCTGCGGGCCCACTTAGTGAAGGCGACTTCATTTCACTAAGCTCCATCATCTTGTTGCATTTTCAACACTCCCTCTCAACAAGATATGGATTATATGCAACCCCTATCCTGCCTCTGTGGTATTCGAATTTTCTCCTGGTGAGCGCCTTCGTCAAGATATCAGCATCCTGATCCTCCGTGGGAATATATGAAAGCAACATGATTCTCCGCTGCACACAATCTCTGATATGATGGTACCTGATGTCGATGTGTTTGGATCTATCATGAAATACTGGATTAGCCGAGAGTTTAATGCAACTCTGGTTATCACAATAAATCATAGTAAGCTCCAAGTGCGACCCGAACAATCCAACGAGGATCTTCCTCATCCAAATAGCCTTGCATGCAGCCAAGCTTGCTGCCATGTACTCGGCCTCTGCTGAACTGAGTGCCACGGATCTCTGATTCCTGCTGTACCAGGAAAATGCTGTCGACCCGATACTGAAAACTCTTCCAGATGTTCTCTTTCGGTCCGTTGGGCTCCCTGCCCAATCTGCATCAGTGAAGCTACTAAGCTTCGCTCCATCCTCCTGTCTATACCATAGACCATATCCCGATGTGCCACTAAGATAACACAATACATGCTTTCCTGCCTTCCAGAAGAGCTTGGTAGGCTTAACCACAGCTTGCGAAAGCTGGTTAACAGCATAGCATATATCGGGTCGTGTATTGACCAGATACATAAGCGACCCCACCAACTGTCGATAGACAGTGGCTTCCACTACCTCTGCTGAGGTAGCATCCTCCTTCCTCCAAACACCAGGAAGAGGAGTATCAACAAGCTTGCAGCCATGCATATTGAACCTCTCCAGTATCTCCCGGGCATACTTACCCTGAGAAACAAACAGTCCTCCACTGCGCTGCCAAATCTCCAATCCCAGCAAATAATGAAGGAGGCCCAAGTCCTTCATCTCAAACTCTCTAGCAAGATCCTCCTTGCATGAAAGTATCAACATATCATCACCTGTCAAAATCAGATCATCTACATACAGTACAATGATCAGCAACTTCCCCTCCACCACAATCTGGTACAGGTTAGGATCCGCCTCACTCTTGGAGAATCCAAGCCCGGTGAAGTAACTGTCTATCCGTGTGTACCAAGAACGAGGTGCTTGCTTCAACCCGTACTGTGCTCTCTTGAGTCGGCACACATGCGACTCACTGCTGAAGATCTCGAAACCTTCAGGATTCTCTATTTACACCTCCTCCTCAATGACTCAATTGAGGAACGCAGTCTTCACATCCATCTGATGGATGTTCCATCCCATCTGCGCTGAGAGAGCTAGGATCGTCTGTATGGAAGAGTACCTTGCGACAGGTGCAAAGGTCTACTCATAATCAATCCCCTTGATCTGTGAGAGGCCACGGGCAAAAAATATTGCCTTGTACTTCTCCACACTCCCGTCAGCCGCTTGCTTCACTTTGTAGATCCATCGCGAACCCACCACTGATTTCCCCTCCGGTCGCGGGACAATCTCCCATGCATTGTTTCTGACAATCGAATCATACTCTTCCACCATGGCATCTACCCATGCGGGTTCCTCCACAGCTTCCTCGAAAGAGGAAGGTTCTGTCACGACACATTTGCTCATAAGAGCCATGTATCCAGTGTACCGGTCCGGTGACTGCCTCTATCTGCGCTGTGCTGTAGGTGGTCCTACAACCCTCTCTGCATCTTGAGCCAGTCACTCAGCTTCTGTAGTGCGCTTGCGCCCTCTGATGGTTGGCGCTGCATGAGTGGTCTCTTCCACCTCATGAACTTCCTCTTGTGGCTGATCCACATCCGGAAGCTCCTCCTTAGGAACTAATAGCTCCTCATCTGCATGCAAGTGTGGCTCCCTCTCAAGCGAACACTGCATGGCTTTCTCCTCCTGAAATTTGATATCCCGTCGCACAATAGTCTTGTGACTGTCTGGAAAATACACCCGATAGTTATGAGGTGTATCAGTGTACCCCACAAATATTCCAACCTCTGCGGTCGGATCCAGCTTCTTTCTGGCATCCTTCGTCACATGCATGTAGACAGGTGAGCCAAAAATTATCAGGTGAGAAATATCAGGCCTCTTGCCAGAAAACGCCCCCTCCGGTGTACTCATGCCAAGTATCTTGTGAGGACAACGGTTCTGCACATACACTGCAGTATTGCATGCCTCAGCCCACAAGTGAAGGGGTAGGCCTTGATCATGCAACATCGCCCATGCAGCACCCACGATAGTTCTGTTCTTCTGCTCAGCCACCCCGTTCTGCTGTGTGTTATGGGGTGCGATGAGCTCTCTGCGAATCCCTTCTGTGCTGCAAAAGTCCTTGAATTCAGTAGAGATGAATTCACCACCATTGTCACTCCTAAGAGCCTTCACATGCTTTCCCGATTCCTTCTCAACCAGTGCCTTAAATTCACAGAAATTTGAATATGTCTCGCTCTTCTTCTGCATGAAGAAGATCCAGCACTTCCGAGAGAAATCATCAACAAAGATCACATAGTACTTGTGCTTTGTTGTCGAAGCTACTGAGAAAGGACCACACACGTCTGTGTGAACTCTCTCAAGGATCGTCGTGGCACGACTATCCTTCTCGTGAAAGGTGGCTTTCACATACTTCCCCAAGGTACACCCCTTGCACTGATCTGACTACGCAAGAGTGCCCTTAGGAAGCCCAGTAGAAATCTGCTGCAGGATCTTCAAAGCTCCATGGTGAAGGTGGCCCAATCGCCTGTGCCACAGTTCGCCCTCATCATCCCGGCTCACCACTTCTCCCGCCTTGCATGCCATTGTTGCGGAGCCATCTACTTGCAACTGATATAGGTTCTTGACTCGAACCCCTATCTTCCGGGTCTCTCCAGTTTTCTTACTACGCAGGAAGGCTTTTCCTTCGCTGAAGACCACATCATACCCCTTGTCTTCCAACATCGCCATAGAGATCAGATTCTTCATCAATCCTGGAACATGCAATACTTCCTTCAATACGAAGGGTTTACCAGACTCCCTCTCAAAGGAAATGGTACCGATACCGGTCGCACTGTATCTACCATCATCGCCCATCTCGATGTGCACTCCAAGATATTTTTCTTCCAGATCTGAAAATAGATCTTGATATCCTGTCATGTGAAATGACACACCACTGTCCAAGAACCATACTGATCCCATCACACTTGAGACCAAGCGTGCGATCAGTGAAAAATCAAGTTCGAACTGGGAGGCCAATGCCTCTCCCGCTGCAGATCCATCAGCCTTCCTATTTTTCTTCTTCTGCGAACAATTTGTGGCATAGTGTCCGTGCTGGTGACAATGAAAACACTTCACCTTGGACATGTCTTGCTTCTTGACTTTCGCACCAGACTGAGAAGATTTCTTTCTCTTCCCCTTCTTTGCTTTGGTAGCCAAAGCGCAATTTTCTTCATTATATACCTTTGATGAAGATCCGTCCCTGGTAGTCCTCCTTATCTCCTCTTGCATGAGATCCGCCCAAAATCGCTCCCATCCCGGCAACTTCTCCTGACCATTGACAGAATCCTGATAGGAATGCCAACTCTTCGGAAGACCAAGGAGAGCCAGGTCCACCAAGTCCTCTTCATCGACAGTCACCCCCACACTCCCCAGCTCATCTCTTCATTGAGTGAACTTCGTGAGGTACTTGGCGATACTGTCGCCTTTCTCCATCTTAATGTTTCTGAGTTTATCTTTGAGCGCCAGCTTCCTTTGGTCTCTCTTGCTCTGGAATAGATCTGTCAACGCTTTCCACATCAAATATGGAGAATCTTTTCCATGCAGGCTGGATACAATGTGATCCTTCACGCCCTCCAACAGAATCCTTCGACATTTCGCCATCTTCTTTTGCCAAGCCTCAACTTCAGCAGGATCAGTAGGCTTTTGGACATCCATATCTACGAACTCCTTCAACCCATTATCTTCTAATACTACCTCCATCCGATCTTTCCATGCAACATAATTCGAACTGCCTTCAAGAGCATATTCGAGTCGCAAACCGTTGAAAGACATTTCAACTCCGGCACCAAGAAAACAAGCTGCTGCAAAATTCGAATTCCAAACTCAAAAAACTCAACTGCTTCTGGATCTGTGAGAAAAAATTATTTCTAGCACAGAGATCGACTGTAAGGGCATTTACTGGATATATCACCTTTCAGAGAAAGGATGGATCCAGAGGCTACCTGGCCCGTTACAGACTCTGTCTACCGAAATAATTGTAATCACTGTAATAGATCCCGATGATCAATTCGCTCTGATACCATGTAGAAATTTGCTGAATAATGAAGATTTATCCACTGAGATTATCCTAGTCACACACTAATTCGAATTCATGCATAACACATAACCTCTTCTACAATTGATCATCAATATGCGGAAATAGAAACGGTCGCATGCGCACATAAACACAATATGTATGGGGAAAGCTTATAGCTGAAAACCCCCAGCTATTTTGTATATTATAATAGAAGAGAACATGTAACAATACATAGCACAATACTCCTCACAAGTACTCAGTACTATCTCCAGAAGTTACACACAAACTAGCTCAGTTTTGAACAAGTCACGAGTTCAAAACTCATCCACTATTTGCCTGCCTCTACTGCGCAATCCAAGTTGGTGTAATGAGAGATCCAAGTTCGAATCTCCTTGGCTTCAACTGCGCAATCCTCATGGGAAATCTCCTCCAATGCTTGTGCAAATCTCATGCACAACTGCTGTCGCAACTAATAGCAAACTCACCCTTTCATCCACCTCTTCCACTGGTCTCCACTGAACTGTCCATGCACTGTAGTGAACTGATGTGTTCTTGAGTTGAATAATGAGTTAATAATTAGTGAATTAAATAATATTTAATTCACTCCACTCATTACTAGTGTATTAGCCAGTTAAACTAAACACAACTAGTTCAACTAAGTTAAACCGAACACAACTCCACCAACTGTCTCATCAACTCCACCAAACTCTGCCACTTGAGTTCTAACCGAAGTCAACCATGCATGAGCTCACCAAACCCCTAGGAATAGTGTAATTCCTTCTGTCAGGTGCATGAGCCACATCCGTAGCTCCAACTGAAGTGCTGTAAGAGAATAAACTGAAGTTTATAGTCCAAATATTATTAAGGGCTAATAATATTTGACTGGCCTATTTTTAGACAGACAGTCTAAAAATAGACTTCGACCTATATGTCTAAAAATAGAGGTCCATCTATTTTTACCAACTCGACCAATCATCCAAGAATAGCATACTGCAACTCCTAGACCATGCTCCATATGTCTAAAAATAGACATAGTCTGAAAATAGACTTTGTGCCAAAAATAGCCTGCGGGCCCACTTAGTGAAGGCGACTTCATTTCACTAAGCTCCATCATATTGTTGCATTTTCAACACATCTCTGCAAAGAGCTCCGGGTAGGCTTCCTGCATAAACTTTTCTTCCTCCCAAGTAGCTTCGTCCGGTCCAAAGTGCTTCCACTGCACTTTCACCTGGATAACTACTCTTTTGCAGAGTTCAATCTCTCTTCGATCAAGTATGTGTTGTGGCTCTACCAGAAACTCTCCATCCAGTTCTACCTGAAACAAACAGAAATGTTTACAATTCAGTACACTTAAATTTATCCAAACTTCAAGTTAGGACTTTCTTTTCTACCCTTCTTCCTACTTGAACATTTTGCTAATGAATTACATGTTTTTCATCATGTACATATCGCTTCAACAAGGATACATGGAACACATTGTGTACTCGGATATGAATGGGCAAAGCCAGCCTATAAGCTACCGGTCCCACCCTTTCCAATATTTGGAAGGTCCACAATACCGGGGAGCCAGTTTGGCACAAGAGGTTCACCTCATGGTACTTCTTTTAGGCTTAATTCTTATGTATACATGGTCCCCTACTCCGAACTCACGTAGGACCTTCTCCTGTCTGCAAAAATATTTTGTCTTTCTTGTGCAACCTTCAAATTCTGCCTTATTCTTTTTACCTCAGCTTCCATTTCAGCCAACATTTCAGGTCCCAACAAAAATTTTGTCTTAGGACTGCTCCAATTTATAGGTGTATGACATCGCCTACCATATAATGCTTCAAAGGGACTCATTTTCAGAGATTCCTAATACCCATTGTTATATGCAAACTCTACAAGATGTAGGTAATATTCCCACTTGGATGGCTTCTGCATCACATACATGCGCAACATGTATTCCAAAACTTAGTTTACACGCTCTGTTTGTCCATCCGTCTGAGGATGATAGGCAGTACTAAAGTGTATCTATGTTCCCAAACCAAAAAACAAAGTTTTCCAAAATGTGGATGTAAACTTGACATCCCAATCTGAAATCACAGTCTCCGGTATGCCACGCAACCTAAGGATTTCCTTCATGAATATATCGACAATCTGTACCATCTTGTAGGTAGATTTTACAGGTATGAAATGGGCATATTTACTTAATCTTTCCACCACTACCATGATTGAATCATTCTTCCTCTTTTTCTGGGGTAAACCCGTGATGAAATCTAGGGAGATTACTTCCCACTTCCACTCAGGGATGGGTATGGGGTGTAATAGCCCTGCAGGGTGCTGATGCTCCACTTTAACCTGCTGTAATTCCAAACATTTTCTTAGATATTCTGCAATGTTCTTACGCATGCCTCGCTAATAATATACCTTTGTTATTGCAGTGAGCATCTTTTGATATCCTGGGTGTCCAACATAATTGCTGTGATGGAATTCATTAAGGATTATCTCCTTAAGATCCGCACGATTAGGCACATAGATTCTCCCGCGAAAGGTCAACACCTGATATTCATTCTTTCCATACTCGGATTTCTTGACATGCTTCTTATCATCCTCCATTTGCTACCACAAGAACTTATACTCCGGGTCTTTTTGTGCTTCTTCTTTTAATTGTTCCAACAGTTGGCTTTCTACCTGGCTAAAGTATAGGGCGGAAATACCATGCAATTTTCTGCTTAAGACGTCTGCAACTTTGTTTTCCTTCCCCTTAACATGTTGTATGTCTTTATCAAATTCACTAAAGAAGGCATTCACCTTGCTTGTCTAGAATTTAAATCTGCCTGCTTAAAATAACTAGTCAAGCTGCTGTGATCTGTTTTAAGTACAAATATTTTACCCAACAGATAATGCCTCCATACTCGGAGGGCATGCACTACAGCTGTAAGCTCCATGTCATATGCAAAATATTTCTGTTCATAATCTTTCAGCTTCCTAGACTCGTAGGCTATCACTTTACCTTCTTGAGTTAATATCACACCAACTCCTTCTTTGCTTGCGTCAGTACAGACCTCATAGTATTTTTCCAAGTCAGCTACCTTTAGCACTGGGGCTGTATTTAGGAGTTGTTTCAACTTTTCAAAGCTGTTTTGACATTCAATCGTCCATTTGAAAGGCTTGCCTTTCTTCTGCAAAGATGTAATGGGGAAAGAAATTTTAGAAAATCCTTCAATGAACCTTCTATAATACCCAGCTAGACCCATAAATGATCTAATGTCCGCAAAATTCTGTGGTACTCACCATTCCATAATAGTTTTGATCTTTTTGGGATCAAGAGCTATCCCTTCAGCTGATATAACATGCCCTAAATATTGGATTTCTGATTTAAAGAAATCGCACTTGCTAAACTTAGCATAAAGCTGATGCTTTCTCAGCATTTCTAGAACTATTCTCAAACGTTCTTTGTGCTCCTCTACACTTTTCGAGTATATCAGTATGTCATCTATGAAAATAAGTACAAAATTATCCAAAAACGGATGAAATATACCATTCATCCGCCTCATAAAGGTGGCTGGTGCGTTTTTCAATCCAAAAGGAAGCACCATGAATTTATAATGTCCATATCGAGTGTGAAATGTTTTTTTACAAATATCCTCATCCTTAATCCGAATCTGATGATATCCAGATCTTAAGTCTATCTTAGAGAACACCTTAGCCCCTCTCACTTGATCAAACAAATCATCGATTTTGGGTAATAGGTATTTGTTCTTAATAGTCAGCTTATTAAGCTGTCTGTAGTCCATACACATGCGTAAGGTTCCATATTTTTTCTTAACGAAAAGGACTGGTGCTCCCTAAGGTGACACACTTGGGTGGATATAGCCTTTATCTAATAGCTCTTGTAACTGTATTTTCAGCTCTGTTAATTCTGGTACACTCATTCTATAAGGGGATCTTGACACCGGAGAGGCTCCTGGCAGTAATTCTATAGTAAAATCAATATCCCTCTTGGGTGGTAAACCAGGAATATTTTCTGCAAATACGTCTAGAAATTCTTGTACCACAGGAATATCTTGCATTATTGGATCCTTTTCCTTGGAGTCAACATATCCTACCTGTATTGCATACAATTGACATCCCTTTCTAATGCACTTACCCATATGGGATGCTGTTATTGGTCGTAATTGTACAGGCTTTTTAATTCCTTGAATTTCTTTTCGCATGCCATCTTGCATTCTGAAGTAGATAATCTTTTCTTTACAGTCCACTAGGGTCCAGTGCTTTTCCAACCAGTCCATACCCAATAATACATCATATGATCCTAGTGGTAAGACATTTAGATCCACATGTAGCTATTGTTCAACCACTTCTAACACACAGTTGGGAACTTTGGCTGTTATTTTTCATTTTGCCCCAGTAGCTAGCTGTACTAGCCAAAAATTCTTAAATTTATGTTCCTTTAATTTACACATTTCCACTAACTTGGGACTTACATAACTCAAACTTTCTCCAGGATCTACCAAAATTGAAACAGGTTTAGTTAGTAAAGTACTTTCTAGCTCGATCATTGTGGGCTGAAAATCGGCCTGCCGATCTTCCAAGGCTGCATTGATGCGAGGTATGTTACGCACCATGTCCCCTACCATAGATGCCTCCTGCAGATTTGCTACAATTTCAGTTTTATTCTGTTGGGGACATTTTTTGTAGTAATGAGCTTCCCCACAGCCCCAGCACTGTAGGCGAGGTTTAGAATTCTGCCCCTACTCTGATTTTCTTGATGCCTCTGTGGGTTTTTTCTCAGCTGGCCACTTGGTCCTTTAATGGTTTTTACCAAAATTCTTGTTAATAGCGCTCTGTGCTGAACCCTTAAAGTTACTACTTTTACCGCTTTTGAAAGTAGAGTGATTTTTCTGATTTTTCTTTGGCTGCCAACTTTTCTCACCTTCATCTTTGGCCTTGTTCTGCTAATAGCACATTCGTGCTTTACGGATAGCTTCATCCATAGTCTGGGGGGTTAACAAACTCTATACATTCTCGCATGTGAGCAGGTAAACTGCTCAAGAATCTCTGCACCTTGGCTTTTTCTTCTCGGAGGTAAGGAACATAACGTAACAAGGAAGTAAATTTTGTGACATATTCGTCCATGGTCATTTGGCCCAACCGAAGATCATGGAATTCCTTGGCTTTTTCATCATAAAATCTTTCTCTCAAGTACTTGTCTTTAAAGTACTGCTGGAACAGTTCCCATGTAATATCTCGTTCCTCAATGATGCGAAAATTCTCCACCTCTTCCCACCACAAGGTGGTTTTCTCTCTTAGCTGGTATATAGCCAATCTGGCCTTCAAATTGCTGCTATATTCATACACCTGGAAGTACTTATTTATATTGATTAACTAGGCTTCAGCTACATCTTCTGCCTAACCATCAAATGTTGGTGGCTTAATTTTAGGAAATTCCCCCTGCAGTTCCACTCTCTGCCTTTTGAGATATTGCTGGTCAGACAAATTGCCCGACTCTGCTTCATTATAATTCATGTTTTTTCTCTTCTAGGAGGGACTCCTCTCAGTCCTGCCAGTAGTGTTGTTCCTAGTTTGCTGCTCATCCTGCTCTGTTGATAATTCTTTTTCAACACAGGGGTGTCCCAACTCCTGATTTTGTTTATCAAACAAGCTTTTCAGAATCTTTTCTTGATCTTGTAACAACCTCTCATTATCCTTCCAGACCCTTATCATTTCTTCTTGTAGTTGTTGTACTGTATTTAGTGAAAATGCAGTTTGATGCTGCTATTCTTCCAGCAATCGACTCGTCTTTTGGTGTTGTTCCACAATTAATTGAACCCACATTTCTGGATTCAGAACTGTTGGAATTTGAGTTTCCTCGGGTTGTGATTGGGACGCTGTGACTTCCCTCATTTCACTCGCTTCCTCTTAGTGCACTAAACACATACACAGTTTCACTGTTAGCAGACCCTTAGGATTCCAGTGTAGAAACTGGCTCTGATACCACTTGTCACATTCATTAACCAAAAGAATTACACTCATAAAAAGAAAATTGTTTTTACCATAAACATGTCACAGCAGAACACCATTATTACCATTGTTACATAAGTCGAAATATAGCACTACGAACTTTTACAAACAAATGATCAACCACCCGTAACTCTGCATTGGCATCATTAAAAGGATTTAGACTATGTGGTTATTCAAAACCTATGCTCGGCTTGGGCCTTCAAGTGGGTGCTTTCCACGTCTTTTCATTCAATGCTTGGCAATATGATTACTCTGCCGATTAATATTATAGAACTCAAGCCTGAGAGTTAATTTAACATTCAAGTTTATTGATTCGATCACTGATTAACACTTATTATCGAGATTTTATTTACGAATGGTATTAAATGTCAATTGCAATCTCAGGTAAGGGTTTGACACTTGGCATGAAAATTCTTTCTGTCAAGGTGGGGTTTGCCAATCCTCATTGTGTGTGTGTACAAGCGATTTACTACCGAGACAGATGTAGATTAAGCCTCGGTTTTCACCGTAAATGCGAGGGAAAGAGGTCTGGAGTTCTTTCGCCAGTTCGATGGCCTTGCAGTTGTTTCTCCCCTCCATGGCGCACTAGATGGACGCAGCTCCCTGTTGGTTTCTCCGTCATGCTTTTGGTTTAAAGGATGAACTCCGTTCACTTGGTAACCCCATTCTACCCGAGCTTGCTACCATTGTTATGCGCTGATTGCTCCTTTATTTTATTTTCTAGGTTTCTCCTCTCATACAAATTTTTTGGTTTAGCAGTGTGATTTGTCTTCATTATGCTTATGGGGTTAACCCTCTTCAACAACCCTGGCCGAATTTCAAGGTGAAAGGTACTCAGCCCTTTTTTTTTCTTCTGCTCAGGTTTCGTTTTTGTTTACAGGTTACAAAATGTATGAACTCAAGTTCAGATTTTACTTACCTATTTCCAATTTCTGTGGCAATTCCAGGACTGGCGAAATGCATACCCTATAGGTAAGCTCTTCATACGCTACCCAGCTAGATTTTGGTTCACCCCCTTTTTTTTAAGGGAGGTTACCCTGTCGCTAAAGTTACCAGACATGTGGTTCGCTTTCATTTTATTAATAGGGTTTGCTCTTGCAGGTGAGTGGGTTCTCACCCAAAACCCTTCCTCCAGCTTTACTCGGCACAACCCTTGACACGGCTGTTCCGGTTTCTCCTGTCCACAGGTACACGGCATTGTAACGAAAATGTTTGTAGCCAATTTATCAGGGATTTTGAAAGAATATACCGGGATTTTTATACCATCTGGTTTAGGGTTTTAGACTTTGCATCGTAGAGAATATTGTGTATTGTAATAGGGTTCAATACAGTTGAAAAGCAGTTTCACGATTATTATTGGCAATGTTTATAAACATTAACGGTTAACCTGGTCTTATTTATTGTGGCCGAGGCCTTGAAAGACAGTTCAGCCTTTACATTTATGGAACCCTGAATTTTATGGTGCCGTTTTTTTCTCTTTATCTTTATGTTTAGTTCTGAAGCATTTCTTCTCTGGTCGCCTTGTCCCGTATGTAATTTGGTTACGAGTTTAGTTTGTATGTCACAGCTTTCTTGTTTAAACTATAAGCTTGTCGCAAATTCCATCTTTTGCCACACGCTAGCAGTGTTGAAAAGGGGCTGTGCGGACATTTTTCAAAAGTTCTTCTCTGTTTTCCTCAAGTCAAGTTCATGATTTATCGTTCATTACTTATCAGCAATATATCTCTCTGCTTATGTAAATGCTCATTTTGTTCATTACTTATAAGCAATATATCTCTCTGCTTATTGCCAATGGTTCTGTTGCTTGGGATCGTAGAGTTGCACGGATTCTAATCAACTTATCTAGAATATGTAATCCACTGGAAACTGCTTAATCATCTGGTAAAGTTCAGGTTTCTTTTTTCTTATTTTTCATTAATTTTGATAAATTTCAAAAAAAATATTTTATTATTTTTCATTGATTTTATTTTATTTAAGTGATTTTTCGTAATGAATTATTCCTATATTGAAATAGATCATTTTTATATAAACTGGATTAGTTCCCCATTCAACCCTCACAACTTGATTTTGAAGGTAACTTTGTATTCCATATACTCCGCTTGCATAATTTAGAAACATTACAATTTCGTTGCACGGCTGTGTTTTCTTCTCCTCCTTTTTATTCATAAGCAGTTGCATGAAATGTATTTTTTATCTATTATAATCCTCTGTTAACTCGAGTAGATTTAAGTGATATTCATCATATGCACTCGATTTTTCTAGACAAAGCTTATTTTTCCAGTTCATTGACTCATAAATATGTCTGGGCAGAAAATGGCCACTTGCTTTAATCTAAATGTAAACATTTATTGCTCATAAACATTTATGGACCAATGAACTGGAAAATAAGCTTCGCCATTTCTCCATGGTCGTAGCAGAGCTCTACGGCAACTCCTCCAGAACATGCACGCTGCAGAGTAGTCGGGCAGTTAAATTCGCCATGATGGCCTCGCCTCGAATGTCACGTAGCCAAAACTTAAAAATTATGATACAGTCAAGTCGGAGGACTATTTGTCAGCTAATAATCGTAGAATGGAAATTTGGAACCGAGTCGTTATACGGATTTAATCATTGCGTATGAATTGACAGAAGTTGGTGACATATCAATTCTGCCATTAAATAAAAAGTGTAATCATATGTTTTTCCGCATAGTTTAAAATGGCTGCGTTTTAATTCAGAATCTGGTAATGATTTTCAGAAAATATGTTAAAAATTTGTTCAGAATCTTGTTTACAGTTGTTAAACTGTAATATTTTAAGTGTCTTAAAGATTTTTGATAGTACTGAATCTATTTCCTGTATGAAAAATGGATTCTAAAAACTCCAAACACCTGATTTTCGAATTTTAATTGACCAAATTCCTGCGCTCGGTAGATAACTTCTATGTTTTTCTCATCGCGACCAATAACAGTATCAAGCATTGTTACATTTACGTACGATTTTCCGAATTTAGAGGTCGCTGATGGCCTTGACATTTTTCTTATCTACGGAATCAAGGTGAAGAGCAGCGCGGTTGGATTGGTTGAGCCACTAAGACATGACTTAAATTCTATGCAGAAATGTATAATATCGGTGATTAATTTAAGGTTAAAAACAATTTAGGCGTTTATTTAGTTTAGTTTTGATATTTTATAGTTTATTTTTTTTATTTTTTAAGTTTTATAGAATATATAAAATATATAAAAAGGAATATTGGTGCTCATTCAAATCTTGGAATGTATAGGTTTATAAAATTATTTAAATAGAATAGAATTAGTTTTAATCTTTAACCTGATAATTATTAGTCTTTTCTTTTTGGAAATAACACATGAATTTAGGTGAATTTTAGTGAATTATTTTCATATTGAAATAGATTGATTTTATATAAAGTTGTTTAGTTCCTACTCATGGCGCACAACTTAATTTGAAAGTGAATTTGTATTCCCAAAAACAATTTATCAGTTTACAATATTGTTACACCCGTGTTTTCTTCTCCTTATTTTTATTCATAAGTAGTTCCATTGAATGTATCTCTTATATATTGAGTATAGTTTTGATATTTTATTATATATTTTTATGTTCTTTAAATCTTCATGTTCACTAGCCCAGATATAAATATATAAAAAGTAAAATTGATGCCCATTCAAATTTTTGAATGTAAGTTGAGGAGATCATTTAAATAGGATGGAACAAATTTTAATTCTTAATAGGATCATTATTGCTTTTTATTTTTAGAAATAACATATGAATTCTTATATATTGAGTTTAGTTTTCATATTTTATTATATATTTTTTCATATTGAAAATCTTTGCTGTTAGAAAATTGTTGCCCATTCAAATCTTTGGAATGTATGAATTTAGGAAAATATTTAATATTGAGTTTAGTTTTCATATTTTATGATATTTTTTTCATATTTAAAATCTTTGTTGTTAGAAAATTGTTGCCCATTCAAATCTTGAAATGTATGAATTTAGGAAAATATTTAAATAGAACTGAACCAGTTTCGATCCTTGACTTCTTGACTTATATATTGAGGCCAGTTTTGATATTTTATTTAAATTTTTAATTTTTTAAATTTTAGTCATCATCCAGCTAGTCCAGATATAGAATATATAAAAAAATAAAATTTTTGTCCATTCAAAACTTAGAATGTTTGAGTTCAGGAAATTATTTAAATAGAATAAAACAAATTTTAATCCTTAATACGAGGATCATCTGTTTTTATTTTTATTTGCCATTTATTTTTGGAAATAACACATGAATTCTTCTATTGAAATGGATCCCTTTTATATAAAATTGTTACGTCGATGGCATTTTTTTTAAGGGAGAGGTACTCTGCGATATTTCGTCATCTGTCAAGAGCGTATAGACATTATTTTCTATTGAAATGGATCCCTTTTATATAAAATTGTTACGTCGATGGCATTTTTTTTTAAGGGAGAGGTACTCTGCGATATTTCGTCATCTGTCAAGAGCGTATAGACATTATTTTCGACTTCTGGGGTCGCGGGCTCTGTCCGCCATAGTAGACTCATCCCGATGTGATATTTGCACAACATGGTCACCAACGGACATCTCGAAGCGAGAGATGGGACAACAGCAGTGCAAATCCAGCCATGGCTGAATGCACTGAGAGTGAGAGTGGTAGATGTGTTGACATGGCATCTGTCATGTCTCCCGCCTGAAACTCCTCCGGAAAAACCGTACTTTGAATGGAGGCGCTGCCGCAAAATGGTAACGGTGGATAGCGCTTCGTCTGCAGATGTAGAAGATGGGAGAGGACAATATTCATTCTACTGAATATTATTCCCTGAATTTTGAAGCCCTGGTTCCGCGAACGCCAAAGAAAAGAAGAGATTTCATCGCCAAAATTTCTCTACGAAACCATTATGACAATGACAGTAAGTAATATCATCATATGTGAGAAAGATATGGAGCACAAATTGTCGATAGTATTGGCACCCGTATCCATATTCATACTCACTATCATAATTGTGACGACACAGAGATCCGCCCATTTTGTGTGTAGAGGCCAGCCGCAACAACATCGTTTATGTGTTCAAGGCGATTTTGGATACATGACTTGAATTTGTTAGATTTGGTTAGATGACAATAAATACAATCTCAACCTTAAACACTAAATGTTATAGGGCTAAAAGTGGGTGACAATCCACGAATTAGTACACCATGGCAGAATCCGGGCCAAAAAGTTTTAAGAAATCTTACAGTAACAGTGTTTGAATCATGATTTTGATGGTGGAAATGGATTCAGCACCATAAAAAACCTCCAGGGCACCCAAAATATTAAAGTTTGAGAGTTATAATAGATTTACAAAAATCCCTGCCGGATCTTCTTAAAATCTTACCAGAATTTCAATGATTTTCAGGGTGAAAAAATAGTATAGTTAGACTACAACAAAACGCATTATCTTCGAGGCCTCATAGAAATAACACGTGCACAAACAAATAAAATGAAATATTATATTTAAGAATACCTCTAATGTTGCAAAAACACATGGATACCCACTTAAAAAAATGTTTGGAAAGAATATTTAATGTACAAAACTATATTCTTAAAAACATGTGGATATAAATTTATTTACAAAAATATTTGCAATCTAAGTATTGTGGGGGGTTTTGGCTGTGAATTATATTAGATATCATTTTTCTATGAGGTAGTTATAATTAATTAATTTATCATGATTTTTTATTGTCGTAGTCTACTCTACCTTTTTTTTTCTCTGAAAGTCATGGAAGTTCTGGCAAGATTTTGATAAAATCCGGTAGGGCTTTCGGTAAATACAGGTAATAGCAATCAAACTTTAATATTTTGAGTGCCTTTGAAATTTTTGATGGTACTGAATCTATTTCCACCATAAAAGACATGCTTCAAACACTGCTACTGCAATATTTTTGCTTTTCTTTCCTGGATTCCAGCCACTTTTGGTCGTTTGGGCAATTCCTCTGCTTTCGTGGACAAATATTTTTTTATTTCTCATGATTTTTGAATAGTCCACTTATTGCATTGCATCTAGAAGTGGGGTTGAAACTAGTGAAATGAATCTCATAGTGTCAATCATATTCCACTTAGCACTCATTACATTAGGAAGTGGGATTGAAACTAGTGAATTGTATCACATAACGTCTAGCATAGTCCAATTAGAACTCATTGCATCGAGAAGTGGTATTGAAACTAGTGAAATGAATCACATTGCGTCAATCATCACTGAAATGAATCACATAACGCCAATCATAGTCCACTTTTCACTCATTCCATCAAGAAGTGAGATTGAAACTAGTGAAATGAATCACATAGCGCCAATCATCACTTTTGAGGCTTTCGCTCGGTAACCAGGAATTCTCGGGAGGTCACACATCCCAAATCACCTATAGCTCAAATGTGCATAAGTGTGGAGTTTTCCTCACAAACACGCCCACTTAGCTTGCTACCCCATTTGAAATTATTGAGAGGTGTTCTAAAATTTAATATGGAAAAGAAGTTGTAGTGTTTATAAATTAGTGTAAACATTTAAATGTTGACATAATATGAGAAAGAAGATGTAGTATCCATAATATGAAGCATTAGATAAATAATAATAATAATAAAACAACATAATAAAAAGAAAAAAAAAATGATTCAATTCAATTTGTTATATTGTAATTTTGTTTTTATTAATAAAATTATAGCAATTTCTTCCAGAAAAATACGCATGTCACACTAAAATAAATTTAAATAATTATGACTAATAGTTGTAAACATGATATTTGAAAGAATATGATTAATATAGATATAAAAACTTGATAAATTTAATATATATATATATATAAACAGAGCTCCAAATCTTAAATATGGCATGAATTTCCAAGGACCATGATGGGAACCCTAAAGCCTTTTATTGTGGTGAATTTTTAGCTTCAAGATGCTTCCCTTTAACTATAACTTCATCATTTTGTCACCATTGTTGCAAATTCATTAAACTAGGAGGTATTTTTTTTGCAACAAGGTTCTTCATTTCTTTAAGGTGATGACATTGCTTCATATCTCTCAATTTTTTTTTTTTTATCTTCATGAGGCTGCTGTCAGGGGCTACCCTATATCTGCAGGTGGGAGCCACTGACTTTGTCTCAACACTCATACTTTAACTCCAAGATAGAACGAGAATTATTTCCATTTCAATGTGGATCTTACATGGGCATAGGAAACTTCAAGAAGGGGTTTTGCTCAAATATTATGATATAGCTAATGACACCTTAATCGTCTTAGTCATAAGATTGAATAGAAGACTTGAAAGGTGGGATGCACCCTCTTCCTCTTAGTCATGATTCTTTAAGGATTCTATAAACCCAGGTCTCTCACAATTGAATCCTAAATATCTCTTGGGGTTAGCATTCATTATCGAGCAAGAAGAAGATGTTCCAGAACTAGATGTGGAATATCCCCAATCCTATATTTTCTACTTACCCTATCAGAAAAATGCCATAATATGTCATTTTAATGGGCTTTGTCCATCAAAATACCTACTCTAGGAATGGGCGCATCGAACCTGGTCCTTGAATATGAATCGATATTTCTATTTAAAGGGCTTCTTTCTTGGTTTTTCAAAAACCGAGAGGACCTTCAATGAGTTTTTAGTCAAAGACAATGGTTTTGGGGTCACTCTATGATCTTCTTTCAACAATGGTTTCTTGAATTCAACCATTTATCCATGACAACACTAATCACTTGAGTTTTGGTAAGACTTCCTAATATGCCCATGCATTTGTTAACTTTGGATGTCTTAACTTATGTAGGAGATTATCTAGGTCATTTTATTAAGATAGATAGAAACAAGATTAATACATTATCATAGCCTTTGCACTCATTAGTATCAAAATATATCATAAAAAAGGGCCGAATGATAGGATCCTTCTTAATTGGAATGACATAACCATTTCGAAATAAGTGGATTACAAAAACACAACTCTCTGATGTAGCTCTCATGAACAACCAAGTCATCTCCAAAATTCTCACCCTTCTTCTCAAGTTTAATCTAATCCATGTAGATGGTGATTTATAATCCTATTCGATTGCTTGCACTATATGCATTTATTTCAGTGTAGATTTTGATTTCTAATCGTATTTGATTGCTTCCACTAGATGCATTGGTTTTATTTTAGATGTTGATTTCTAATATTATTTTATTTCTTTCACTAGATGCATTGATTTTAGTGTAGATGTTGATTTCAAATATTATTTGATTTATTGTAATATATTCATTGATTTTATTGTAGATACTTTCTAATCTTATTTGATTATGTGCATTAGATGCATTTATTTCAGTGTAGATGGTGATTTATGATTTGATGGAACTCACTGTGTTATGGTACATTAACTTAAAGTGATTGGATTAACAATGTGCATTGATTCCAGTGTAAGCACAAAAAAATGATTGACAATGTGCATTATTTTTTGTGTTATAGTAATTCAACATATTAATATTTGAGACCAAGAGAGAAAATGTATGATGTTTAATACAATAGTTTGACTTAAAGAATTTAATTGTTTGATATCTCAACTATAATTTTCATATAATTGATATGAAAAATATGGAAAAACTAAAAAATAATGTCAATATTTTGTAAATATGACCATCCATTAAAAAAATTCAAAATTATATTATTTCTTGACTTTTGCGAAACAAAATATATAAAAAAGCATCAAAATATTTTGAAGGAAATATATTATCTCAGACATTAGGAGTGAAACAAATGATTTCAATAGTAATCTTGATGTAGTAAATTATTAAAACTACTCTTCAAGATATATTGTAATACATGGAGGGACACTATTAAGAGTTATTAATTGCTAAAAATTGTGATAGCTAAAATTAAATGAAATAAATGTGTGGTATCAATCCTCTTACAAAATATTCACAATATTGTCTGCCTTCCTCATCACAGACTAATTACTAACATAAAAGTGCATAAAAACATAGAAATATATCACAACAATTTTAACATTAACAAAAACTACCATGCAAATCCAATCACAAAAACCACCCAAAGAATCCCTGTGTAGGCTTACAAACCATTCAAGGAAAGCAACAAAAAAAAAATTAAAGAATATAATGATATAGTCATGTCAAACAACGAAAACATAATGTAAATTTTAAAGTCTAAAGTTTATCTCAAACATATACATAACAATGATAAAATAAAAATGCGTCATTGGTGCCCTCAACTCAAAACAATGTACATCCAACTAACTCTGGATCTATCATGCACTGAGACGCATCAAATACCTTGAGGTGCAAACCTTTCCTCAAATTATACACTCCAAAATAAGGTTTGCATCGGTTTCTATGTGGAGAGATTTGATCCCTCTTGGCCCATGATAGATGTGTAGCTAGATGGATCTAGAACTAGTTTCTCTAGAGTTTATGTTTAATCTATTAACTAAATATTACAACATTGGATTCTAAATCTTAAGGTAATTTCATTTCAAATGATTTGGACATGATTTTCCTTATTCACTTTAGTAATTTTAAATGAAGCATAAAAATAAATAATTTAATATGGTATTAGTGTCAATTAAACTTATTATATTATGGTGTTCTGGAAAATAGAGCATGTCATTGGGAGCCAATGAGTCACGACTCTTGCAAAATGTTGAGGTGATGGTATTCTTGTGCACTTTGGACTATGGATCTCACATGAACCATTGATTTTCAACCTTTAATTCAATTATACTAGTGACCCACAAAAATGTTTGGATACATAATAATGAAACTGCCACCACCAAGGTTCAAGGTTAAATTCTCGTCGTAGCAATGCCCACTAATATTTTTTTCTTTAAATGATTTCGTTTTGGACACACAGGTTGCTTGGTGTTCATTTGAATCGATGGTTTGATATCTCTATTTAAAATTTAATAGTGACCCATGAAAATGTCACAATACATTATGTTTCTCTATTTCCTTGTACTCTAATAGTCATTAATATTCTCTCTATAAATCACCATATTATTGTTCTTGAGAGCTCCGTTAGAAACAATAATTGGGGTTGACTTAATCAAGAATGAATAACTCAATAAATATTGCATTACATCCTTCCATCCTATGTTCATTCAGATTTACCCTCACTAAAAGCCTTTTTGAAGATTCATTTCTCTCTCAAAAATAAAATAAAAATCCTCCAATATTTAAATAATGTAACTATTCGGCATTCCATTGCCCCACTTCGGTATGAAAATATAATGGATTCAATGGAAAATAATATAAGAGTGCATTGTTTCCCATGACACTGTTAAAATTTGTACAAAACAACCACCACAAATTTTTATTTGGTTTACCTCATATTGAGATTTCAATAGAGAAACTCACACCACTGGATGCAAAGTACAACATGTGTGATATATTATTTGAAGGCATCAAGATTCCACAATTCTTATTGCTATTTTTTTTAAATCGTAAATGGATATTAAATATTTTAAAGATGGTTAAATGGACATCCATCATAAACATCTTACATCTACCATAAGAAACCCATCCTTTGAATTAATGAAAATTATATATAAGGGAAAGGAGAGTGAGTTTCTAACCACTCGCGATAGGGTGTTAGAAATAGTTCAAAATTTATATGTTTTTTAGAGGGTTTGTAGTAGGGTTCCTTTTTTAACATTTTCCACCCAAAAAATTACATCCATTATATTTAGTAAATTTCAATAATTTCTCAACATATCCTTTTTTTTTGTTATTAGTGTCCTGCGCCCCCACCCGCCCATAGTGTTTCACATTTCATATAGACTTTTCTTTACTCTCATGGTTTTTGTTATTTCATGCATTTTTAGAGTATATTTAACATTTTTTTATGGTTCAAACCCTCTTGATCTATGATTTCTCGCCCTCTTACAAAAAGTTTAAACTTGACCTTGCACATTTTTTCTTTTAAAGGCTAAGTAGAATAGTAATTTTCCACATCAACAAGAAATATTATTGGATTATTGAGAGACGATCAAGAGTTTACATTCTATATGTAAAATATACCATTTTCACATAGAGACACAAGAATTCGTTTTTCCCAGTTGGTGAAAAATAAAGTAGACAAGTTCCTTGTAGCACACATATGTTTCATATACATTTATATTGTATTTAATGAAAACGAGGAGGTGACATGGACTTCACAAGCTATATCCTCATGGAAACAACATAAATATCACATATTTGGTAAAACCAAGTATTCATTGACGTTCTTAAAAAATATCACCTATACATCTTTATTCTTAATCTAAAAATCATTTTTACATCTCCTCAAACTATTCGAATCTAAAAAAAATAAATGGAAACTTGTTGATGGTTGCTTAGAATTTTTTGAAATTCATCATACATATTCAACTTTAAGTAATGAAATGGTGATGAAAACAATATTTTTCTCTTCGAAAATTATTTTTTTAATAATAGTCAACACTATTATCTCCTGTATGGTCTTACATCCATTTCTCATGAGAATAAATGAAACATTACTATTTTTGTGTTTAACCTTGAATTGTGATTACTTAGACGAGAACATAATTTCTCTTGGAAAATTTTCCATACACATGCAAAAACCAATTACGACAATGCCTAACTATCTAAAATAAATATCAATTTTAAAATAACACATAACGTCGAATAAAAGCCAGAGTGTTTATATTGCAAATGTTGTTTTTTGTAATGAGTGGAATGTGTTGTTATTAGTCATATTATTTTTATACTTATTTTAAAGTCTATATATTCCATGGTGTAGTATCCCTTTTATAATTACTTGTAACTAATTTTGGTCTTAATAATGAAAATTTATCATTGATTTATGCATTACATTTATTATATTTTTGTCGAAGCATGTTTTTCATGCTTTAAGTCAAAAAAGGAAAATAAAATGTGTTTGAGTCAAAGTCCCATTTAGACATTTGAAAGAAAAAGAATTTGAATTTTATTGTTGAGTCATAAACCCACAAGATGAGCAAGTTAGCCCTCCTTGGACAAGTCCGCCTAGTGGCACATATTTGACCCTCTTGGATAGTTATATATAAGAGACAGTTCCACCTCTTGGAACACTCATTCATTCATCACATCACCAAGTATCATTTGAACCTAAAGAAAAACAAGAAAGGTTGAAGTCAAAGATGAGAGAAGGAAATCAAATAAGAAGAAGAAACTGAAGTATTAAATACCCTACTGTAGCTTCCATGTGTGAAATTTCAGATACATTTTCTTGGGTATTGCAGTGTTGAAATTTAGCCTCTGCTGAAGGGCCGAAAATCTAATTTTAATGAGAATTAAAGAGATTTGACATGGATTAACTTTGACTATTGTAGGAAATTTGGAGGAGGGTTTAACTTGGTATATTTGTGGTTGCTTGGTCTTGGTCTTGGCTTAGATATCTCTTATTTTGATTTGAATCTATAAGAAAATTATCGTTGGGTTTTCTCCTTATGGGTTTTGTTGTGGCCTCTATCCTAATTTCTAGTGCCCTTTGTCTCATTGTGATATTTATATTTTAAATATTTGTATAATTTATTGTTGAAAAAATACATATGAAGATATAATATTCATATGTAATTACCAATAAGAAGAATCAAACCTTAATCTGCATTACCCTTATTCTCCAAAAAAATCAATATCCCTTAGATTATATATATTTTCTTACACTATCCATATCATTCAACATTCTTATTATTTTTACAATTGCCTTATCACCCAATAATGGCGACCTAATAAATATAGTTAATTTCACATTGTTAGTTAGTTTTGTTTGTATAAAGTTAAGAGTTTATATTCTGAGGATGTATCCTATATTCAAAATATAAATTTTCCCATCATTAAAGTTATATTTCACAAGATTTTTCATTGGTTTTCTTCACAACTCCCAGAATATTGCCTAATAAATTTAGTTAAGTGAACATTATTATTTTGATTATGATTTTGTGATGACAATTAGTGGTTCCATTATCTTGTACTACCAAAGGGTGTGAACGTGCATGCACATCTTCTTCTACAACCTTATTCCTTGGAGATAAATACTAAAGTTTTAGAATTGATTTACCTACTTCTGTCTACAAATAATACCCTCCAATGATGAAGAAAACGTTACAGAGTCCAAGATCAGCTGATGATGTGCCTGCATACCAAGGATACCCTTCAATGACGAAAAAAAATGGTGGTGGAGAACTTTGGCATGTATCCCTTATCTCATGTCTTTGCATGAGACTTGGCTTAACACAAAAACAATATATAATATTCATCCATTTTTGGAGGAATTTGAAGATTTTAATTATCCTTTTCCAGGGCCCTTTTCAAACTACATGAGTGGTTCTTTTATGCATATTTTTTCATGGCATACTTAGGAATTGTGACGAATAAGAATTTAAGTCTGGTGACCCTTGGTTTCATATTTCAAGTGGTCTCTTAGAGTCCCTTTAGCCATTCATTTTCCACACCAAACATTAGAGAATAAGACTTACAACATTAATTAATATTTTCTAAATTTCAAGTGCCAAGTTCTTTTTAGATACATCAGGAATTATACCTTGAAATTTTTTTTTTTAATTCACATTAAAAAAAAATTGTTAATATTTTTCCTACATTTTATCAATTGATTTTTGTTATATATAAAATTTTTATTGAAAATTTTTATCTGTAATCCATATTTAAATATTTTTTTTATTATTAATATAAAAAAAATATACATATCTATGTACTCATGTACTATCAAACCTTTCAACCAATAAATCATAATTTTCATATTAAAGTAATAATTAAATGAAAGTTTATGATTTGAGTATGAATGTTAGTTTTGTTGTGATAATTTCATGTTCAAATTTAAAATTTATTTACTGATCTTATGCTTGATGTACATAGGTTTCCTTATTGCTTATGTCTGTCAACAGGTAAATTAACTGAGTTCTTATGAGTGAATTAAAGAGAATAAAGTATTAATTTAAAATTTTGAATAGCAGTAACATAAAGAAAAAAACCATCACAATTTATCCATCAACACAAAGTTTTGATGAAAGATTTCACCCCTGTTGCGCTACATCTCTTTGGTCCATTTTCCATGGCTTGGGCCTATATATTAGCTAAATAGTTCAAAAATTGTTTTTTACATGGATAAAATGCTCCTGAAATATACTCCAATGAGTTAAAAATGTCAAAATATATTATAAATGACTATTCATTGACTCCATTTGGCCTTTAACTGATATAGGCATGACCTTCCTTCCCGATGGCCCTAGGCTTCAATTTTCTTTAAAGTAACAAAAACAACTATACAATTTCTCACCGGCCTCTACAACCTGTCCCAATGTGTTCAAAGCATGCCAATCTGCCAGGAATTACTCTTCCTAAGCCAAAATTTCCTATAATTTCTCAACATAAGGCCAATTCAATTTTTCCCTAGAATCGTCCTCCAAATATGGAGAAACTTCAGTTAACGCAACTAAATCTGGGGGCAGTTCTAAATTTGGTGGCTCTGTCGAAAATTCCTCCATCTTAAACTGTGAGTTAATTAATAGATAACCATTTTTTAATGAATATTAGCACTCAAAGTGTTTAGTTAGTTGGATCCCTCTACCATGATTTTAGTGGAACAATAGTATGGGGAGGGGGTTGGCCCGTGGGGATTCCCCCCTCCAAACCTCTGTTGGATATTTCGTATCATGATAATTATATGCCTAAATCATAAGTTTGTAAGAACCATTGCAATATCCCATTGGTATGGGCAGAGAGTAGGTTGGGGTAGGTCATGGGGTCGAGCCCCAAGCTCCACCCAAAATCGTTGTAAAGTTTTGCCTCCAAATTATACTCCCAAACCTTTGGTTTCAAACTTTGATTTAATAATTCAAATAGGCTCAAACATTAATTCAATCCTTTTCCAATATTCAATTAATTCAAACCTCAAACTTTGGCTTAAGTAATATGTACAGAATTCCCATCAATGTTAATATAAAATTCCCACCAATGTTTGGACCTTAGGTTAAATAACATATATATGGCACCATAAAAATAATCTGACTACCATAATAAAATTTTAAATTCGATGCCAACCTTGGAGAGGGGTCCACCAAAGCGGAAAAGTGGTGGCCCCTCACCTCACAACATCTCAGCCTATGGTTGGGCTATCCCTCATATATAAAAAAATAAAATAAAAAAAATTCAACCTTAGGAGGACACTGGGAAATTTCACCTTCTCAAACCCAAACTGGTGAATTATGTTGTGACACTAGTCACAGTTCCACTAGAAAAAAACTAAAGAATATTCCCTACAGCGTGACTGGGTTTCCATGTCATCAACCTGTGACTATTCTACAATTAATTTTAAAAAATGTCCTATTCTAAATGATGGTCAATAGGTTACAAATTATTTATGTAGAGTCGGTTTTCGACGAAATGAGTTGTGCCAGATTCCTGGCAATTGGGCCTATCATTATCATTTAGTTTCTAATAAATTTTGAGCACTTTAATTTTTGAGCTAAATATTGAGCCTCTAATCATTCCTCCCCACTAGAAGCCTGTTGGACCAAATAAGCTCTTGGATTATTGATCATGTGGATGAGGGTATTTTTCCCTCACCCTTCCAGTCTCGATCCACTAAAATTTTCCTATTTTCATCATTTGGAGCTTTTCACAAAAAGTTAACTTTTTCCTTGACTCTTGCGACCTTCTCTTGTTGTCATTGACATTGTCATGCTACAATTTTTTTAAATTGCAAAAAAAATAACTATTCTTGTTGAAACCATATTGTTCCTACTTATGTCATCAATAAAATGAAACTTAAAAAATGTCTCACCTTGCACACTGTCACCATGATGATTTTTATTTTATCTTGCTTTGTACTTGCGTCGACTCCTAGCCAAGTATTTTTCCATTTCCATGTACCTTTTGGAAACCATAAATAACAATTTTCGGAACCCATGCATTATTTTCCAAACTTCTTTGTCACTTTCTCTTTCACCTTTGCACTCTCTTACACCGACATCTTCTTTCCAAAACTGCTTAACACTGATGTTGACTTCTGCAAATCTTTTACATCTTGTTCTCATTCTTTCAAAGGAAACCCGGTAGAATCCTAGAACATCTATTTACAAGAATAAGCATATTTTTGAAAGGTTTGATTCAAAACATCTCTTTGTTTTCTCATCAACAATGTCGAATTTTGACTTCCATTCACTATCCTCTTCATTTCTCCCCCATGTATAAGAGACAAACTTGTCTTCTTCTTATGCACTCTAATTATGTACTCAGTACCATATTTAAACAAGCGATACTTATTCTAATGGTGATGAAATACTACTTTCCTATCATATAGATAAGGACTTCCCAATACAACACCTGAAATCTCAACCGGCACCACATCAAGTTCAACTTCATCAAGAAAGTCTAAATTAATGGCAAAAATTAGTATCCACTTCCTTGTAACCTGAAATTTTCCATTCTTGCCTATAAAACCGAAATGATATGGTCTTGGATTTCTAATAGTTTCAACGCTAGCTTCTTAACAAAGTCTTCGAAAATCAAGTTATCTTGTGACCCACTATCAAAAAGTGTATCAATCTTTGTAACATACCCCGATAAACACGTAGGAAAATGCATCGAGTTAGGAATTTTTTTCAACATTTATGAATGTGTAACGTTATAAATTACTTTCTATATTTCTGAATTAACCATTTGAATACCCATAATCATCAATTAGAGAAATATTTATTAGAAATCATAGTGATTTACACAACCATTAATTGTCCTTATTGTAGCATATTAGCTTAAATTTCCCGCTATAACTATGCATCGATCCCATGATTATTTTAAATGAATTAGTAAATCACCTAATTGATAATATAAACATCACATCATGAAAATGAAAATGAACAATCACATCATTAGAAACCAATATACCCTGGAAACCACATAGGGTGAAAACCAGGAAACGTTTAATTTTATTATGAAACGCTCATGAGGGTTGTCACCCCTCACTAAATGGTTATAAGGGAGTCAATCCCTTGACCATTGTCATAATAATTACATAGAAAAATAACCTTAAATGAAACATAACTAGCTATAAGCTATTACGATCATCATGATACCATTTACCCACGGATCCTCAGTCTCACTCTTTCTAGTTAGGTTGTTTCCTTCAGTGGTTCATCTTGCAGTTGGAACTACTAAACCTGCATGGAATAACAAAAATTTATCTTCCACAGTGTTAAACTTGAAAAATCATTTTCTCAAGTCACCCTATTTTCATGTCATTTCTGTCATCAACACAATTGATATCATGATTAGATAAATAATTAATAATCCAATAATCAATATTTATTTGTGACATTTAAACACTATTTGTTCGCATGTATAAAACATAAACACATTGACATCAAATTCCTTCTTTAATATCATTTCACATGCATTATTAACAAATTAATCACTATTAAGCATCATATTTCCAACAAACAGTAAAAAAATCTTACATACACTTTCATATTATTTCCAAAGGAAAGCTAACATACTATATAATAATATTGTGCATGCAAATGCATAACAAGCTTTCAGGATAACTATCCCAACAAGATTTTTTATTTTTTTTACTGCTCTTATGTTTTCTTTTCCAAAGGTATTAACACAATATATGCTATAATTATGCATGTGAATGCATGTTCTTTTCCAAAAACACATTTTCTACCCAAGAGCTATTCATAATGACTATTATGTATAACCATGCCAACTCAATTTCAAACAATGTTAACATACTAGATATAATTTTGTGCATGCAATAACACAACTTTTTCTTCTTGCATGTAAAACATATATTTTTTTTCCAAAAGAAATTAAATAAATATTTCATGGAAAAATAAACACATTTCCTTTCCAATGGATCAAACACATACCAATTATTCTTTCATGCATGCAAAGGGACATTTCCATCTCGTCCAAAAGATATAACCTAATAACTATGCATAATATTCTCAAAATAAAGCTAATACCATAGCTAATCCCTTTAGGTTTGCAAAATACATATTATTTTTCCCAAAAGAAGGCTAACACAACAAATATTATGTAATTGCAACTTCCCCTTCTCTAGAAATCTAATACCAAAAACTATATTTCTACAATGCATTCAAGCATACATGTTTCTCTAAATAACATTACATAATAAAGCATGTGATTGCTAGTTTTAGACTCCAAGAAACTATTCCAATAATGCGTATAAGGATATATTTTTCTCTTAAATTATTTTTTAAGACTTCTAACACAATAATTTATTCCTTGCATACAAACATATATATTTATTTTCCAAGGATTTTTACACCATAATTATTCTTTTTCCAAAATATAGCTAACTCATTAGCTATTATGCATAAAATACAAAATATTCTCTTATCATTTCACACATTAGAGAGATTTGTAATATTTCTTCAAGATATAACATGAATAAAAAATCTTTCTCAAATGACACAACCAATTTCCTTTTACACAAGGGTTTTATGTGAGCTACCCCTCACATAAGTTATTTATTTATGTGAGTATGTGCACGTAAGCACATACTCTCTTCAAGAGTTCAATATTTCTATTTAAAAACCTTAGTGCATATGAATCATGAGAACATACTTGGTAGTTATATAAATTAATTCCTTTTAAGTAATCATCAACATAATTATTATGTCTATATGTACATAAACAATTATTCTTATCTCATTGAAAAATAAAATGGAAGCACTCTGTTTTACTCTATTTTTCATGTTTTAGTCATCCACTTAGGACGCTTATCAAGAACATATGGAAACAAATTTCAGAAAATAAAAAGAGGTTTTTGTTTGGAAGAGGCCTATTAAAAATAACCTCTCTCATTTTTTTCACAGGTGTCACGGTTATTAATATTAGAATGAATCTTTGCAACCCATTGTTCCAGATTTAAATATTAAATAATTTCATGCTTTTGTCATCAAATTTGGACACAGTTTCCAACCAAACGTAAATTATTTTTTGAAAATCGAAAGAGATTTTTGTTTGTAATGGGTTCATCAAAAATAATCTCTCTTAGTTTTTACACAGGTGTTACGGTTTGGAATATTCGAACGAATATTTGGAGCTCATTTTTCTAGATTTAAATATTAAATAGTTCCCTGTTTTTATCATCAATTTAGAACACAATTTTCGAGAAATGGGAAACAAAATTTTAAAATATGAAAGATTCTTTCGGTCATAAAATCATCTTTTACAAAAACATCATTCACTTTTTACATATCTATCCGAGTTTGGGATATATAAGGTTTATTTGCACCCTATAAAGGCATAATATTCTCAAAATAAAGCTAATACCATACCTAATCCCTTTAGGTTTTCAAAATACATATTATTTTTCCCAAAAGAAGGCTAACACGATAAATATTATCTGATTGAATCTTCCATTTATCTAGAAATATAATACCAAAAACTACACTTTTCCCATGCATTCAAGTGTATATGTTTCTCTAAATAATATTACATAATAAAGCATGTGACTACTAGTTTTTGTCTCAAATAATGTATTCCAATAATGCATACAACGATATATTTTTCTCTTAATTTTTTTTTTACGAGTTCTAACATAATAATTTCTTCTTTGCATACAAATATATATATTTATTTTCCAATGAATTTTACACCATAATTATTCTTTTTCCGAAAGATAGCTAACTCACTAGCTATTTATGCATGAAATACAAAATATGTCCTTATGATTTCACACATCAGAGATATTTGTATAGTAAAATGAATAACAAATATTTATCAAATAGCACAACAAATTTCCTTTTACGCAAGGATTTTATGTGAGCTACCCCTCACATAAGTTATCGATTTATGTGAGTATCTGCACCTAAGCACATACTCTCTCTAAGAGTCCAATATTTCTCTTTAAACATTTTAGTGCATATGAATCATGAGAAAATACTTGGTAATTATATAAAATAATTCTTTGTAAATAATCATGAACATAATTATTATGTCTATATGTACATAAACAATTATTCTTATCTCATTGAAAAATGAAATGGAAGCATTATGTTTTACTTTGTTTTTCTTGTTTTAGTCATCCACTTTGGACGCGTATTAGGAACATATGGAAATTACTTTCAAAAAATAAAAAGAGGTTTTTGTTTGGAAGAGGCTTATTAAAAATAACTTCTCTCATTTTTCTCACAGGTGTCAGGATTTTGAAGATTCGAATGAATCTTTGCAGCCCATTTTTCCAGATTTAAATATTAAATAATTTCCTTTTTTGTCATCAAATTTGGACACGGTTTCCAGCCAAAAAGAAATTATTTTTGGAAAACCCAAAGAGTTTTTTGTTTTTAATGTGTTCATTCAAAATAACCTCTCTTAGGTTTTACACATTTGTTACGGTTTGGAAGATTCAAACGAATCTTTCGAGCTCATTTTTCTAGATTTAAATATTAAATAATTCCCTATTTTTGTCATCAATTGAGGACATGGTTTTCGATACATGGGAAATGAATTTTTAAAATATGAAAGAATATTTTGGTAATAACATCCTCTTTTACAAAAACCTCATTCACGTTTTACATAGCTATCCGGGTTTAGGAGATATAAAGGCTTATTTGGACCCTATTTTCCAATAATTCATGCAATTCACATAATTATTTAGCCATAAAAAGCATTTATAAATTCACAAGAATTGAAATATTCTCTTAATTAAATGAATAAAACAATTATTACTCTTTAAACAAAACTATATAGAGGTTTTCTCAAGAATTAATCTTGATTGTTTATCAGATGAATTTTTCCTCGCAAATAAATTTAATTATTATATCATCAGGCCACATATGCAAATGAAATAATTTTTAAAGAACATAGTTACTTATCTTATGATGCATCCTTTAAATTCCTTCTTCCTGTTCCTTGGATCCATTCTCCATGAATTCTCTCATTCCCTCCTCTATTTTTCTCATAGGCTTACAATAAATAGAATTAAGAAAATGGAATAGCATTTCTAAATCATAAAAGCATTCCATAAAGCATCTATAAATCTGATTTTTCATAAATCACAAAAGCCCTCCATAAATCTCTCATGCTTTTCTTTTAAAGGTAGATTTGTTTTTTCCTTATGAGCAAAATATCACTTATCCATAGTTTTTCCAAAACTATTACTCATTATTTCTAAAACTCATAAAATATACCAACTTGAAAATATAATTTATTTCTATAAAAGAATATAAATTCTTCTAAATAAATTAATTAAGAAATAATTCCTCAAATATTCTTATAATTAAGAAGTACAAGAATATTCTTCATGCAATATCAATATAATAATTATTAATATTTAATTATTTAACAACCCTCATTTTATGAGAGTTTTTATGGTGGCTTATGCCAGGGATATTACACACTCCCCCCTTTAAAGAGAACATCATCCTCGATGTTCTTTTGTTGTTCGAACATTAACCTTTAATTTCCATTACCAATTATTTAAGCAATTTAAAACAATACTTCAATCATAATATTTCCTCAAAAACTCAAGGAGCACTAGCCCTTTAATAATCAAAATGATAAGAAAAAATCTATAAAGTGCATGTTGTATTTTATTTAGGAGTTACGCTAGTCTTTCCCTCCCACTAATTTGATTTGAAAATTATTGTATTTCTCTCCCACAATAATTTCAATCAAATTCAATGTCATGGCATTTATCTCCAGCCATTTTCCTCTAGTTTTTCTGGAATATAGAGTTCAATAACTCATTATTTTATCTATCATGATTATTTCAGTCGCCTATATATTTCAACTTATTTTCTCTATGTATGCATATAGATAAGTCATTTATTATATGTTCATTTTCTCATAAAAATACAACCTATTTCATCGAAATTGTTGCTAAGATAATTGAATATATCATGCATGCAAAACTATAACACATGCAACAACTTTGAGACATGAAATTTATAGTCTATTGTAACATCCAACATCTTTAGACAATTTTAAAATCAGTAACAAAACATAGACATAATTTCATCTAACCGTAGTTAATTTTTGGGAATTATTGAGGAACCGAGCATATTCCACCCAACTGTGAACTATCTCCAATAGTTACTATTGGCGCAAAATAATTTCCTATGATTTAATTTGTCAACTCGGGGAGTTCGTAATATTGTGAAGTATGCATGCAATATATGTGCTAGAAATTATCTTTAATTTTAGATCAATCTAACTAAAAAATAATGAAAACCAATTCATCTAACCTATGAAATCAAATAATGAAAATTAAATTCAACTAACCTATGAAATCAAGTAATGAAAATAAAGAAAGAAAATTCAAAAGAAAATATAGCGCACGCAATCATACTTGCAGGAATTGAAATTTAAATCTAAGAAAGAATTTCAAAACATGTAAGGGAAAACACCTGATGTATATTTAGTTACTCCAACGTTCAATTATGAAGTATGATCTTCTTGAGATAGTGTTAAGTAACCAATTATACCTAATGAACTAAAAAACCAGGTAAAATATGCAAAAGGTAACTCAGTAATTGCATTCATTAAACATTCAACCATTCAACCCTAAAAAATGATTAAATCAATTTTTTTGGAATTATTTTTAGGAATATGAGTGATGTAATTAAGTGAGGGTCTGAAAGTAAAATTTGAAAGCATGTAAAACTCACTGTAAGCAACTAATGTATATTTTACTTTTTGCAACATTCAATCTTAATTATTACCCTCTTGAGATGCTATGTGAGAAGTCAATTATGCCTTATTATCTAAATTCCTAGAAATAAAATAACAATGTGCAGAGTAAATTCAATCACTGTATGCATTAGACATTCAACCATTTAGTTTAGGATCATCATCCTGGAATGGATTTTGAAAACATTCATTGGCATAGTTAATTGACAATTATGTTCTAAGAAAATGAATGACAAAACAATAACGAAAATAGGCAATTGTGTAATCTTATGACTTCAATCACTTCAATTTGAAAGCAAAGTTATCTATATTCACGAAATATTTTAGAAACACAATGATTATAAAGTTATTCTAAAACTAACACAAAGAAAAGAAAAAAAACTTTAATCTATAAAACCAAGTAAATATCACACATTTTAGGTAGCTAATATAAAAGCATGAGAGATGGTATATCAAGATGCTCTATATGTATGCAAAACCAAATCAAAATGAAGGAACATTCATGAGTAAGGTGCCACAATCTAATTCTGTATTCAAAGCTTGAGCATAACTCCAAATTTAAACATGATCTGATAGGAGAAAGATTCCCCTATTTATACAAAAAATGAGAAGCTATATCATTAATGAGAATCCATGAATCTCTCCCTATATCTCTAGAGTTACGATCCAAATATGAAGTGATAAGGCACATCTCTTCTTAGAGTTACAATAGAAATAGGAAATGAGACACATATTCTTACGATCCCATGATCTTCTCCATTCAAATTCGAATTTGGCCTTTGGAGGCCACATAAGGGTCTTTTGGAAGCTTCATTTTGACCTACACATGGCAAAAAACTCATTCCACTTGTTAGGTATAAGATGTCCATATTATTTTCTAATTTTTAACCACAAATTCACTTAAAAATACTAGGAATTAATAAAGTTTGGAAAAAAATAAATGTAACCCAATAATGGTAATGGTAAGGTAAATGTAATGAAATGGAGGTGGAGTGAAGGTGATAATATGGAAATGTAAGTGAAAATGTAATGGAAGTGAATGACAATTTCAAGGCCAAACATACCCCCCAACTGAAGCTATTGCATGTCCTCATGCAATCTATGATTAATTCCTTTTTATCCTTTGAGCTTCAACTTAACTTTGCATGATATCATTTGCTAACTTTATACTTCTGCAAAGTATTTTAGTTGAATTGCAACATGGTTGGTTCTTGTGTTTCAACCATATTTTGTTGTTGTATTCAATTTTGATCTTTGAACTTTTCATAATGAAAATATGATTATTGTTGCAAAGTATATCTTTATTGGATTGCATCATGGTTGGTTCTTGTGTGACAACAATAAATTTTTTTGCATCCAATTATCTTTTAAGTACTTTTGAAAAGCCATTGTATGCTCATACTAATAATGTAATAGTTAATTTATTTTGAAAGTATGTCATATTTTGAATGTGATATGAATGTGGAAAAATGAATATGAATGTATTCCCTCCCCCCCGGCCCCAAACTCATGGTATTGGAAAATTTATGAAATGAGGAAAAGAACTGTTTTTTCCAACAATTATCATTCTATTTTCTCAAGGAATTCTATGGTAAAAAGTTAGAAAATGACATACCTTAACTTACCCTTTGAAAATAGATGAGTTGCATGTGTGGCGGATGCAAAATTCTGATCATAATATTCTTCATGTGGCTATACAATTTATCGATAAAAGAGTCAAGATGACTTTTTATTGCTTCTACTAAAACTACTGAATTTGCTGCAAAATGGTGGCTGCAAAATTCCGATGGTAATCTTCTTCATGTGGCTATACAAGTTATGTATAAAAGATTCAAGATGCCTTTTTATTTCTTCTACTAAAAATGTTGAATTTGTTGCAAAATGGTGTTGATTCTACAGCTGTTCTCTGATTCTGTAGTTGCAGAATAGTCTTGATTTGTTGTAGCTGCATATATTCTTCATTTGCTTCAAATGCTGAAAATTATAGTCTTCACGTCTTCAAAACTCGTTTGCATAATTCCTGCTATGTGAATAGATGTTTTGATGCCGAACATAGCAAGAAATTGTTGACTTAGTGGCCATTAATGGATGCCACTAGTCAACATGAGAACTCTCACCATTGATGACAATGAGAGTCAAGATGCCCAAACACATCTTGCTGGGTACGAATAATTTTGTTTTTGTCGAGTACCTAGAAGATCCGATGAACAAGGGACGTTAATGTGTTCCCATTTTTCGTCAGCAAGAATACTTTCCATTAACGCATGCAAGACTCAAGGTGTTTTTGTAAGGGTTTTAGACTCAAAGGACTATGGACTCAATAATTTTCATTGAAGTAAGGTTTATTTCTGAAATGAAAAGGATAGGAGAAGGAAAATGGAAATGGAAGATGAAAATGGAAAATGACAATGGGAAATAAGCATGTAAGTGAGATTCTTACTTTTATTTTTCGGTTACGAGTAGACAAATAGTAATGGAAAGTGTATGTGAATAAAAATGAACAACTGACTCTTGCTAGGAAAATAACAGTGGCTTGCTTTGAATTGTTTGGTTGGATTTATAATTCGAAAGAGAGGAAAGGTAATGGTCTTGATGGATATGGACATGGACTTGTTCTTATGATTCTTATGAAATTGATCTTCTGAAGACCAATTGTGTAGGAAAATTGGTTTCCTTCAATGATCATTCGATCATCCCAAACCTGCAAAAAAAACTTGACATAAAGGACATAAGTGTGTTAAAAAAGAAATGGCCAATTCCTCTCTAATACTTATGCAAAAATGTGAATGTAAAATGAAATAGATTAAGGAAAATCAAAAGTGTTATATTCAGTCCAATTCATGATATTTATACAATCCATTTTTAATAAATAAGCATGAAAAATATATCAACTCCCTATTGTCGAATGACTTCATGCAATGTGCTCAGTAATATGATTAACATCACAATGATTCATTGTGTCCTGCAAGTTAAAGCTTCATAGAAAAATACACAACAATAATATTTTTAATTCCAAATATTGAGAAATCATCTAAATAATCTTCCAATTTCTCTCTAAGTCATTATTAAATCTATCAAATTGAATCGTCATCTGTGTTACAATTTATTTATTTGTTTTTTTTTGTTTTTTTTATAGGATAATATTTTTGGAGATTTCATGATCCCAATTAAATCTATAAAAATATAGATATAATTATGTAATTGATGGATGATCTATTATGTTGGAAAAATGCCAAGTGGAATTGAGCATGTGAAATTTGCCACAACTCTCTCAACTAATTTATTATTATTATTATTTAATCATGAGACATAAATGTGTCTAAAATAAAATTTATTAAATCAAATTGGACACTTAAACCACATGCCATGTGGATTAGAGTTTGTTATTAACTTGGATTCTTCTGCTTTCAACTTGACATGTTTAAACAATTCAAAAAAAATCGTTTTTTCCTCATGTAATCTGCAAAATGGAGCTCCGAAGAACCCTAAATTTCTCTCAAATGGCTACGAATTTCAGAAAATTGTTACAAGGTTACCTAATTCACCCCGTTTTTTAAAAAACCCATGTTTTATGTTTTCCTAATTCTCATTGGTTTGCTCAAAAAATGCATTTTAAACTCATGTTTTTTTAACAGTTACACATTTCTGGAAATTTCATTTTCTGGCAATTACTTCTACAACAAAATAAAATTGTTTTCGTTTGATTTTTTTATTTGTAGGTTTTGATCTATAATGGCTTTTCTCTCACAAAGAATTTCAGATTGATCACCCTCATTCCAATTACCTGCAATGGAATCTGCAATCTTCTCTTCATGAGAAGTTTCTTCATTTGATACACTTTCATTGTCTATCTCTGCAATTGAATCTAAAATCTTCTCTTCATCAACAGTTTGAAATTTCTCTTTATAAACAGTTTCTTCATCCCATACACCTTCATTGTATGTCTCTGCAACTTTTAAAATCGATTTCTAATAACTATTGCATGAGGAAGATCAAATACGGAAAAGAGAAGATTAATTTTTTTTTAATGAAGTGCATGGTTCTTTGTGTGGATTGAAGGTTTGCACATATGCATAAGGCCAAGCCAAAGGCTGGCTTCACGCATATGCATGGGTCTCCTTTCTATGGGCCAAGAAAAATAAAAAAAGTTATTATTATTATTTTTTTAAGATGAAGAAAAAATGTGCACATGCAATTCAATAAATCTGAAAAAGATTAAGATGATTCAAAACATTAAAATTTTCAGAACTGATAAAAGGATAATAACTCAAACGATGATTTTCAATATAACAGTAGATCAATTTCCAGCAAAACATTTTAATGATATATATATATATATATATATATATATATATATATATATATATATATATATATATCGTCAAATAAATTCATATTTCCACACACAAATTTTATTTCCGATAGTGATAAAAAAATGAAGTGATTATTACTACGCCACTGAAATTTATTCAAAATGAATTAATCAAAAAAAAAATTTAAAAAATTTAAAAATCTAAAATTATAGCTAAGTTTGGTTTTATTTTTATTTTTCCTATCTATCTAAAAAAAAAACTATATTTTTTTTTTATTTTTAAATATATTCATGCTTCCAATGAAGCCATTTACGGATTAGAATCTTTGAAATATTCATATCCAAACTTCAAAAGTATACCTATTTTTTTGTAAGGATATGAAAAATTGTCTTGATCTTTCGATTTGACGCAAGGATCTCTTGAAGAATTGATGAATATTGTGGCGTAGTCGATTTTTTATACCATTCCTCAATGTAGTCTTTGGGATGCATTCTAGATCCTCTATCCATAAATGGTTAGTAAAAGAAAAAACATAAATAAAGAAAATAAAATACACTCTAGATTGAAAGCTAGTTTCCATGCACACTTCCTCGGCAACGACGCCAAAATGTTGGGGCAAAATAATTCGCTATCATTTAATTTGTCAACCCGGAGGTTTTGTAACCTTGCGAAGCATTCGTGCACTGTATGTGCTAGAAATTATCTTTAATATTAGATCAATATTACTACAAAATAACGAAAACCAATTCATCTAATCTATGCAACCAAATAATAAAAGCGAAATTCAACTAACCTATGAAATCAAGTAACGAAAAGAAAGAAAGAAAATTCAAAATAAAATATAGTGCGTGCAATCATACTTGCAGGAATTGAAATTTAAATCTAAGAAAACATTTCAAAACATGAAAGATAAAACAACTAATGTATATTTAGTTACTCCAATGTTCAATTATGAAGTGTGATCTTCTTAAGATAGTGTTAAGTAACCAATTATACCTAATGAACTAGAAAACCAAGTAAAGTATGCAAAAGGTAACTTAGTAATTGCACTCATTAAACATTCAACCATTCAGTCCTTAAACATGATTAAATCAATTTCTTTGGAATGATTTTTAGGAATATCAGTGATGCAATTAAGTGAGGGTCTGAAAGAAAAATGTGAAAGCATGTAAAAATCATTGTAAACAACTAATGTATATTTCACTTTCTGCAACATTCAATGTAAAGTATTACCCTCTTGAGATGCTATGTGAGAAGTCAATTATGCATTAGTCTCTAATTCCTACAAAGAAAATAACAATATGCAGAGTAAATTCAATAACTGTATGCATTAGATATTCAGCCATTTAGTTTCGGATCATCATCCTGGAATGACTTTTCAAAACATCCATTGATGCAGTTATTTGGCAATTCTGTTCTAAGAAAAAGAATGAAAAAATAGTAAGGAAACTAGGCAACTTGGTATTCTTATTACTTCAATCTTAATTCGATTTGAAAATAGAGTTATCTATCTTCACGAAATATTTTAGAAGAACAATGATTACACAGTTATTCTAAAACTAATGCTAAGAAAGAAAATAAACTTTAATCTATAAAAGAAAGTAAATCTCACACATTTTAGGCAGCTAATCTAAAAGCAAGATATGGTAAATCGAGATGCTCCATATGTATGTAAAACCAAATAAAAAAGAAGGAACATTCATCAGTAAGGTGCCACAATCTAATTCTGTATTCAAAGCTTGAGTATAACTCTAATTTCACACATGATTTGATAGGAGAAAGCTTCCCCCATTTATACAAAAATTGAGGATATATCTCATTAATGAGATTCCATGAATATCTCCCTATATCTCTAGAGTTACAATCCAAATATGAAGTGATAAGGCACATGTCTTCTTAGAGTTCCAATAGAAATAACAAACAAGACACATATCCTTATGATCCCATGATCTTCTCCATCCAAATTCGAATTTGGCCACAGGAGGCCACATAAGGGTCTTTTGGAAGCTTCATTTTGACCTACACATGGCAGCAAACTTATTCCACTTGTTAGGTATGAGTATGTGCATATTATTTTCTAATTTTTAACCACAAATTCACTTAAAAATACTAGGAATTAATAAATTTTGGAAAATATAAATGTAACCCAATAATGGTAATGGTAAGGTAAATGTAATGAAATGGAGGTGGAGTGAAGGTGATAATATGGAAATGTAAGTGAAAATGTAATGGAAGTGCATGACAAGTTCAAGGCTCAACATACCCCCCAACTAAAGCTATTGTATGTCCTCATGCAATATATTACATTAATTTTTCTGTATCCTTTGAGCTTTGGCTTAACTTTGCATTATATCATTTGATAAATTTATACTTCCGCAAAGTCTTTTAGTTGAATTTCAACATGGTTGGTTCTTGTGTTTCAACCATATTGTGTTGTTGCACTCAATTTTGATATTTGAACTTTGCATAATGATAATTTGATTATTGCTGCAAAGTATATCTTTATTGGATTGCATCATGGTTGGTTCTTGTGTGACAACCATAATTGTGTATGCATTCAATTATCTTTTAAGTACTTTTGAAAAGCCAATGTATGCTCATAATAATAATATAATAGTTAATATGTTTTGAAAGTATGTCGGATTTTGAATGTGATATGAATGTGGAAAAATGAATATGAGTTTATTCCTCGTAGCAACCCAAATTGATGGTATTGTCAATTTTATGAAATTAGGAAAAGAAGTGTTTTTTCCAAAAATTATCATTCTAGCTTTTCAAGAAATTCTATGGTAAAAAGTTATAAAATTACATACCTTAATTTACCCTTTGAAAATGGATGAGTTGCATGTGTGCTGGCTACAAAATTCTGATCATAATATTCTTCATGTGGCTATACAGGTTATGGATAAAAGAGTCAAGATGACTTTTTATTACTTCTTCTAAAACTGCTGAATTCGCTGCGAAATGGCAACTACAAAATTATGATTATAATATTCTTCATGTAGATATACAAGTTATGTATAAAAGTGTTAAAATTAATTTTTATTGCTTCTACTAAAACTTTTAAATTTATTGCAAAATGGTGTTGATTATGTAGATGTCCTTTGATTTTGTAGTTGCAGAATGGTGTTGATCTATTGTGGCTACATATATTCTTCATTTGCTTCAAAATGTTGAAAATGATAGTCTTCATGTCTTCAAAACTCGTTGGAATAATTATTGCTATGTTAATAGATGTTCTAATGTCGAACATAGCAAGAAATTGTTGACTTAGTGGCCATTAATGGATGCCACTAGTCAACACGAGAGCTCTCGCCATTGATGACAATGAGAGTCAAGATGCCCAAACAAATCTTGCTAGGTACGAATAATTTTTCTATTGTCGAGTACCTAGAAGATTCGATGAACAAGGGAAATTAACATATTCCCATTGTTCATCAGCAAGAAGTCTTGTCATTAAGGCATGCAAGCCTCAAGGTGTTTTTGTAAGGATTTTAGACTGAAAGGACTATGGACTCAATAATTTGCATTGGAACAAGTTTTATTTGCGAAATGAAAACGATAGGAGAAGGAAAATGGAAATGGAAGATGAAAATGGAAAATGACAATGGGCAATAAGCATGTAAGTGAGCTTCTAGCTTTTATTTGTGGGTTAGGAGTAGACAAAGAGTAATGGAAAGTGTATGTGAATAAAAATGAACAACTGAATCTTGCTGGGAAAATAATTTTGGCTTGCTTTGAATTGCTTGGTTGGATTTATAATTCAAAAGGGAGGAAAGGTAATGGTCTTGATGGATATGGACATGGACTTGTTCTTATGATTCTTATGAAAGTGGTCTTTTGAAGACCAATTGTGCTGGAAAATTGGTTTCCTTCAATGATCATTCGATTATCCCAAGCCTAGAAAAAAAACATGACATAAAGAACATAAGTTTGTTAAAAAATAAATGGCCAATTCCTCTCTGATAATTATGAAATGTCAAATGAAACAGATCAAGGAAAATAAAAACTGCTATATTCAGTCCAATTCATGATATTGATAATAATCCATTTTTAAGAAATAACCATGAAAAATAAATCAACTCCCTATTGTCAGATGACTTCATGCGATATTCTCAGTAATATGATTAGCATCACAAAGATTCACTGCATCCTCCAAGTTAAAGTTTCGTCGAAAAATACACAAAAATAATATTTTTAATGCTAAATACTGAGAAATAATCTAAGTAATATTCCAATTTCTCTCCAAGTGATTATTAAATCTGTAAAATTGAATCATCATTTGTGTTGCCATTTTTTATTTACTTATTTATTTATCTATTTACTTATTTTAATTTTTTTATAGGATAATGGTTTTGGATATTTCATGATCCCAATTAAATCTATAAAAAAAAATATAACGATGCAGTTGATGGATGATATATTATGTTGAAAAAATGCCAAGTGGAATTGATCATGTGAAATTTTCCACAACTCTCTCAACTGATTTTTTCTTATTATTATTATTTATTTTTTTAATCATGATACATATATGTGTCTAAAATAAAATTTATTAAATCAAATTGGACTCTTAAACCACATGCCATGTGGATTAGAGTTTTTTATTAGCTTGGATTCTTCTGCTTTCAACTTTCCATGTTTAAACAGTTCAAAACAAATCATTTTTTCCTCATGCAATCTAAAAAATGGAGCTCCGAAGAACCCTGAATTTCTTCCAAATCAATGCAAATTTCAGAAAATATTTATAATATTACCTAATTCACCCCGTTCCCAAAAACACCCATGCTTTATTTTTTCCTATTTCTCCTTGGTTTTCTCAGTAAATGCGTTTTAAAATCAAGTGTTTTTAACTCTTACTCATTTCTAGAATTTTTTTTTTCTGGAAATTACTTGCAACAAAATAAAATTGTTGTGGTTTGATTTTTTTATTTGCAGGTTCTGATGTGTAATGGCTTGTCTCTCACAGAGAAGTTCAAATTTATCACCCTCATTCCAATTACCTGCAATGGAATCTGCAATCTTCTCTTCATCAACAGTCTGCAATCTTCTCTTCATCAACGCTTTCATTGTCTGTCTTTGGAATTGAATCTGCAATATTCTCTTCAGAAGAAGTTTACAATATTCTCTTTATCAATAGTTTTTTCATCCCATACACCCTCATTTTCTGTCTATGCAACTTTTAAAATTGATTTCTAATAATTGTTGCATGAGGAAGATCAAATATGGAAAAGAGAAGGTTCCTTTTTTTATTGTAGTGCATGGGTCTTTGTGTGGATTGAAGGTCTGCACATATGCGTAAAGCCAAGCCAAAATCTGGCCTCACACATATTAATGGGCCTCCTATCCATGGGCCAATAATATATATATATATATATATATATATATATATATATATATGATGTTTTTTTTTGTTTTTTTTTTTAAAGAAAAATTGTGCACATGCAATTCAATAAATCAAAAAAAGATTGAGAGGATGCAAAACATTAAAATTTTCATAACCGATAAAAGGATAATGACTAAAATGACAATTTTCAATAGAATTGTAGACCAATTTCCAGCGAAAAATTTTAACGAATTATTTTTTTTTTGTTTTTTGAATTTTTTATTTTTAAACTGACTAATCTGATTTTCTAATCTTCCAGGTCACAACGAGGCATGGGAAGAGAGCATACTAGTCATCATCGTCAAATAAATTCATATTATCACACACATTTTATTTCTTATGGTGATTAAAAATGAAGTGATTCTTACTGCATCACTGAAATTTATTCAAAATGAATTAATCAACAAAATAAAATAAAAAAAATCTAAAATTCTAGCTAAGTTTGGTTTTATTTTTATTTTTCCTATCTATCTAAAAAAACTATATTCTTATTTTATTTTTAAGTATATTCATATTTCCAACGAAGCCATTTACGGATTAGAATCTTTGAAATATTCATATCCAAACTTGAAAAATATACCTGATTGTTTGTAAGGATATGAAAAATTGTCTTGATCTTTCAATTTGTTGTAAGGATATCTTGAAGGATTGATGAATATTAAGGTGCAGTCACTTTTTTATACCATTTCTCTATGGTAGTCTTTTGGCTGCATTCTAGATCCTCTATCCATAAATGGTTAGTAAAAACAAAAATAAATAAATAAAATACACTATAGACTGAAAGCTAGATCCTATGCACACTTCCCCGGCAACGATGCCAAAATGTTGGGGAAAAATAATTGCGTGTCATTTAATTTGTCAATGCAGGGGTTTCGTAAGCTTGTGAAGCATGCGTGCACCGCATGTGCTAGAAATTATCTTTCAGTTTAGATCAATATAACTACAAAATAACGAAAACCAATTCATTTAATCAATGAAATAAAGTAATGGAAATGAAATTCAACTAACCTATGAAATCAAGTAACGAAAAGAAAGAAATTAAATTCAAAAGAAAATATATCATGCGCAATCATACTTGCAAGAATTGAAATTTAAATCTAAGAAATCATTTCAAAACATGTAAAGGAAAACAACTAATGTATATTTAGTTACTCCAACGTTTAATTATGAAGTGTGATCTTGTTGAAATAGTGTTAAGTAACCAATTACACCTAATAAACTAGAAAACCAAGTAAAGTATGCAAAAGGTAACTCAGTAATTGCACTCATTAAACATTCAACAATTTAGTCCTGAAACATGATTAAATCAATTTCTTTGGAATGATTTTTAGGAATATCATTGATGCAATTAAGTGAGGGTCTGAAAGCAAAATTTGAAAGCATTTAAAACTCACTATAAACAACTAATGTATATTTGATATTCTACAACATTAAATGTGAAGTATTACCCTCTTGAGATGATGTTATGTGAGAAGTCAATTATGCCTTAGTCTCTAAATTCCTAGAAAGAAAATAACAATGTGTAGAGTAAATTCAATCACTGTATGCATTAGACATTCAACCATTTATTTTAGGATCATCATCCTGGAATGGATTTGAAAACATCCATTGACACAATTATTTGACAATTCCGTTCTAAGAAAATGAATGAAAAAATAGTAAGGAAACTAGGCAACTATGTATTCTTATTACTTCAATCTTAATTCGATTTGAAAACAGAGTTATCTATCTTCATGAAATATTTTAGAACATCAATGAATACATAGTTATTCTATAACTATTACTAAGAAAGAAAATAAACTTTAATCTATAAAAGCAAGTAAATCTCACACATTTTAGGTAGCTAATCTAAAATTATGAGAGATGGTAAATCGAGATGCTCCATATGTATGCAAAACCAAATCAAAATGAAGGAACATTCATGAGTAAGGTGCCACAATCTAATTCTGTATTCAAAGCTTGAACATAAATCCAATTTTACACATGATTTGATAGGAGAAAGCTTCCCCTATTTATACAAAAAATGAGAATCTATCCCATTAATGAGAGTCCATGAATCTCTCCCTATATCTCTAGAGTTAAAATACAAATATGAAGTGATAAGGCACATGTATTCTTAGAGTTACAATAGAAATAGGAAATGAGACACATATCCTTATGATCCCATGATCTTCTCCATCCAAATTCGAATTTGGCCTTAGGAGGCCACATAAGGGTCTTTTGTAAGCTTCATTTTGACCTACACATGGCAACAAACTCATTCCACTTGTTAGGTATAAGTATGTGCCTATTATTTTGTATTTTTTAACCACAAATTCACTTAAAAATACTAGGAATTAATAAAGTTTGGAAAAACATAAATGTAACCCAATAGTGGTAATGGTAAGGTAAATTTAATGAAATGGAGGTGGAGTGAAGGTGATAATATTGAAATGTAGGTGAAAATGTAATGGAAGTGAATGACAATTTCAAGGCCCAACAGTTACCCACTGAGCTAAGATCTACTTGCCACTAGAATAAACAATCTCATTGATTCATCAGTGATTTCTTGCGAGCATATTTTTAGCAACGTCCTTCTTTAAGGTCTGCCAACCTTTTTTCCTAGGCCTTTTTGTTTTATATATTTCGAAAAAGATACTCTTATTTTTCTTTAAAGCACGCCTTTCTCTCCCACTGTGCTTTATTTTACCCCACTTAGTATTTATCTCCAACTAAGTCATTAACATAATACTTCTCTCCCATTATGTTAATATTTTCCTTTTTATTATTTTCTCCTAGGGATTTTTATGAGACTTTTAGGGAAGGTCCAAGTTGAACTTAACCACAAATAAATTTTCGTAAACTAGCAAGAATTCTTCTAAGACTCTAGATTTATTTCCTAAATACCCAAAAAATGTATTCATTAACTGAATAATAAAATATTACCTCATTACATCAGCCCCATCATGGCTTCCATAGCCATTGAATCAAATAAATTTTCAACATCTAAAATTATTCAATGTCTAAAAATCCATTGTAATTTACATAATTTTCCATTTGCATATTATCATTAAGGAAAATGAACATTTATGTATACCATGCATCTATACTTTACCATCAACATGGGTCCAACAATTTGTCAAAGTACATTGAAAACAATTCATCACATGTAATATAGGTGGTATACATTCCAAATTTCCACATAATAATAATCATGTAACTTAGAAAAAATACATTAACAATGTATCTTGCAAACCATAACATTATACTTTATTTAAAGTCTCACCTTAGCAACCATCAATATTATAGAGAAATAACAGTCCCATTGAACACTAGGACACAAAATGTGAATTTTTTCTTTCCTTACCATTAGCTTGCAACCATGTAAGCAACAACCATTGAGGAATTTTGGGAAAATAATTCGCAATCATGCAATATACAACCACTGTAGACTTTCATCAAATAGTGTGAAACCATGCAATGTACAGCCAATTCGACATTCCAACAAACAGTTTGCAAGTATGCAATATACATCCATTGAGGAATTTTAAAAACAATTTGCAAGCATGCAATCTATGGTCAATGAGACATTTTATCAAATAGTTGGCAAGCATACAATATACTGCCATTGAGGGAATAGTTAGCGGACATGAAATAACTTTCCATAACTATGTTTAAGCTATCATAGAGATAGTAAAACTAGAATTTATAAAATAACATGAATCATATTAATATAATCAATGGTAAAAATTCTGCCAACAACACAACCAACAATCCCTATAAGAAGGTCTAATCTGAAAAGTCAACCAAATTATGGATCCAAGTCTGAAAATAAAATTTTCTTGGAATAAACATGGGGATACATGATCTCAAGGTAAGAATACCCCTTACTGTTTAGATGAATCACATCCAAAACATCCACGGATGCAATTATTTAAAACAACAAAACTTTGGATCTCATTTACCACTTTCGGTCGAACACATGGAATGCAAACTTTCCTCTACAACTCTAAATGAAGAAATATAACCCACAATTATGCTACTATGAGTTTTTCATTGACTTTAAGTTCACTATGTGAGTTCCACTTCACTTATTGTTTATTTTTTACAACTAAGCAGGTTCGTTCAATTTTTTTTTCAACATTCCATTGTCCTCTTCACGGTCAACTCGAACTTCTCAATTATTTATTTATAACACGAACCATACATGCATTCATTCTTTATAATAAGTGCATGGTAACTTTAGTCATGTTTTTCACCTTTTTTTTCTTGTGCACCATAATCATTATTCTAATATTATGCATGCAAAGGTTTCTAATTAATACACACTATAACTAGTGAGTGCTCAGAATAGTTCATAGGTAAAATAGAGGCTTTATTGTATTTTATCTGAACCCATATTCAAATTTCATGAGCACTAATTTTAAAGAAACATTATAACTTTCTACTCTTTCATGTTGTCATTAATCATGCATCATGCATCTTAGGTTAATTGTAGTCTACTAAAAGTTTAATTAAAATCATACCTGAGATAATGCCCACCAGCATCATATCTCTACTTTCTCTTTTCATAATCATTCCAAAAATTCTCCAGTGTTGCAACCTTTTTCTCTGATACCATTTTTAACATACCCCAATAACCTCGCAGGAAAATGCATGGAATTAGAATTTTTTTTCAACATTTACGAATGTGTAACCTTATAAATTGCTTTCTATATTTACACTTTAACCATTTGAATACCATTCGTCATCACTTAGAAAAATATTTAGTAAAAATCATAGTGAGTTACACATCCATTAATTGTCCTTGTTGTAGCATATTAGCTTAAATTTCCTGCTATAACTATGCATCAATCCCATGATCATTTTAACTCAATTATTAAATCACCTAATTGATAATATAAACATCACATCATGAAAGAAACTAACATCATGAAAATGAAACAATGAACAATCACATCATTAGACACCGATATACCCTAGAAACCTTGTAGGGTGAAAACAAAAAAACATTTAATTTTATTATTAAATATTCATGAGGGTTGTCACCCCTCACTCAATGGTTATAAGGGAGTCCATACCTTGACCATTGTCATAAAAAATACATTGAAAAAAAACTTGAATAAAACATAACTAGATATAAGCTATTACAATCATCATGATACCATTTACCCACGGATCCTCAGTCTCAGTCTTTGTAATCATATTGTTTCCTTCAGTGGTTCATCCTACAATTGGAACTACTAAACCTGCCTGGACTAATTTTTTTTATCTTCGAGAGTGTTAAACTTGAAAAATCATTTTCTCAAGTCACCATCTTTTCATGTTATTGTTTTCGTCATCACACTTAATATCATGATTATATAAATTATTAATAATCCAATAATCAATATTTATTTGTGACACTTCAACGTTATTTTTCTGCAAGTATAAAACATAACAACATTGACATGAAATTCCTTCTTTAACATCATTTCACATGCATTAGTAACATATTTCTCACTATCAAGCGTCATATTTCCATCAAACACTAACAAAATCTTTCATACACTTTTATTTTATTTCCAAAGGAAAGATACCATATTATATAATAATATTGTGCATGAAAATGCATAACAAACTTTCAAGGTAACTATCCCAACAAGCAATTTTATTTTTTTTCCTAGTCTTATGTTTTCTTTTCCAAAGGTATTAACATAATAGATGGTATAACTATGCATGTTAACACATGTTCCTTTCCAAAAACACCTTTTCCATCCAAGAGCTATTCATAATGGCTATTATGTATAACCATGCCAACTCGATTTCAAAAAAATTTAAGATACTACTTACAATTGTGTGCATGCAATAACATAGCTTGTTCTTCTTGCATGTAAAACATGCATTTCTTTCCAAAAGAAACTAAATAAATATTTTATGGAAAAATAAACACATTTCTTTTCCAATGGGTCAAATGCATACGGAACATTTCCATCTCATCCAAAATATATAACCCAATAACTATGCATAATATTCTCAAAATAAAGCTAATACCATAGCTAATCCCTTTAGGCTTGAAAAATACATATTATTTTTCCCAAAAGAAGGCTAACACAATAAATATCATGTGATTGCATCTTCCTTTTCTCTATAAATCTAATACCAAAAACTATAATTTTCCCATGCATTCAAGCATGTATGTTTCTATAAATAATATTACATAATAAAGCATGTGATTACTAGTTTTCCTCTCCAAGAATCTATTCCAATAACGCGTACAAGGATATATTTTTCTCTTAAATTATTTTTTAAGACTTGTAACATAATTATTGCTTCCTTGCATACAGATATATATATTTATCTTCCAAGGATTTTTACACCATAATTATTCTTTTTCCAAGAGATAGCTAACTCAGTAGATATTATTCATGAAATACAAAATATTTTCTTATCATTTCACGCATTAGAGAGATTTGTAATATTTCTTCAAGATATAACATGAATAACAAATCCTTCTCAAATAACACAACCAATTTCTTTTTACGCAAGGGTTTTATGTGAGCTACCCCTCACATAAGTTATTTATTTATGTGAGTATGTGCACCTAAGCACATACTCCCTTCAAGAGACCAATATTTCTCTTTAAAAAAATTTGTGCATATGAATCATGAGAACATACTTGGTAATTATATAAATTAATTCTTTGTAAATAATCATCAGTGTAATTATTATGTCTATATGTACATAAAAAATTATTCTTATCTCATTGAAAAATAAAATGGAAGCACTCTCTTTTATTCTTTTTTTTCTTATTTTAGTCATCCACTTCGGACGCGTATTAAGAACATATGGAAATGAATTTCAAAAAACCAAAAGAGGTTTTTGTTTGGAAGAGGCTTATTAAAAATAACCTCTCTCATTTGTTTCACAGGTCTCGCGGTTTTGAATATTATAATGAATCTTTGCAACCCATTGTTCCAGATTTAAATATTAAATAATTTCATGTTTTTGTCATCAAATTTGGACATAGTTTCCAACCAAATGTAAATTATTTTTGGAAAACTAAAAGAGGTTTTTGTTTGTAATGGGTTCATTCAAAATAATCTCTTTCATTTATTACAATGGTGTTATGGTTTGGAATATTCAAACGAATCTTTGGAGCTCATTTTTCTAGATTTAAATATTAAATAATTCCATGTATTTGTCCTCAATTTAGGACACGGTTTTTGAGAAATGGGAAAAAAAAATTTAAAATGTGAAAGGGTATTTTGGTAATAAAATCCTCTTTTACAAAAACCTCATTCACCTTTTACATATCTATCCAGGTTTGGGAGATATAAAGGATTATTTGGACCCTATTTTCCAATAACTCATGCAATTCACAGAATTATTTAGCCATGAAAAACTTTTACGAATTCACAATGCATGAAATCTTATCATAATTAAATGAATAGAAAACTTATTACTCTACGCACAAAATTATATAGAGGTTTTCTCAAGAATCGTTCTTGATTTTTTATCATGTGAATTTTTCTTCGCAAATAAATTGAATTGTTGTATCATCATGCCCCATATGAAAACAAAAGATTTTTCAAAGAACATTGTTACTTATATTTTTATGCATGTTTGGAATTCCTTCTTCCTCTTCCTTGGCTCCATTATCCATGCATTCTCTCATCCCCTCCTCTATTTTTGTCATAGGCTTGCAATAAATATAATTAAGAAAATAGAATAGCTTTTCTAAATCATAAAAGCATTCCATAAGGCATCCATAAATCTAACTTTTCCTAAATCACAAAAGCACTCCATAAATATCTCATGCTTTTCTTTTAAAAGTAGATTTTATTTTTCCTTATTAGAAAAATATCACTTATCCATAGTTTTTCCAAAACTCTTACTCATTATTTCTAAAACTCATAAAAGATACCAACTTGGAAATATAATATAATTTCTATAGAAGAATATAAATTCTTCTAAATAAATTAATTAAGAAATAATTCTTCAAATATTCTTATAATTAAGAATTACAAGAATATTCTTCATGTAATATAAATATAATAGTTAATAATATTTAATTATTTAACAACCCTCATTTTATGAGAGTTTTTATGGTGGCTTACGCCAGGGATATTACAATCTTAGTATGTTTAGAGACAAATCTAATATGGAAAAGTTCTATTCTTGTATCTTCATCATGAGTAACATTTGAAAATTTTGAAGAACTAGTGCTAGCTATGGGTTTACCTTTCAAACCCTTCATTGTAATCTTTGTCTCATCTCCTGAATATGGCCCTATGTCATGTTCAGTTATAGCAACAATTTTCCCCTTTTCTTTGGCTTTTCTTTTGTTTTGCTTCAACTCTAGATGAAGTTTCCAACAGATTTTGCATGTAATTTTTTCCTTCTCTCTTTTGACAGAGCTATTTATATTTCCTCTTCCATAAAACTTTTCCTTTCCTTTTCCCTCACTTTCACTTTTCTCATCTATGTTTTGTTTCCCTCTTGCTTCTAAGTGTGCAGCTTTAACACAAACTTCATCTATGTTTGTCGGATTAAACATGAGAATGGTGTGCCTAAGGTAATTGTGAAAACCACCAACATAATTTAATAAAGTTTCTTGAGAATATAAATTAATACCAAAAATTAGAACTCTTCTCCTGAATTCATGAGTATAATCTTTCACACCTTTTCCTTTCAACTGTCTAAAATTTTGAAAATCCATAATGGTATTTTGCATGTAAGCTAAGGGATAGAATTTCATTTTAATGGCAGAAATAAAACTTAACCAGAACATAGAGATATTACCGTATTTTTTAATCTCTTATTTAGGATTTTCTTCCCACCATACAAGTGCAAATCCTTCCATCCTCAAGGAATCCAATTGAATCTTTATGTCATCTTCATGAAGGTTCTGAATTATGCAATACACGTCCAATTGACGTATAAATTGTCTAATATTTTTGCATTTATCTCGCCATTATACATTGGAAACTCAAAATTTTGACATCCGTTTTGAGTAAGGGTGTCTTTCATTTTGTGGCTTTTGAGTGAGTTTGAGTAGTTTTTGTGGTGGAAGTGTAAGATGATGGTGATGGAGATTATGAGGATGATGAAGATGGTGGATATGGAGGTGGGCTTCCTCCACTACCCTTTGAAATATTCTCTTCATCCTTCTTATCGTCTGAAGTTCTTTTTGTGGTGGAAGTGGAAGATGTTGCTAATGGAGATGATGAGGATGATGAAGATGGTGGAGATGGAGGTGGCTTTCCTCAACTACCCATTTAACTCTTCTCTTCATCCTTATTATCATCTGAAGCTCCTTCTCCATGTGGAGGCTTAAAACCTTCTCTTTCCATCCTAGCAGTAAATGCACCAAACATAATTTTCACCATCTTCTTTATGTCATTGAAGTCTCTCTTGTCATCATCCTCTTGTGAATAACCTTGAGTCTCTCCAACATCTGACATGATGCCTATGGATTCAAGCTCAATTTCTGATGCTTGTACCTATACAATCAACTCAGTTTCTTGTACAACCTGTACCTCCTCAATCATATCTTCTTGAAACAAAAATTTAGGTGCTTCAAGTGCATCTATGAGTTGAACTTTGGGTGAAGATGGTACTCTTGTAGCTCTCCTTCTTCTGGTCCTAATCTCAAGACTTGCGACCAACAATTTCCCTTCACCTTTCTGAAACTTTAACCTTGTTACCATCAAAAATTTTCAACCATTAAACTTTCATAAAACCAAGCAACTATCAAACAAATGACCTTGCCTTTCAACCAATATTTGATACCAACCTCATCTGAATATGAACGTTATTTTTTCTATGATAACTTAATGGTCATATTTAAAATTTATTTACTATTCTTATGCTTGATGTACATAGGATTCCTTGTTGCTTATGTGTGTCAATAGGTAAATGAATTAAGTTCATATGAGTGAGTTCGAGAGCATAAATAATGAATAAAATATGTTGAAAAGAAGCAACATAAATAAAAAAAAACCATCACAATTAATCCATCAACACAGAGTTTTGATGAAATATTTCACCCCTCCTGGGCTACATCTCCTTGGTCTAGCTTCCATGGCTTAGGCCTTTTTATTAGATCAATAGTGAAAAATTTGTTGTTTACATGGATCAGATGCTCCTGAAACATACTCCAATGTGTTCAAAATGCTGAAATATTCTAGAAATGACCATTCATTCACTCCATTTAGCCTTTAGTTGATCTAGGCACGACCTTCCTTCGTGGTGACCCCAAGCTTCAATTTTCTTCAAAGTGATAAAAACAAATGTAAAATTAATCTTATGCCTCTACAACATATTCCAATGTGCTCATATAATTCCAATATGCTAGGAATGACTATTCCTGAGCCAAAATCTGGGGGAAGTTCCAAATTTGGTGGCTCCATTGAAAATTTTGCCATCTTAAACTGTGAGTTAATTAATAGATAATAATTGTTTAATTAAGATTAATTATCTAAGCGTGCAGTTAGCCAGAGCCCTCCGTCACATTTTTAGTTGAACAATCATATGGGGAGGGGGTTGGTTCCCTCCAAACTGCTACTGGATATTTTGTATCATGATAGCTATATGGATGAAGCATAAGTATGTAAGAACCATTTCAATATCCCATTATTATGGGCAGAGAGTAGGTTGGGGGAGGTCATGGGGTTGAGCCCTGACCTCCGCCCAAACTCATTGTAAATTTTTTCCACCATAATATACTCCCAAACCTTTGGTTACTTTGATTTAATAATTCGAATATGCTCAACCATTAATTCATATCTTTGCCAACATTCAATTAATACAAAACTTAGAATTTGGCTTAAGTAATATGTGGATCTTTATAATAATTTCCACGATGTAATATAAAATTCCCACCAATGTTAATATAAAATTCCTCCCAAGGTTCAGACCTTATGTTAAATAACATATATATAACACCATAAAATTAATTCGACCACCATAAAATAGCCGAAATTCCATGCCAACCTTGGAGAGGGGTCCGCTAGAGGCGAAATTTGGTGGCCCCTGGTTGCACCACATATCAGCCTTTGGTTGGGTCATCCCTCATATAAAAAAAAAAAATGAATTCAACCTTATGACATTGGGAAATTTCACCCTCTCAAACCCAAAATGGAGAATCCCGTTGTGACCATTATCACAGTGCCACTAGGAAAAAATTAAAGAATATTCACTGCATGTTGACTTGCCTTCCATGTCATCAACCTAATACTCTTCTGCAATTTTTTTCAAATTTGTTTGTTCTGAACGACGGCCAGTAGGCTATAACTTCTTCATCCAGAGTCGGTTTTCGATGAAACGAATTGCTCTGGATTCCCGGCGATATGTCGACTGCTATCGTTCAGTTTCCAATCAATTCTGAGCACTTTAATTTTTGAGCTAAATACAGAACCTCTGATCAGTTTAAAATATTAATTAAATTAACATGAAAATAAGGTTAAAAAAATATGTTAATTGCTAAAAAAATTTAAATTATTAATAAAAAATTAAGAAAGAATAGAGCTATCTAGAAATTTTGTGTATTTCGTTGTTCTGCATAGCTCAATATAAAGCGAAGAGAATAAACTAATTTTTTCCATCTCTTAAGTTATCTATCATGGTGAAGCATGGAGTTGTGTCCACTTTGAAAAGAGAAAAAATTATTACATAGCTAAAATTAGTATGAAATAGAGAAATTGTGGATTTAAGATGATTGACAGGACCAATTGATATTGATGGTAAGAGTCTGCAACATTCTTAGTTCTTCACTTTACTTCTTCTTTTATTCTTTCCTCATCTTTTTTATTTTTTTTCTATTTCATATTTATTTCCAATACATGAAAACTAATGTAGATGATTTAGGTTATGTATATTACATTATATTTATTACACTTCTTAAAATTATTTTATTATATTGATATTTTCAAAAGTTGATGTTTTAACATTCAAAAATATTTTTTTTTTTTTTTTTTTTAGAAATAAAATGGAAATTATACTTCCCATTTTCATTTACTAAACTGATTGATTTGATATTACATAGTACGTACATGTCATTTTCATCTCATTGAAATTTAGTCCTCGTTCCAACCTTTTTCCATTTGATGTTACAACACGAAATTGCACCAAGAGGTGCAAAGGAACATCGAAAGGAAGATTGGGGGATTTTTGAAAGAAATAATCAAGTGAAATATAAGTATAATGAAATTAAATCGAAATTTGAGTTTATATATTCTTCTAATGAATATAGGAGAAGGTTAAATTTAAGAATAAAGTTGCACTAACATAAATGTCACAGAATAATGACAATCCTGGCTCGCACAATATACATAACATAGGAGTTGAATTTCTTTGGGGTTCTCTTAAAATGACATAAAATAAATTCTAGACATTGGAATTATGAGGTATTTACAAGCTAAATATATCATTGGTACTTGGTAGAAATGACTTCAACCAATAAATTATTGTGAAGATGATAAAAATTGGATTATAGATAAAATTGTCGTATCAATGAATGTTGTGAAAGTACTTGGGAAAAGATTTGTGATCGGGACATGTCAACAATCAACAACTTTAATGATTTAAAACCTTGTCATCCTAACCCTTGATGCATATTAAGGAATAAAATGTGTTCTTCATTTACCAAAAGGATTATAATGCTAGATTATGTGAATCCAAAATTACATCTTCATGTCATGTCAATTGTAAGGATCAATATTGGAAACACTCATATGAAAATTCATTTTTCTTTTGTTGGTAGTGCTTGTTGGCGCAAGGGTTCTAGTGGCCAATGAAAACACAATGTGTATCAAAAAGCACAGTAGAAAGATTTATCCATTTTACCATTTTGTGTATGAAAATTTGCATAAAAATTGAAATTGGTTGCACAATCCACATAATGCATAAACATTTAAATATATTTAGCATTTTAAATTTTTAAATATTAATAAAATATTATTAATAATTAAAATATATTTAAATATGTCAAATTAAAAATATTTATGTTTTAATTTAATAAGAATTTAAATATTGTAATTTAATAGTTAATAATTTAAATATTATGTATTAAAATTTAAATTTTAAAATAAATATAAAAATCAATTAAAATAATTAATACCTATTGCTAATTTATTTTTTATAATAAAAATAAAATTTCAATTAAAATAATTAATAGTTATGTTATAATAACAATTCAACCATTTATTAATTATTAATAATTTAGTAAAGTTCAAATAATAAGATAATATAATAAATGATAGCTCATATTTTTTTTACAAATTTAGCATCACAAGATGGAATATTTAATTCATATATTATTTTACATAAGAAAATATAAACTCAAATCATAAAATAGAAGCAAAATGAATAATTTAAACAAACTTGTGATTATGTTCGGCCTTGTTTTTTTGTGAAATTTGATTAATAAATGCTTCATATTAATAGAAATTTTACTTGAAATACTATCTCATAATTAGGTTTATATCAATGATATTACCTTTTTTTTATTTGTGTCGTTTGTGTTAAATAATTGGTTGTAAGTTAGGCTAGGTAGTTGTTTGCTATATGTCACACAAAATTCCTCCTCTCATGAATCATCAACCTTGTTGTTGGGTTAGACTGCATCGTATAATAACTACAACATGACAACTCCCTAGGCCATATAAAGCTTCTACTAATTTCATAGTATGTGAAAAAACTTAAAACAACAGATTAGCATCTAGTCTATTAGCGAAAGAGGTGCCTTGATATTACTAGTGTGAGAGGGCCACCATATGAATCATGATGTTACTAGTGTGAGAGGGCCACCATATGAATCATGATGTTGCACGTCAGGTGGGTGTTGTTTTGATAACTCACTCGATGTCATATCTTACTAGGGTGAGAGAGCCACCATATGATTCATGATGATGTTCATCAGATGGACGCAGTTTTCATACCTCACTCTCCTTCGCACCATCAAAATCCTAACTCGAGACTATTTTTAGATCAATAACATTTATTCATAAAATATAAAGTTTTAGGAAACCCTTTTTTTAAACAATATGGAATGCGTATTTTGGTGGAATAAATGGATAATAATAAAGGAAATTTTAGGGAAAATCATTTTTCCTTAAATCATGCCTTGAATGTGGTGGCTTATCTACTAACAGGATTCTGTATTTCAAAGATGGGACCATAGGAAACAGCGGTAGGAAGGTGTTCTTTGGGTTGGGACGTGGAGAGTGAGGTGCTGCATGGAACACATTTTTTGCTCTATATTTTAACTTGGTGTTGTGTTCCATTCATTATCTTCTTTGACCCAAAAACTTGTTCAAAGGACTTATCCAAACACGCCATGGAAAGGACGATGATTCTCTCTCTCAATACATGCAGAAAAAATTCACTCGCTTTTCATTTTCCTATGTATGTTTCAAAAGGAACGATGGGATATTGTAGGTCACTATGTTGCAGTGAGGCATATTTGGCATCAGAGCCAATTTTCCACCATCTTATTATTACTGATGGGAATTCCTTTTCGCATTTCATGAGCAGTTGGGAAAAGTGTAGCAAAGCGTTTCCTATTCCCAAGAATCCTTCACCACATAAGAATAGTCTTTGAAAATGACAAAGAACATTGATTTGATTAAGGAGCTTAAATTGTCAGGTTTGTTCAAGATAATTCAGTGGCCATAAAACCAACACAAGCAATGGTGATGGCTCACTAGAAAACACTAACAACAATATTATGTAGAAATTTGTAGAAGAAACAAAATCTAGAAATTTCAACTTTTCATTTCAACAAAAAAATAATTCAAGATTTGAAGCAATGATCAAGTGCTTCAACATCATTTGTATCATTTTCAGCGTCGTTTTAAAGATGCGTAATGAAATATTGGAAGGTGTGTCACTCTCTCCACCATCATTGGCTCCTCTTCACTTCCATGGCCTACACAATCACGATAACATTGATTGAGTTGTGTGTCATCTTGAGAATCATAGGAGGTCATGGAGAGAGTGGCACACGTTCTAAATACTTGCAACGTCCACCAAACCGCACTCTTCTATGCCATTCGATCAACGTTTCCTGCATAATTAATTTGAATTTTTTATCAACGTTACCAACATATTTAATTTGTGTTGTTAATTGCAGATGGTATGAGTATGCAATGGCAGGGGACAACAAAAGCCTGTTAGCTAGTTTAAAACTGCACTTAGCCAACTTACTATTAACTCCAAACCTATTATTACCAACTGGACAATTACTCCTGGAGAAAATATTCGCGTTTCAAAGAGCATTGTGACCATGGTTTGTGATAACATTCTAAAGATAATTCAATTATGGGCTTTTTCTTCATTCCAGTTATGTCAGAAGCTCGTCGTTATGTTTTTCTTCTCCCTTTTCTCATTTTTATTTAGTTTTTAGTTTTTGTATTGTGAGTGCTTGTCATTTCCAAAGGAAAAATTCAAGGATGTGATTACAGATAATTAGTATGCGAGAAACAAGTTCATGTTTTAACTGAACGCAGAACATGTTAAAAAGTTGTGCCAGTTGTTTTGAATGGTACCCTCTCAGAACTCTCATTGTCCACAAGAGAATAGGCCTGGGAAATATGTTTCGTGATAATTCTAAGGTGGCAATACTTGTACCATTTGTTGATCATGTTCCGCAAGTTCCATCATATCAACCTGACACAATATTGCCTCAGTGTGCACCACTTCTTGATGCTTATGTTTTGCAAGAATCATATCCTTATGCTTCTACATATCAGAGGCATGCTCTACCTCCCACTGATCCATTTCTTGTGAGGAATGGGATGTTATCTGATATTGATTATCAGGGGGTAGATACAAGGCTTGAATATTTAAACCATCCTAGAATAAGAGAACGTATTTTAGAGTAGAATTATCTCGATGAGATGAATAGGCCTTATGCAACAAGAGAGGTTGACTATGGTGATGTTGACCTTCACAGATCTAACTTCACATCTTCTCCTCGACGTTCATTTCCTTGACTCTTAGTATAATCTTCACTGCTAGGGTCATCTTCACTATATCGGTACTGATTGAAATTTTATAAATTTTGGATGTTTTGGTAGCGTACATTTTTGAATTATGTTTAGAGCCTCGAATTATAAGGAGCTTGATAGTACAACCGAAAAAAACATTTCAATGGAAAATAAAATGTCATTTGTTTGAAAAAAAAAATTCTCATGCCAATTACATAAGTTTCAAAGGTTATAAGTGTTTTTTTCTAGTAGCAATTTATTCAATACAATGTTTTTTCTTGTAGTAATTTATTCAATATTTTAGTATTGAAAATTAATATTCATATTTCAGAGAGACTGGAATAATATTATAGCAATTTATTGAAGGACAAATTTATGTGTTGAATTTATAAGGTTGTACATTTTATGGTATCGTAGAAATAACAAAGCTGAATAGAGCGTTTAAAAATATTTCTTGCAAGTTTGTATGCAGACATGATTTTCCCTTCAAAAGGACCTTTCACATCAAGTTTGGTAAGTTGTTTTACATTTTTGTTTTTTTGTTTGTTTTATTAGTTTTCCATTCTAATTTGAATTGAACATTTCAAATGTAGTAAATAGAGGTTCATATCAGCAAACCTAAAATAATTTTTGAAAATTGTGTTATTATTTCCAAGAAAATTATAATTACAAGGAACAAGTTGTCTTTGTTTTTTTTCATTCAAATATTTCAACTTACTTTGCTTTACTTAATATCTAACAGACCTGTATGTATTCATGAACACAACATAGCAAATAAATCCAATCTAGGGCATCAAAGACTCTAGCCGGGAGACAGAAATTAATAACTGTGTTATGTCCATTGTATCCTTCGGTGATATCTCACCATAACAAAAAGAGATGGATATGCCCACTGTGGATCTTGTAAATGTCGCACCTGTTAGTAACTCATAGAAGCCATATTAATCCTACATTCATAGAGAATACAATAAGTCGCGTGGAAGTTGAAGTACCATTGAACTAGTGGTGGATGATGCGTATGTTCACTGTATACAGTTGTAAATGTTGTGTATGTTCAACATATGTAGTGGCGGATGTTCATGATTCGATTCGAGTGGGAAACATGTCAGGTTTTTATTTGCAGGAAGAGGACGAAAATTAAAGCTTGTAATTGGCTGGAGTGAAAAATGTTTGCTCACCTGAAGCCCGCAGAGAGAATGGCTTTAGGCATAATTAAATTTTTTATCAAATTTTGTTGGTGTGGCACTTAATTTACTAACATTTAGATTTATTTATCCATGATGATAAACCTAAATCTTAACATTATTGTAACTACAGATTTTATGCAAATCATTGCAGCCACTAAGCATCACATAACAATGTTTTCAAGCATGCATATAGGTAAAAGCACCGCTTGTGTAAAAAAGACTATTAAAACGTTCTTTATATATATATATATATATATATATATATATATATATATATATATATATACAAATTTCCATTCTTGCATATCCGGATGCTTGCTGATGTAGATGCATGTTATAGTATACATTTTATGTTAAATTATAATAAATGTCGAGACTATTAGGGAAGAGATGAACAACCACAACAGCAACATGGAATTAGAGAAGGTTATGATTGTTAGTTGGTGATCTCCCTTATTATCTCTCAACTTCATGTGACAGGTGCTTTGGTCATTTGTCACAGGTTTATTTCCTATAAATTGACATTTTCAACCAAAACAACATTATATTTGTCCAAATTCTTAATTTCCTATGTAAGACATCATGTAACTTAAAATCATTCAAAATAAAAAGTAATTTAGCCAAATATACCCAACTGAAAACAAAATAAGAATTTTCTCTACAATGTTGTTAAAATCTTCGTTTAAGATTTATGTTTGCACTTAGAACTTGTATTTCTATTACAAGAAAATTTTGAAAATACCTTTCGAAATCCATAAGACTATGGTTCTTTGAGGTATATTATGGTCTCTACACAAATACTATGATGTTTTAGCACTAACATTGATGGTGTACCAATATTTTACATAAAAATTATAGATTCAACATTATTGGTGTGATACTATATTACTTAAGCATATGGATTCTACACAAATTATATTCTCTTTTATAATTAGCATTTTTGGTATGACAATATGTTACTTGCAACATGCTAGAACTGACCATTCTCATTTGTTACTGGATTTTAGAGAAATTAAATAATAATAAAAACACTTGAGAAACTTCCAAAAAAAAATCACTAAAAACAACAGAGAAAAATATTTACACGCTTACAGGATTCAAGAAAATAGACTGGCCTTCAGTTGCTTGATATCTCTCATTGCCTAGCTATATTTATAAGCCCTTCAGATGGAGGGGCATAATTCCATGTGAAGATAAAAATATCCATAAATATATTCATGTACTTGTGTGTTATCAACCAGGAGACTAATATATCTCAGCGATTCAGAGCATCACAGCAAGAGCAAAAGAAAGCAAAGAGATTGGTGCAAAATAAGAAGGGAAAAAAATTACAATGGTGTCCTAGTGGGCATTAATAAATAACTATATTTATATATAATATTAGAAACTTTTGATTTTTTTTGTAATATGCATGTCATTTTGGCCTTTTTAAAATTAATTGCAAGTTAATAAAGACCTGTTTATTTTTTAATAAGCTGCACTTTACAGCTAAAAATGGCACAAACGCACACCAAAATCAAATAGTAATTATCATACAAATGTTAAAGAATGTAATCCCAACCACCTGCTAGGTGTCGAAACCATCCGTACAAGTGTCCAGTTCAGTTTCTAATTACTCCAGTTTATTCAAGTTACACTACAATTATTTAATACTGATGTTTCCAATGTAATCCTATTTAACTATTTCGTAATATTGAGATGAGCAACTCTCTACTCCATTTTACGTTTTCAGTTTCTCAATTCTTTTCATGGTATCAAAGCTAGCTTGCATAAGCCTCCCTGGAGAGCAGCAACAGAGCCAAGAAGGAGCAGTAGAGAGGAGAAGTTGGTTGGCACGATTCTTAGGTTAATACTCGCGCTAACGCGTCGAAACAAGGGATTGGCACGAGAATACAAGCCATACTCGCGCCAGTTTTTTGACTCAAGTTTTTTTAATTAAGTCGCGACTGTTTAGTATCGAGATCGTGCCAATAATTTAATGACATTTACCAGAGAAAATTCCACCAGGGAGCAACTACGTTAAGCTGATTTAAATTTTTTCGTTTGTTCAAGCCGAGATCCAGTTGATACGTGAAGGTTTGAAATCCGGTTTGAAATCTGGCATGAAGCAAACACATTATGGTATTTTTTTTGTTTTATTAAAGTGAAAGCATGATGGAGCAAACAATTCCATTAAGGTATTCTTTTATGCTGTGTTAAGCCATTCAAGGTTTTTTTAAAAGAAAAGTTAAATGCATGGCATGAATCTATGAAAATGCATTCAAGTATGCATGTGAATAATTCTTGAAAAGTCTTATACGAATGTTTTAAAATGCTAAGGGAAAGTGTTTTTTTTTTTTAATTTTTTTTTTATATTAAAAAAAAAAACTTAAAATGTAAAAAAGATTCTTACAAAAAGGAAAGGGCCTTCATATTGGAATGTGGATATATTTTTTAATGAAGGGATGTTTTTTGAAAGTTTAAAAAAATAGCTTGAATGAGAAGTTTTTTTCCCCAAAGTTGTGATGTTAGAAAGTGAAAGTGAAAGTGCAGAAAGAGATTTTTTTCAATGGAAATTTAAAAAGAGAATTGAGAGGCTTGTGAAAGTGAATCTGTAGAAAGAGTTACTTTTGAGAAAAAAGAAATTTTTAGAAGCAAGTTATTTGATGCAAATTTAGACTCATCTGTTTGGAAGCCAAGCAACAAGGTCATGGGAAAATCCAAGAGGCTAAAGCAGAAACAGAAGATGTTCGAGATCTTTTTAGATCTAGAAATAAGAAGGAAAAAATATGCCTATGCATTAAGATGCATAAAAGAATCAGTCGATGAAAGTATACTTCTCTTGATTTCAGATGCCAAGACAGCCAAGGAGGCATGAGATACCCTTGAGAGATGTTTTGGTGAAAAGGGGAGCATTGAAGATGAAGATAAAGGTGGATCTATAGCAGCAAATCTACAGTGAGATGAAGAGTCAGAAGAAGCAGAGAGAAAGCACGAAGATGCTTATGAACCCCACTATACACAGCGACATGTGGACGATGATTTGATGATTCCAGCAACAGAGCTTGTTGACGAAGATATGATGATTCCATCAACAGAGCTTGCTGATGAAGATTTAATGATTCCAGCAACACAGCTTGCTGATGAAGACTCGATGAATCCAACAACATATCTTGTTGATGATATGGTGATTCCAGAAATGAAGTTTGTTGATGATGATATTGCGATTCTAGCAACTGAGCTTGCTAATGATATGGTAAATCCAGAGACTAATATTGTTGATACAAAATTTGATCAAGATTTATTGGCTAATGATGACTGGTTGCGGATGATGCAACAAAAATACGATATTGACATAATTTTTTTTGGTGAGATAACCCCACATCAGTTAGTGGAAAACAACCTGATTGCACCAACACAGGTTAGTGAAGAAAAGACAGAGACAAAGAGAGAGATAAGCACATTTTAGTAAACAAAAGACAGAGACAGAAACAGAGAAAGAAGTAGCGAGAGAAGCAAAGAAAGAAGTCTACAAAGGGAAATCAGAAACAGAGATAGAGACAAAAGAAGAAAAAGAAACACAATAGGATAAAGCTCTCACTGCAGAACAAAAAGAACAAAACCAATGTCATTCTGAAAATATTTTTTATTCTAAAATTGATTTCTAGTGTGCAGGTACACAGATTGATTAAGAAGAAGAGTTAAAGTTTATTGGAAAATGGCTTGCAACACCATGTCTAGATGGGATCTACACAGAAGATGTAGATATGAATGATGAAGATGACATGCATGATGAACATGTCAATGAAATTTTCAGGTATTGGAGTTTTGATGAACTAAGATATTATTCTAATATTATGTTGCAGCAGATTGATGATGAAAATCACACTACAAAAGACAATATGTGGCATCAGTCCACATACAAGTCAAATTTTGAAGAATTCGAGGACATGATTAGCCAGTCTGGAACAATAGAAGACCTGCATCAGCAAATGAAGAAATAGAGTTCTCAAGGATACGGCAAAGAGAAAAATCTAAAACAATTCAGAGGCTACAGAATCTGGAAAAAGAGAAGAAGAAAACCAAATCTAATTGAAGTCAATTTTTTTTAATTGTATGCCTCACTGAGACTAGACCAGCAGGTATCTGAATTAAATTTTTATGTGGTTGAAATTAAAGGGGAGTGTAAAGAATGTAATCCCAACCACCTGCTAAGTGTTGAAACCATCCGTACAAGTGTCCAATTCAGTTTCTAATTACTCCAGTTTAGTGGAGTTACATTACATTTATTTATTACTGATGTTTCCAATGTAATCCTATTAACTATTTCGTAATATTGAGATGAGCAATTCTCTGCTCCATTTTACGTTTTCAGTTTCTCAATTCTTTTCAACAAATATGTTGCTTTTTTTACATAGAATTACCTTTCCATGTGAATAGCAGTCTACGTGCTATAAGAACAAAGTGAAAGGTTTATTGTCTTTAAATCGATTAGCACAAGATGATACAATGTAATTGTGCTAAATATAAAATTATTTTAATAATTTTATGAGATTGGTTTAAAGAAAACAATTTAAAGGAAAAACAATGTCTGTGACGATATGTGGATGGGTGAAAAGATAACTTTATAGATCATGTTAGTAAATGTTAGTAAAATGAGCAAGGCAACCATGTCGGTAAGATGGGCTGACTATATTTTGTTTTTCATTTATAGTGATTAAGTTATTTAAAACAAAAGAAAATTTTAATGGTAAATTTATTATAAATGAGTATAAGAATATTTAATATGTAAGCATTGAGCTTAATATAAATGATTGCAAAAAATCTGATATAACAATAAAGGAGAAAATAGTAATGTTAGTGATTTTTTAACAGTTTTTATGTTAACATGTTTTACAAATATTTTTCTTTGCCTTTATGAATAAGGTGCAAGTTCTCAAGAAATGTTTTAACAATTATATCTATATATATATATATATGTATGGGCTAGTTTTTATATTTTATTTATTAAAAATTATTAATAGCTTATCTATAGAGTTATTTTATTTTCTTCTCTTTTAAAATCATGTCACTTTTGTAAGGGAGTTTGTATATGGTTTTTTTTTTTTTTTGAATATTTAAACAATGGAAAGACTTATAATTCAATTTCCAACTAATAATGAAGATAGCCCTAAAAATGAACTAACTCATCATCATTATTCAAAGAAAACTATGTCACGTGAAATAACCTAGTAACTTATCACCATTATTCAAAGAAAACCATGCCACGTGAAATAACCTAGTAACTCATCACCATTATTCAAAGAAATCCATGAGACATGAAATAACCCTTTGGTGATGTGTGAGAGGGGTAGGCAGTCCCAGGCCTCTAATTTGTCATGAATTCCTCTAGGTCCTAGGACTCTAATTTGTTTCTTTACATCCACAGAAGATGAGTTATTAGCCCAACAAAAGAAATTTTAAGTCATACTCCTAAACCAATCTTCTGTGTGAATTTCCTTAAATATGTGTCTTTTCTTTTTAAGGAGTTATTTTGTCAAGATTTCACCACGGGGAGTGGGAAATAAGCTATCAGAAAGATTTCATCCCTAGCATAAAAAAAATATATATATATTATTTTCATTCATTTCCTTGCTTTGTTTACTCTAAGTGGGTTTTTTTACTGAATTTTGTGACTGGTATTGAAAATATTCTCTCTTATGTTAAATCGAGTGTTTTCTTGTGTTGTTTTTGGTGTTGATTTACTTTTCTCTTATGTTAAATCCAGTGTTTTCTTGTGTTGTTTTTCCTGTTGAATTACTCATTAATCTTTATTTAGTTATCAACATTTGGTTTAGTTCCCCCTTTTAATACATTGAAATGAGGATTCAATATTCCCTAACCTCTGATTTTATATAGTAAACTATATTCCTTATTTTAAAAAAGAAAAGAAAAATAACACATGCCTTACTCAACCCTCAATAGGGATGGAATATAAAGGTTGAATTGATTGGATATATTCAATCCTCATCAAAATGGTAGTTATGTATAGTTGATCTTTGATATTATTAGTTTCATAAGTGTTATTGTTAAAACACTAGAAACTCTAGATCTACTTAAATACCTTGTCTTAATAAAAAATGGAAATCTTTCTGAGTTCGTTTATTTTTTGTTTGACATTTTAGGATAAATGGAATAGCTTATTTTTTACTATATCAATATGTTTCCTATTCAATGTCAATGATGATAATCTAAGATTATTTTCTCTAAAGCATATTGTGACAATGAGGTTTGGTTAGGGTATAAAAGGTATAAACTTCAATGTATGTTAGGTCTGAAATGATAAAATTCTCATATTTATTGTGATGCATTGAAATATATAATTATTTGAATTGTGATGTAGATAATTTGATGGGATTTAAATTAGGAACTATTGTTACAGTTTCTTAGTTGAGTTAGGGAGAGAGGTAGTGAACAAAAGTGAAATACTCTTGCTAAATACATAAGGACCATGATGCAAGCTACCATTATCACAAACACAAATCACAGGTCTTTTTTGAACAAGCATGAAACACGAGAGCCCATTATTTTAAGTGTCTTAGGCTATGGCCAATGCCACAATTCGAACCAAAAATGGTATACTCTTCTCGGAGAGATGAGGGCCATCACTCAACCTATTACCATCACAAAAATAAATTAGGGGCTTTTTCAAATGATCATGAAATTCTAAAATCCATTTCTTAATTTCTCTTAAGCTATGACCAATAACAAAATTTAAATAAAATTTTATATAGAAAAGTTAAAGACATGGAATTCAGATAGAATTACTGAAAATGAAATGGATTTTCCCATCAAACTTGAAAAAAGTCAACCTCTTATGAAGCCCAACAATTAGTAGCATAGTCATCACATTTCATTGAAATCCTACATAATATACACTTCATTCACAAAAAAAAACTTTTTCTTTATAAGTTTAAATGGCGCAATTATTTTATACTTTCTTTTAAAACTGCCTTATTTCATTGTCACATTTATTTTGATTATGTTTTTAGTAAATTTTTCTCAATAAGATGAATAATAAGTAAAACAATAACTTCATTTCTCTCTATATAATACTATAATATTTCAAGAATCAATCATCAGATTCAACATTATTTCACATACAAATTAAGAAATCAATTTAAACTTACAGGCAACATCACTAACTCTCTTATAAATGTTGCAAGGTCATCAAAATTTCCCCAATTGAGTCAAAATATCCCTATAAATAACAACCATTATCACTTTGGTCAATAACTTTGTGCACTATTTGCCCTCCTACATATTAAAAAATCAATTAAAACTTATAGTAAATAAGCCAGCCTCAACTCTCTGATACATGTTCCAATGTCATCAACGTCGCCCCAATTGAGTCAAATTGTCCCTATAAATAATAACCATTATCACTTTGGTCAATAACTTTGTGCACCATTTTCCCTCCTACATGTAGATATATGTTATTGATTTTATATATATTTTGTGTTTTATGTTTCTTTTTCAAAATATTTATTATTAATATTTAGAAAATTCCCAATGCATTTGTGGTTGTTACTGGTTAATTGGTTAGATAATTGCTTAGTAGCCGAGACTTTATGTGTGCACCACTTTCCCTCATGTTATTGCTTTTATATATATTCTGTGTTTTATATTTACTTTTCAAAAATTTTATAGATAAATAATCTGATCATATTGTTAATAATCCGGTAAATAATCTGATCATATTGATAACACATACTTTGATGAATTTTTGGTTGTTATTGGTTAATTGGTTACAGCATTGCTTAGTAGCCTAGACTTTATGTGTGCACCACTTTATGTGTGCACCACTTTCCCTCATGTTATTTCTTTTATATATATTCTGTATTTTATATTTTTTTTTCAAAAAAATTATAGATAAATAATCTGATCATATTGGTAATAATCTGATAAATAATCTGTTCATATCGATAACACATACTTTGATGAATTTGTCGTTTTTATTGGTTAATTGGTTAGAGCATCTGCTTCGTAGCAAGGACTTCATCAGTCCAATGCTCTTTTACGTTTCCAATGGCTTTGGAGATGGTTTTGGTTAGAGCATCTCGTTAACAACTGATACTTCATGAGTCTAAGCCTAATAAAAGCTATGTGGTTTTGGAAATCGTTTTGAGCAATTAATGTATGTCCCTAGAATTATATAAGTGTGTTTTGGGGGAGAGAAGAATTATCAGAGTTATATAAGTGTCCTTTTGCGGAGAGCAAATGTTCTTTATGCAGGAAGATGAGAGAATGAACACATAGTTTTTGGTTTAAAAAAAATAAATTATAATCTCATTTAATGAAAGTAAAGAAATAATTATTTGCAATAAAAATCAAATTATTAATTAATAAAATCAAATCTTTGTGAAAATATGATTTCAAAACCTGCACTATTCTATATACTACTTTCACAGTGAGTTACAACTGTAAAATTTGGTGGATGGAACATTTTATATATATATATATATATATATATATATATATATATATATATATATAAAAAGTTAATAATTCAAATAAATCTCCATACCTCAATGACCATGTAAAATCACAAAATACCGTCAAAGTATTTCTTATTTAATAACCATGTAAAAAAAAAAAAGAATTTTATAATATAAAACTTTATATATTGAAGTAAAAGGTAACTTTTAGGAATATTTACAAAATATACAAGTGTAATTGTTTAAAGTAGTTAATTAGTTGGTTAAAATTACAGAGTCAGTTAATTGAGTCAAGTTGAATCAAGTAGAGCCAAATTTAATTAATTCATAGTCAAATTTAGTGTATGGTTTCATGTCAAGTTATTTTAGACTAGTTACTACTAAGAAAATGTTTAAATGTCTCTCATAAAATTCACTATAATCATCAATTTTGTTTAATTAGTTAAAAAGCTGTTATTATTGTGTATGTGAATTATTTGTATTAGTTTATGTATAGGTTACAAAAGGCCATGAAAAATGGATTAGCAACCGTTCCGGAAAAAAAAGAGAAATATTTGTATTATGTTGATTAATGCTATAACCCACACCGTGCATGTTGTACACAAAGCTTTATAAAGATCAGTATTAGGGAACACGTGGATTTTGTTTTCTCTTGATTAATACTATAACCCACCTTGCATGTTGTACACAGAGCTTCATAACGCAGGTCAGTAATAGCGAACACGTGGATTCTTTGTGCTTCTGATGGGTTAGAGCCCTAATAGAGGTCTTCTTATCAAAGTGTCAGCACGCAGACCTCAAACAAAGGAGGCAGCGTTAATGAAGTCGAGCACGCAGACCTAAAGCAGACAAGGCTGTGTTAATCAAGTAAAACTTCATGTCGAATGTGTTAAGTGACGAGTCAAACTTCCAAGTCGAAGCCATAAAGGTGAAAAAAAAAGTGAAAAGGAGGTTGTTGTTTTTTTTAAATCGTAACCGCTATATTTTTTTAAGGAATTATCTTTATAAAGTTGGTTTTTTTAGGATTTTTTAAATTTGATTTCTAAAAGGGTTGTTTGAAAAGGTGTATTTTAATAAATTAGTTTAGATTCATTTTAATTCTGAATCTATCAAGGGTTGTGAGGGATCAAATGACTTGAGCTGTAAATCTCTTATTTTACTACAAAATTTGAGAAAAAGCTTGCAACTCGAGAGATTTGATCTCTTTGGTTGCGATAGATCCAGAGTTATTTGCTGCAAAACTTGAGGAAAAATTTGCAACTAGAGAGATTTGAACCCTTTGGGCAAGATAGATCCATAGTTAAGATGGATCTAGGCTTCTCTAATTGCCCCGAGAGGCACTCTACAACCCAATATAAGGCACATGTGTAGATGTAATGTAAGAAAGTTTGTAAACATTTGTAATGTCCGCTCAATTATAATCAATGTATTTGAAAATTTTATTTAAGAACGTTTGTAAACATTTGTAATGTTCGCACATTTGTGATCAATGTATTTGTAATAATTATTTATGTTGAGAATTATATTTAAGAACACTCAGAAAAGAGAAAATTATGGTAAATAAATAAAAATATAAATAAACCAAAGGTGTGGTAATGAAATAAAACATCTTTTTACACTTACTCCATAGGTATAGTAAATAAATTAAAATATAAATAAATTGGAGGTATGGTGAATAAATAATTTTTTTTTATATGTTTACTCCATAAACCTCATAGGTTTTATTTATGTGAAGCCTATGAGCCAAAGAGCATGGGACAAATTATTATTAATACCATGGGCTAAATTCCATGGGCCAAATAGCATGGGACAAATCGTTATTAATACCATGACCTAAATACCATGGGAAAAATAAAATATTTATTAAATAGGTATGGTAAATAGATAAATATAAAAGATTTATAAATAACTATGGTAAATAATTAAAAATATAAATAAACCAAAAATATGGTAAATAAATAAAACTTATTTTTATATTTATTCCACAATTCTCTTTATATTTATGAGTTTTATTTAGGTGAAGCCTATGGGCCAAATAAGATCAGTCAAATTATTATCAATACCATGACAAAATAAATATATCATTAACCCTGATATTGGTATTATATATTACTATTATTATTATTATTATTAAATAAAATAGTCATATTAATACATTATAATATTATTATTATAAAATATTAATTTTTTTATATTATAATATATATTAATATATCATGATATATATTAACTCTAGATATATATGGGAAGGAAAAACAAAGACATAGATATAGAGGTGTAGAGATAGTGGGAGTGAAAATGGAGAGATGGAGATAAACTGAAGGAGAGTGGAGAGGAGGAATGAAGAGAGGGAGAGGGAAAGGGAGAGGGAGACACAAAGATGGAGGGAAGAGAGAAAGCAGGAGAGAGGGATGGAGATAGTGAGAGGAAGGACTCGAGAGAGGACTCGAGAGAGAGGGGAGAGAGAAGGAGACAAAATGAGAGAGGGAGGGATATAGTAACATAGTTGGAGAGAGTTATAGATAGGGGCATTGAAAGTAAACGAGAGAGATAGAGAGAGGATTGGAGGAAAAACACACACACACACACACAAATAGAGAGAGAGAGAGAGAGAGAGAGAGAGAGAGAGAGAGAGAGGTGGGGTAAGAAAAAAGGAGGTGGAAGAGAAAGGGAGAGAGATGAAGGATGAGAGAGAGGAGGAGAGTAATGGGGGAAGAGATAGTATAGGAGAGAGAGAGAGAGAGAGAGAGAGAGAGAGAGAGATGGGGGAAGAGAGAGGGAGGTAGGAGTGAAAGGGAAAGATAGGAAAGGGACGAGAGAGAGGACTTTAGACAAATGACGGGAGATGGAGGGAGAGAGGAGGAGAGAGGGATGGACAGAGAGATGGAGTTGGAAGGAGAGGGGGGAGGGAAGAATAAATACATAGAAAGTGAGAAGCAGAGAGAGAGGGAGTGACAAGAGAGAGATTGAGAGATAGTGTGTATGTTTGGGGGTGAGGTAGAGAGACAATTACAAATAAGGAGAGATGGAGGGAGATATAGATATAGATGGAGGGGGTAGAGATGGAAGAATATTTCTTACACTAGATGCATTGATTTCAATGTAGATGTTGATTTCTAATCCTATTTGATTGCTTACAATAGATGCATTGATTTTAGTGTAGATATTGATTTCTAATGATATTTGATTGCTTACACTAGATGCATTGGTTTCAATGTAGATAATTTTTAATCCTATTTGATTTCTTGCACTAAATGCATTGATTTCAATGTAGATGGTGATTTCTTATCCTATTTGGTTACTTTCCCTAGATGCATTGATTTCAATCTATATGTTTTTTTTTTATTATATTTGATTGTTTGCACTAGATGCATTGATTTACAAGTATATTATTTCTAAAATATTTCATTGCTTCCACTAAATAAAATATAAAGAGGGAGAGGGAGTCATAAGGAAGATTGAGAGAGGAAGAGAAGGGGAAGATTGATCCGAGTCTGTCAGCAACTAGATTTACGCATAATCTCTTACTTTTGTGATATATTAGAAATAAATTTTATCAAATCATTAATTAACACGAATGCAGATATAATTAAGAGGAAATCATGTCAACAATCACACAACAAAACGCAAGACGTTTAATAACGGAGTTCGTCTAGTGTGGACTACATCTCTAGTCCTCGGTGTCTCAATGGTGTTGGCTGCTTCATATGGTGCTCGAAAATGTGATGATGTACATGGACGTTTTTTACTTGTCATAACAAGAAATGTACTCTTGACATGAGTGGCAAAATATCTCTACGAGATGTTTTGCTACAAGAAACTCACTCATAAAAAACATTCTATCAGCATGACAACCTCACACATGGTGACAAAGAGTATCCCACCATCCAGGAAACAAAGGGATCTTAGAACATAAATGACCATCCATGATGAATACATATCACATGACATAGACATCAATATTCAACATCATACATCAAGTATGAATTGACATGATATAAACATCTCACAACAATAATCAATGAAGTACATGGCAACAACACTTCATATACCTCAACTCTGATGATGGCTGAAAAATAGGTTGCTCAGCCACTGGATCTAAATACATAATTGAAGTCATGGCGTTGAATGGAATGAAATTGACTACCCACAATATAAAATATGACAGTGTCATCCCAATCTAGAAAATGGCCAAAAAATATATGGCTCATATGGAAAATCTGATTGCACCGCTTGATTCATGTCACTGAGAGGTGTAAGATCGACTGTCAATTTTCTGAGTTCTGACACTATCAAAATTTGGGCCATAGGAAATCTTTTAGATTCCCCTTAGATTCCTCCAATATGTTGCTCCACAGTTGACTGAAAAATTTGCAACTCAAAACAAAAATCTGATCTCACCATTGAGATCCTTGCAAAATTTGGGAGCCCGATTCCCTGCTAGTTGACAGTGAATTTGTGGGACAATTAAACTTAAGCCACTCCCCAACTTTGACCAAAACTTTGACTCGCTCTAACTTCTCCATATGGGCTCGGATTGGAGAACCGTACACATCGTTGGAATCACAACGACGGGTACTTCACCATGAACATGGTTGGAGAGTAATTTGACCACTCTAAACCATTTAAATATCATCTCGAGATGTTGTAGTAAACATTATACCTTGTCTCTCTCGCTCTCCAATATTAATAGGTTGAATTATTATAACACAAAAATCAATGTACATTGTCAATAATTTTTGTGGTTACACTAAAATCAATGCACAGTATTAATCCAATCACTTAAAAATTAGTGTACCATCATACATCCAATTACATAAAATTGGAAATGAACATCTACATTGAAATCAATACATATAATTCAAGCAATCAAATAAGATTAGGAAGCAACTTCTACAGTGAAATCAATGCATCTAATGTGAGAAATCAAATATGATTTGAAATAAACATCTACACTCAAATCAATGCATCTAATGCAAGTAAAAAAATCGGATTAGAAACCAACATCTACACTAAAATCAATGCATTTAGTTCAAAAAATAAAATAGGATTACATATCACCATCTACACTGAAATCAATGCATTTAGTGGAAACAATCAAATTGGTTTGAAATAATCTACATTGAAATCAATTCATTTAGTGCAAACAATCAAATATAATTACAAAAAAACATATACATTGAAATCAATGCATCTAGTGCAAGATGAATTGATTTCCATGTAGATTATTTCTAACCTATTTGATTGATTGCCCTAAATGCATTGATTTGAGTGTAGATTTTGGTTTGTAATCCTATTTTCTTACTTTCACTATATGCATTGATTTGACTGTAGATGTTGGTTTCTAATCCTATTTGTTTACTTGGACCATAACTTGAAGGTTTTAATACAAGTTTTACACAATATAATGCCATATGGATAAACAATCACATATTTTTCCCATAATTTCTCGATATTATTGCCATATTCATGCATGATTTTTGAATAATTGGGTAGTGGTGTTTTATTCTTAACTTTTGCAAGAATATCATCCAAAATTAAAATATCTAAAAATGGCTAGTACTTACATAAATAACATATTTATCATCAATTACTTCCCACCATAATTTAAGCAAGTATTTTCTAAAAAAGGAATAGGAATAAATATTTTTACAAGGAGTTAAAATTTCCCACCATTATTTAGGTAAGAGTAAAATTGTAAATGTATAAACATCTCAATTTATTAGTTCTTGCTAAAGCAAAACTATAACATTGGATTTGCCTATTAACCATTGTTAATTTAGTATTTCCCAATACAACCTATAATATTTTATGTAATTTTGTTTAAAACATAATTTCTAACTTTATTCACAAGCACTAAACTTCCCTCTAACACTTATTTTAAGTGAATTGTTAATTTGATAATGAATACATTAACTTATAATTAAAACATACCATCTTCACATTATATTAGGGGAAAACCTAAAAATATAGACCATTATCAAGAACATTTATTTTACTCTTTAAATTTCACTTTACAACTCATTTTCATTTTGGCAATTAAGAAAATAAATGTTGATAAAAGCAATGAGAAAATAAATGTTGAATGCTCATAAATGCAATGAACCTCCAATTAATTAATTAAGTCCAGCATTTGGAATTTCTTATTATGTTGAATGCTCATAAATGCAATGAACCTCTAATTAATTAATTAAGACAGACCAGCATTTGGAATTTCTTGTAAGTTTCATTGTGATCTTACAATGTAATTGTCTCTCGTAGCCATTGATTACGCAAAGTTTAGTAATGGTAAATTAAATAAAATTATAATTAATTTATGTATTTTAAAATCATAATTAATTATAATTGTTAAAATCATAGTGGTCCATTTTGTATGGACTAATTAGCATCGGAAGATGCCGCTGCCTGTTCTCTTTCTCTATTCCACTGTTCAATTTTTGCTCTCCTCTCCGCACTGCCTTCTCTCACTGAACTTCTATTCTTCCTAGGGCTGTGCCTCCTGCTCTGTTCTCTTTCTCTGTTCCACTGTTCATTTTTTGCTCTCCTCTCTGCACTGCCTTCTCGCACTGAACTTCTATTCCTCCTAGGGCTGTGGCTCCTGCTCCGTTCTCGTCTATGACCTGGACTGCGGCTCCGTGGCCTTCTACCATGTCTATCATCATGATAACTTGAATAATCCCTCTCATTACTCCTACCAAAATCACGATCATCGTAACCACGATCACCACGAGGACGATGATCATAACCACGACCACCATACCCACGGCCTCCACGAGGACGATCATCATAACCATGGTGTCTTTGTGCAGAATGCCGTGGGCTAAGACTTCGACTCCTGCTTCTACTGTAACCATCACCATATCGTCTATCCCTTCCAAATAATTGCCGTCTCAGCTCCCTGTACAAAAGAAATATCAGAAATAGAAACAAATAACTACAACAGTAAAAGATTTCTTCAACCAAGAGTAATGAACTCGTATATCACAGGAACTATAGAATCATAGACATATATCTGATAATCTTGCCTGCTTATCTTCTTAAGGTGCAGAAAGTTACAGTAGCCACCACGGTTGCATGTATTCTCTTCATATTGCCTACACGTTGCTTCGCGGAAGTCAGTAACAGGACAGAAATCCACTATGATTGCCCGTCCTGTCAGAATAAAAGAGAAGTGTTTGGTGACGAAAATACAGAGTTAATTACACCAAAAAAATTATTCATCGATGCTGGTCAAAGTAAATCAGAAAGATTATTTTCAAATATAAAAACAAGATATACAAACGCCAAAAAAGAATAAAAGAGAAGTGTTTGGTGACGAAAATACAGAGTTAATTACACCAAAAAAATTATTCATCGATGCAGGTCAAAGTAAATCAGAAAGATTATTTTCAAATATAAAAACAAGATATACAAACGCCAAAAACAAAAAAATTAACTGGAGCAACAAAATCAACTTATCAAAACAATAACATAGATCAAATTTCCCAAATACGAGCCTTCTTAGAGGTAACATTATGATTATTGGGCATGGATTAAAATTACAAGCATCGGCTATCTCTATCATTGAACGTTTAAGATTAATTGTTAAATTCGTACGAAGTTAATCAGTTACAACTGCTTTCAATCATAAGGAACTGATAATGATTACATCATAAGCAATATTCAATAAGCAAAAGATCACATCACGTTAATCACCTGCATAAAATCTACCAGTCAAAGCCCGCAACGCAGTAGCAGCATGTTCTTCCTCCCTGAACTGTACATAAACATTGCCAACCTGTAGTAGAGGGAAAATATTAGGCAACACAGATAAAATCAGAAATAAAGAGCACCAAACTATTCTCATAATTGATGATAAAATAGATTATAAGAATCACCATGTGATCAGCCAAGTTGTCACAAACATTCAAGCATTCAATTTCTCCATACTTCCTAAGTTCCTGAAATAGATCTTCATAGAAATCCTGCAGCCAATCAATACAAGAATATGGCAAAAAAAATAATTTAGTAATAACACACATTTGTCATCTCTAGGAAAAGTATTAATAACCTTTAAAGTCATACAAATCTGAACATTTAGAATATAACTTCAGATGGACTTGGCTTGATAACCGAACTTTATTGAGGAAATTAACTTAAGAACAATATGTAGCTGTCAAGTTTCAGGTGATGCGAAAAAAAACACCCCAAACAGTTTTCAGTCCGATACAGCCACAACAAAGATGTCGAGGTTACAAGCTTTAAATATAAAAATAGTCAATAATATATGCCTCTTTATGCCTGGATGATGGTGGCCGGTGTCATTTGGCACCCTTTCTTTTGTAAAATGCTATATGTAATATGTTAATATTGTTCTAATTCTTACATTGTTATAAGAAGCATTTTTATTAAAAAATCTAAAAATAAAGCTATAATATACACATTGATAGATCTTTACCTCAAAATGTTGTTGGATCTGAGAAGAATCAAGGGCATGACCTTGAGGATCCATCCCTGGCGTAATCATATCTGGCCTCTGATACATGTTAGACAGAAGAAGAGTGGGGCTGATACTAGGCTTTGTGTGCTGTCGACAACAGCGATCTCCATGCCTGCAAGCCCCAATTTTAAAGTAAAATGGGCAGTTTACTCTATCTTTCTCAGTAGCAAAGATGGAAGCTAAGTGTTCTGCCATAACTGCAAATAGCTACAAAATAGTGAGGCCTTCTGAATCCAACTATCAGCTTGATATTTCTACAGTTTATCAACACTTTCCCAGCCTGAACAAAACCACACATATCCCATTGCAAGAAAAATCCCATGTTAGTCAAAAATGAAAATCACATATGTGCTACAATGCAAATCACACATGTTTACAATAATAAATTTTCAAAGGATGGTGCATGTGACATTTAAATATTTAAATAATTACTTTGCCTTGAATTTTCAAAGGATGGTGCATGTGACATTTAAATATTCAAATAATTACTTTGCCTTAACTACGGGTATGGGAAACAAGTTCAGACTTCTTGGGTGTAGTGATATAGCTAGCCATATTCCAGTAAAAAATGATAAAAACTTTTAAACCATTTATTTTATTTTTGTTTTTTTAATTTTTACTTCTAAGAAATTTTTATCGAAGAAAAAGGAACGGAAATAAAAAATAGAAAGGAAATAGAAAATAGAACGTAGAAGGAATAATAATGAAACAGAAAATGGAACGTAGAAATTTTTGACATGGTGTACCCTACTGCGCCCCCAATGAAACATCCTCCTTGAGTATCCATCTCCCAAGAATGTGGAAAGTGCACAGACCATCCACCATGTAATATTGTTTTTGATAGTATCTGTTTTTCTTGCTCGTGCTGATAGCTTGTTTTGTGCTTTTTGTTTTCATAATTTTTGTTTACTATTCGTGTAAGATGGGGCTGTGTACAGTTCACCTTTTCACTAAATCCATGGAAATACTTTTAATGTTCCAAAAAATATTCACGCACATATTCTAGTTAATAGTCAAATGAAGTTTTAATGTTCCAAATTAAACATATAAATCTGGTACTAAATCTGGAGCTCCCGAGCTTTAAGTACTAGGTTGAGTTCTCAAATAAAAATTGAAATAAAAATTTGGAAAGACGAAAAAAGGTACCCAAAATTTTCTGCCAGCTAATTATAGGATGCATAAAATAAAAACTTTATAACCCAAAGTTTTGCAAAATTGTTATTCATAGATCAGGGTCATTTCATATAAGTGTTACAACCTTGCAGATTTCAAAGAAGGAAAACCAGATAAAAATAAACATAAATAAAATATCCTAAATATCACATAATATAACCAGGCTTAATTGGTAGAAAGCAAAATTTAATAGCACGAATTGAGACTAAGCCTCGAACCCTAATCTATATCACTAAAACTATCTGTTACTGGTTGAAGTTGCGAAACCCTAAAAACTAAGCAAAAAGAACACGGGTCCTCCACAATTTCAATCGATCTGCTTTGGCTAGATAAATAAACTACAGTTTTCACAAAAACTGAAAGATAATCTTTAAAAAATCAACCTGCCAAAAAAATATAAAAACAACTGCAAAGAAAATGGGGAAGCTCGCAGATTCACCTGTGGGCGTACCAACTACGATTGAAATTCCTTCAAACTTGTGGAACGAACACCTTCGGCCTCTCTTATTGTTATTCGAACAACAGACGCCCGATTGCACCCAAAACAAAAAGGTGAGACCTCACAAAAACTGTGCTTCGTTAATTATATAGCTAATGGCACCGGTAGTGTAGTTTGAAAAGGTATATGATATTGGGACATGTTGTTTTGGGATTGTCGTTTTGAATAAATATTTATATATTCATCGTCGTTTAAAAAACTTGAAAGGAAATTAAAAAGCCCTCTATCAGTATGTGGCACGTAAGTGTTAGGTGGTAATCAATAGAGGATGGTCCCGAAGACGCATCTAGAGGCCGACATAATGTGCCAAAGTCAATAGTAGAATGCCAGGGCATAATCCTAGATGGATTGCGTTATCATATTTGTATATATCTAATTTAACAATGTTATTTTTTTATCCATCTCTTTTTAACTAGGGGAAGAAGGGGTATATCATGTTGGGAATTCTTTTTAATTCTTCTTATTGCTTAAAAAGTATATGATATTGGGACATGTTGTTTTGGGATTGTTGTTTTGAATAAATATTTATATTATTTAGTTATATAAATTAAATAGTTAGTAAATATATATAAGTATTAATTTATAATAGTTAAATATCTATTTTTTATTCATTTCAGATTGTGAAAATAAAGCAAAATCAGAAAAATTAATTAATTTGTCATTTTATTTTAAATTATATTATTATTATTATTATTATTATTATTATTTGTTATAAAAATAATTAAATGTGTGTATATTTAAAAAAATATGTAACAAAATGTTTGATCATGTAGATTTAGTCCATTTTACTATGGAGGTTTTTAGCATATCAATGGACTTTATTAGCACGGGTTAGTACTATAGTTTATCAATATCACGTGCCCAAAAAACAATAATCTATTTTATGGTTAAGATATTTTTTATATGTATTTTATTTTTATTTTATTTTATATCATTTAATAACAAATTAAAAAGCAAAAAGGTCATAACTACTTTTGAGAGAAACCTCAAACTTCTATTTTTTCTACTACCAAAGTTAAATCTCTATGGTCCACCTATTAATTATTAATAATTAAATTAAAATTCTAGAAAACTTATTCCAAAGTTAAATCCCTATGGTCCAAAATTTAATTATATTCCAAAATAGACTTCAAGCAAGTACTGAATTATGTCTAACTAATTAATTTTTTTATTTTTTATTTAGTTAAACACAATTTAATTTTGTTTCATGAAATTAATTCTTCCTTAAAAAACATTTTCATAAGATAAAATTACATCATTTTCAACTAAATACATACAAAAAAACCTCGAAGATTGAACCTGAATAAGAAGTTTAAACACTGATTAGCTCTTTGGAATTTGAGAGCCACCATAAATGGAAAAAGGTGGCACCTCTTCGTCATTTCACTCTCAAGGCTAGATCACAACAAGTGTAAACTCATCATTATTTTACTTCAAGCGCTACACCATAACACTAGTAGGCTTAGCTATAATTAAGGTCTTATCACGCACCTCTTATATCTTATTAGGGCTAATCACCTTCCAATATGTATAGCATAATGTAATGACTCATTGTTATTTAGTAGGTGTTGTAATTCAATGTGGTGACTTCTCGATGTCCTCAATTTCCTTGTGGTTAGATGGAACCATGTACTCATTATTGCGATTGGGTTAGAAAGGGATTTGTAAACATTTATCTCAGGTACATTATCCAGACCAAGATCCATGATCACCTTATTGATTTACACCTAGATTTGCAACTAGAAGTTTGTTTTATGTTGCACGTTGTAAGGCCCCATAAACAAAACGACGATTGCTTCATTTTTGCAAAACAAGATGTAATTATCTAAAATTTTTAGATATAAAACAAAATTTGTATCCTTGACATTCACTAAAGATTATTTCAATGAATGATCCACCATCACTTATCACTAAGGGTAGCAATTTTGTGGGAAAATGGAATTCGGGAGAGGTGATTATAGAAAGACTTGGCCCATGTCAAAGCCAATTTGAACTTGTAACATAATTAAAGAATATGGTTTAAGGTGTTTGGCCTTGCAATAAAGACACATTTACGAAGAGTGGCACTTAGATATATTATTTAATAATCAATAGACTAGTTATCATGCAATGAGGATTAGGTAGATGTAGCTTTCTTTTCTCAAGGGAAGATGGAATATTCTAGATGGTTTTAAGTTGGTTGAATGCTTTCTTCAATGTATAAACTACTCATGTACCGATGTGATGTTTTCCATTGCATCGTTTACAAACATCATCCATTTATATTTGACAAAGTGTTATTTTTCGTTGTAACTCTAGATCATCCACCAAATACTACATAGGGTTTTTGTAACATCTTTGACCCACTATTGGTCACCTGTGGAGAAAATATTCATTTAAGAATTTCTACATAAATATTTATCTACACTTTTTTATCTATATATGGAACTTAGTTAATTTTTCAATGTGTGGAACCACTGCACACACATTCTCCGTACACCAGAATCCTCGACACAACATCCATACTTAACCATTCTCAAGGACGTGTGAAATATTTTGCATACCACATCCTTCACACAATCCAATCCTCCACACAACATCCATAGTTAACCATTCTTGAGGATGTTCAAAAGGTTTAGCATACGACATTATCTACATAACCCAATCCTTTGCACTAACCTTTTATTTATTTTTTAATACTGTTAATGCCTTCAACTTCCAATTTGGGTATATCTATGTGCATGATAGCTCTTGTAACATACTCTTTGAGAAATTCCCCTTCTCATTTTATTTCTTGCATCACATTATGTGTGTCTGGGTGGATGCTAAATGCAAAAACACATGCACTAATGTATATTTTTACAATTTTCAACCTTAAATTATGATTCATATGCATTTAAAAAAAGGGCATGAATTATTGCAGTAAAAAATGAATAATAATAGAAAATAAACACATATTTTATTTTCACCAACTGTCTACAAACTTCTAACATTCCTTCTAGCTATAAACCATGTTATTCATTTTATGTCAACAATGGGTCACTCCCAAGCTATGGCTTCAAATCCATTTTGCAATAGATTACCCAAATCTAGGTACATGTCCAATACCATAAATAAATTGGCCAAAGTACCAAACCCTAGTAGCCTCAAACCTAAGAGCTCGTATCCCCAATTTTCCCACACCCAAGTAGTGCACCCACTTCTCTGCACCTATAGACTCTCAGGTTGTGCAACTACCTCCAAGGTACCTAACTCGGTCGAATAGGGGTTCCCAGAGAACTATGACTCTAGGAGTTCTTGTTGCCATCTGGGGTATCCAAGCACACTTCAGGTCCTAGTATCAACACTAACAACCTCCAACTTCCAATCTCACATCCTCAATCAACCCACATCCAAGTAGTGAAACCTCTTCTTTGAACTTGCACTCCTTGAGGATATGTCATTACCTCAAGGGTTCCTACCTCAGTCGGACAAGGATGTACAAAGCATTGTGGTTCCAGTAGTTCCTACTGTCATCCTCCCTTCACCAAATTCTTTCATTTTCATTTGTGCATGTCTTTTCACTAACACTTAGTTCTCCATTATATGAATTTATTTTCACTGTAACTTGGCATTCCATAAAGTAACTTAATGGAATTGGGTAATAAGCATCGCACTCTAATCATTATGAAATTACATGAGCCCTTTTTTATATCTATGGAGTCTTGGCCCCTCATAATCTTTTTGTTTGACTCGTCCTACAACGCTAGTGTGTTTAATTAATATGCATGAGATATCATATTTACAACACCAGGTTTCTTGCCTAAAAATATATAAAAAACATATGCATATGAGTATACCAGACCCAAAACATAAGACATGCATGCAGGTCAAAATAAATCCTCGACTCATTGACATAATTAATACATTCTCATGCACCAGCCTAAGTTTCACATTTAGATGTTATTTACAATCTAGGAGTTGAGTAGGGTTTTTGCATTCCCCTCCCCTTTATTTATGCATTGTCCTCAATAGATTATATATACACATAGATACAATAAGATTATCCAACAAGATGAGGGTACTTTTGTAACAAGCTTGGTTAAAAATCCATGTAAAAAATATGTAGGTCCATGGTCATGGGACACATATTCCAAGATGAATGGTGGGAAAAACATCCTAGTAGGTTTCATTTCGATCTATTATGGATAAATGAAATTGGAAAAGGAAATGGAAAAGTATTTGGAAAGTCCTTCGGCATTAATCGACATTTTATTTATGAAAATCATGAAAATTAGGAATAAAGGAAGGTGAAGGGTCACAGGTTGCATGTGAGGAGGAAAATGAATAAAATAGAGGCCTCAATAATAAAAAGTATTCTGAGAATTAGTTGGCAGGATTTTACTCTAACTTTTTTTAGTAGCTTTGAGCTCTCTCTATTCTCTCTCTCTCTCATACTCTTGGAAACTTATATTTTTCTTATAGCACTATTGGAGGAGTGTGGCATAGTTGGGATTTGAAGCAAGAATGCAAAGGATAAGTAGGAAATTGCAAGAGGATATTGGGATCAACAACTGCAATGGATTTTTCTTGCATATATCGCGTTGCATGTATGATTTCCTTGCTATATTTGGCATGCATGGCACATGCATGTGATTTATTGGTTGTGATCTGTCATTGGCATGGAGGATTGCCTAGATTGAGAGTGGTTTTTCCTAGCCTTTCCATTTCCTGGATAGCCATGGTGTTGTAGGTGTTACTTTTATTTTCTGGTTGGTTTTCATGTTCCTTTGGTTGTTAGTTGAGTTATTAGTTCCTAGAAGCCTTGGTTGAACAAACGTTATGGAAGCCCTCGAACAACTTGGGTTGAGTTACTAGTCTTGGAAGCCTTGCTTGGAAAAATTCTTTGGATGCCCTTGGTGGTTTTAGTTACTCTTTATAGAAGCCCTGGTCAGAAAAATGCTATCGAATCTCGATGACAATTGTGACTTGAGTTACAAGTCCTGGAAACCCTGGTCGGAAAAAACACTCTTGAGCCCTCAACATCCTGGGGTAGAGACCAATATCATGATGGTTAGTGATGTATGACCATGAGTTTGAACCACTAGTAGAGGGTTGAGGTGGTTTAGCCTATCGAATCCATGGTTTGGTTTTGATTGATGTGTTTTATGAGATCCCACATTCATGATTGGAATGTGCCACAAGGGTTATTGGCTGAAAGAAATATTTGGTTCAACCCAATCTATGGTTGGGTGGTACATGGAAGTCCCATACCTGGTTGCATTTTACATATGCCAATAAGAGCTCCTTTCTTCTTGTAATTGATGGGTAAATGTAGTTGTTATTGTGTGATATTGATGGTTGTTTTATCATCTGTATTCTTTTGTTATATGTTGGTTATGAGCATGGTTTTATGACAGCTATGATGTATGTCTCTCATCATGATTTTATTCGTATGTGAAATAATAATGAATGAATGACCTAATAGATGATAATTCAACTCATGGGAGAAGGCACCAATCCTTCTTGACAATTCTGAGATCTGTTGTTGAAACCTATAGATTTCATATTTGTGATATGTTTGAACAAATGTCTGTCATGGTTGGGCTTGGTTAGGTCATGTCCTCGATAAATTTTTTTTTAGAGGCTTTGTCTTGGTTTCATCCATTTTCTTATAAATTCTCATCAAGTTTCAGGTAGTGGTTAGAGACTAGACCTGAAAAAGTGGTTTAAATCTCGCAGTCTCTGGCACAAAAGTGGCTGAAAAAGACTATAGTCACTCCCTTACATGCATTTTGGGAGTGACTGGAGGGTCCCAATTGCATGCATGCCCATGTCTTGGGAGTGACTGGGGCTTTTTTTAGTGAAAAAAGGAAATTTGACTCAGGTCTTGGGCACTTGGAGGGGTGATTTAGCTTATGTGGGTCTTGTAGCTCCTGAGGAAGATCCATAAGGTTCTCTTATGTCAATTTCAATTCTCTAAGGTGATATATGAGGTTGAATCATATCATAGTAATCCTTCGTCACATGTGTGTTGATTTTTGTAGCATCAAAAAGTGTTCTGGGTCTCAAAATTTGTAAGGAGGCTTGGATGTTAGTATTCAAAGAACCCAGAAACTGTTTGTGAAAATTCCACTCGGTTCATGTTTTTTTAAAATAATTAATTATTTTAATGGAGACCCTAATTCTAAACTTAGGGAAATTAAATAGTTAATGGGTATTAATAAAATAGAGTATGAATCTTCTAGAGAAATAAGATCAAGTCAATTTTTAATCTCAGCCATTGATTAGACTTATAATCTAGGTCATTGATTCATCAATAAGAACGTTATAAAAGAAGGCTTGAGGGTCACTTGGAAAGTAAGTCGCGCATACAATTAGTAACCTGAAGGAAGTCAATTCTGAAGGAAAAGAATTCGATTTCATAAGGAGAGTTGTAGGGAAGAGGAAGAAGAGGGACTTAGCAGTGACCTGGGCTGAGGAGAGAATGATGCAGAATGGTGGAGAAGGCAACGTAGAGTAGCAGCGCAAAGAGCTCACGTAGAGTGATGGAGTCTCATGCAGGCACTTCATATAGAGACACACTAAGGGGTGCAAAGAGGAGGTGAGAGTCTCCCGGGTGTCAGAAATTCTCGAGAGGGTTCGTGAGAATTTATATTAGGTGTTTTCTAAATAATTCTGCTAGTATTTTCCTTGTAAATAATTTCATTGCTGAAGAATAATATATAAACCCTCATCTGCTACACTGCTTTTGCAGCATTAGGTTTTTCCAGGGACAATTGTCCACAAATAATTGTGCCTATGTGATTGATTCTTATGCTTTTAGTTCTTACTATTCTATTCTCTGCATATACTTGAGTGAATGCTATAGTAGTATTTGTTTCAAAATTTACAAGAATATTTATGTATATAACTTATTGAAAATACTAAGTATGAGAAATGATTCTATCGATGCAGAAGTATTTTTCTACATTGAATTTTTCACATGGTATCAAGAAAAATGTGAGTAACATGAGCAGAGAACAGATGATGGAATGAATATCAGATGTTGCAGCAACAACAACTCATAAGGGTTCACACAGTTCTCCAAAGAAAATGGGAAGCATGAAAGATTAGATAGATCATGATGTTTTTATTCTGGCATCAAGAATGGAAGAAGAATTTGCTTGTGTGCCAAGCTCTACTTCTCCTGAGATCTAGTATATTGACAATGGGGCTTCTGGTCACATGACGGGAGTGCGAGAATGTTTCTCAAGCTAATAGGAAGAGAAGATTAATTTTAAAATCACCATGGGTAATAAGGTGGAATGTACGCCTGTCGGAAGTGGTACCATAGTGTTTCAAACAGAAGCTGGTAATAAAATTCAGGCCACCAATGTGATACATGTGCTTGTTTTTGGGATGAAATTACTCTTTTTATTGCAGCTCCAAAAAAAAGGAAAAAGAGCATACATCAATACCTGAGTTGGAAGAAGAAGGCACAAATCGAAGTCATGAGAAATAAACTCTACAAGTTATAGCTCGAATCTCCAATGGAGCTAATAGTAAGAAATGATGAGAAGGATTTGAATGAATTATGGCACAAGAGAAGGGGGCACTTACACCATGGAGCATTAAAAAATCTGAAGAAGACTATCACAAGAGTTCGAGAAGTGAGCACCAAGAGAGATGATGTCTACAGAGGGTGCGTATTGGGAAATTATGGCAAGGCAACGTACCATAAAAGAAACAATAGGGCTAAGAGTGTGTTGGGCTTAATACACTCAGACATCTACGCACCAATGTACACTAGAGCTCGTAGTGGTGTTTAATATTCCATCACCTTTATTGATGACCATTCTAGGAAGACCTGGATCTACTTCCTGAAGACCAAGGATGAAGTCTTCGATCGATTCAAGGAGTTTAAAGCTCTGGTAGATAATCTAACAGGAAAGTGGATAAATACACTAAGATCAGACAATGTTGGAGAATACATCAATAAAAACTTCAAAGAGTTCTGTGTAAAGGAAGGCATCAAAAGGGAGTGGACTGCTCTGTATAATCCGGAGCATAATGGAATTGCAGAGGGAAATAATAGAACTATTTTCGAGGCTACAAGATCTATGTTGTATGATTAAGACATGCCAAAATTCCTATGGGATGAGGCTTCCAATAAAACTATCTACAAACAGAATAGGATTCCTCATAGTGCATTGGGTAAGATCACTCTAGAAACTGTCTTCACTTACAGGAAGCCAAAAGTGAGCCACTTTAGGATCTTTGGCAGTGCGTCATACTGCCATGTGCCCTAAGAGAAGAGGAAGAAACTGGATAAGACTGTAGAAAATGGATATCTAGTGGGATATAGTGAGAATGAAAAGGCTTACAGTATTTACATTCATGAGAGCAAGAATATTATGGTACAAAGGGATGTGAAGTTCATGGACAAAAGGGCCTTCAGGAAATCCTGCGAGATGCCTTCTGTTACACAGTCTGAGGAGGAGGTGTTGGTCCAACCACAATGACCTATGGAGGGTAATATGGGTGCCTCTCTAAGTCATGGCGATCCAAGGGATACATATCTCGAGAACTTGCAGGAAGGAAAGCAAGTATATCCTCCCACTACCAGTGGTAGGATCAGTGGGGAGCTATGACAAATTCTGAGGGATGCAGAAGAGTTTGTCAAAGGCCCCATAAATTAGAAGAGAAAGCAAATACAACTTGAAAGGTACCAAGCCTTGGTAGCTCGGGTTGGGGAACCCTCTGTTTTTCAGGATTCAGCTCAACATTAGGTATGGGTGGATGTGATGGTGGAAGAATACAACTCCATCATGACCAATGATGCCTGGGAAGTGGTTCCTAAGCCTTAGGACATATCATTTGTGGGTTTAAGATGGATATCCAAGATCAAATATGTTGTGGATGAAAGCATAGAGAAATTTAAAGCTATGTTTGTGGCCAAGGGGTGCACTCAGAAGGATGGGATAGACTAGGAAGAGACCTTCGCCCGAGTAGCTCGAAATAATTCTATTAGATCCTTGATATCCCTTGCTACATAGATGGGATGGGGGATTCACCAGATGGATGTCAAGACTGAATTATTGAATGGGGTGATATTAGAGGAAGTATATATTGAGCAACCAAAGGGCTTTGAGATGCATGAGCAAAAAACTCATGTGTGTAGGCTCAAGAAAGCGTTGTATGGAATCAAGCAAGATCCTAGAGCTTGTTATGGTCGAAATGACTGGTACTTGCAGAAGATGGGATTTTTCAAGTGTGACACAGATCCCAATCTCTACTATCTTAGAGTAGGGGATGAGCCTCTGATATTGGTATTATATGTAGATGATCTGTTTCTGATATGATCATCTATGCTCATCAAGGACTTCAAGGAGAATTTAGATGCAAAATTTGACATGAAGGATCTAGGTTTGATGCATTATTTTCTCGTGTTGGAAGTTTGGCAACAAAAGGGTGAGATCTTCCTTGGTCAAGAAAGGTATACTATAGAAATTCTGAAGAGATTTCATATGGAATATTGTAGACTCGTGGCTACTCCAATGATTACCAACTGGAATAAAATCAACATGTGTGAAGATGATGAGGTAGATCCTAACTTGTATAGGCAGCTCATGTGATCTATGATGTAACTCGTAAACACAAGATCAGGCAACGATTATGTAATCAATACTCCCATTTAGTTCATGGTGGTTCGGACTAAAATACACTCAAGGGAATGACATGAGGTTGAGTGGGTTCACTAACGCATATTGGGCTAGGAGCCTGGTAGATTGGAAAAGTATTAGTGGGTACTTTTTCAGTGTTGGATTGGGAATGACCTCCTGGTATACCAGGAAAAAAAAAATTATGGCTTTGAGCATAGCAGAGGCATAATATATGGCAGAAAGCATGGCTTCGAAAATTTCTTGTGAACTTACTCAAGGAAAAGATGGAGGCGACCAACATTCTATGTGATAATCAGAATTGCATCAAGATATTTGAGAATCCTGTGTTTCATGGTCGGTCGAAGAAAATTGACATTAGGTGTCACTTCATCAGAGACTGTGTCCAATTGTTAACTGTACAATTGCACACTCCTACAAAAGAACAAGTGAAGGAAATCCTCACGAAAGCTCTGGGGAAGACATTTTTTCTATTTCAGAGAAAATATGGGGATGCTCAAGAATCCATTTCAGTAGCAGGAATGGACAGGTTGAGGATTCAAAAGATGCTGAAGTACAGATGAGGTAGTGATAGTGATAGAGTCATGGGCAGTACTACAGAGGGCGACAATACAGTAGATGAGGGGCAGTAGCCAAGCATGAGTAGCATAGAGGATTCTTCAACACAGAGCATCATACAACAAGCATATTGCTAGAAAATTTTCCCTGCTAAGAGAGAGTGTTGGTTTTTGTAGCATCGGAAAGTGTTCCAGCTCTCAAAATTTGTAAGGTGGCTTGGACATCAGTATTCCAAAGAACCAAGAAACAATTTGTGGAAATTCCACACGATTCATGTTTTATTAAAATAATTATTAAAATAATTAATTATTTTAATGGAGACTTATTAATTAACGAGGGAGACCCATTAATACACGAATAATTAATTATTTTAATGGACATCAATATCTCCTAGAGAATGAAGATTAAGTCAAGTCTTAATCTCATTCATTGATTATACTTCCAATCTGGGTCGTTCATTCATCAATGAGAATATTATAAACGAAGGCTTAAGGGTCATTTGGAAAGTAAGCCAGGCATACACTTAGTAACCCGAAGGAAGTTGATTCCAAAGGAACATAATTCGATTTTAGAGGGAGATTTGTAGGGTAGAGGAAGCAGAGGGAGTCAGCAGTGACAGGGGTCGAGGAGAGGAGGACAGAGAAAGCCAGAGAATGCAAGGTAGAGAAATAACGCAGAGAGCTCATGCAACGTGACATAGTCTCATGTAGACACTACACATAGAGACCTGTTGAGGGATGCAAAGAGGAGTTGTGAGTCTCTTGGGTGTTATAAATTCTCCATAGGGTTTGTGAGAATTTATCTCAGGTGTTTTCTAAATAATTTTGCTAGTCTTATCCTTGAAAATAATTCCATTAATGAAGAATAATATTTAAACCCTCATCTACTATACTAATTTTCCTACATTATGTTTTTCCGGGGAAAATTTTCCAAAAGTAATTGTGTCTATGTGATTTATTCTTATGCTTGTATTTCTTAATGTTCTATTCTCTGCATATACCTAAGTGAATGTTGCAGTAGTATTTATTTCAAAATTTACTGGAATAATTATGTAAATAACTTATTGAAAATAATAAGGAGGAGAAACAAATCTATCCTTGCAGAAGTATTTTCTGGATTGAATTTTTCACATGATATCCTAGTAGAGATGAGTAACATGAGTAGAGACGAGACGATGGAATGAATATCAGACGTTGTTGTAGCAGCAACTCAGAATGGTTCATGTAGTTCGCCAAAGAAGATGGAAAGTATGAAATAGTAGATGCATCACGACATTTCTATTTTGGAATCCAAATTGGAAGAAGAATTTTCTTGTGTGTCAAGATGTGCTTCTCTTGAGATCTGGTATATTGACAGTGGGGATTCTGGTCACATGACGGGAGTGCGAGAATTTTTCTCAAGCTACCAAGAAGAGCATATGAATTTTAAAATCACCAAGGGCAATAAGGCGAAAAGTACTGTTGTTAGAAGAGGTACCATAGAAGTTGTTTGAAGATAATATAAGTCTCTTTTCCACCCCAAAATAATTAAATCATTTTCACTTCCAAATTTAATGTAGTAAAATGGGTTTTGGTAGTTAATTTGGAATACGGGAATGCTCTTAGTAGAAACGACATTCTCTAGCTTAGTAACAAAATTTTTTCTAGCCAAAAGAATAAACTCATTTTTGTTTTTAGCTTTTCGTCGTGTGAGGCTGAATTAAATTAAGTGTAGGTCGAATGTTTCTTTTTCACGTTGTATGCATGTGAAGCGGTCTTTGAGTTTTTATCATCTTGGAGGAATGGCGAGGGCGTTATGTTGCCATGAGACACTCCAAATTTGAGGATTTGTTGAGTAAGAAAATAATTATTTGGTGCAATTTGGAGTTATTAAAGAAGGAAACCATGAAATTTATAGATATTTTATGGTATTTTGATTTTATTATGAAGATACATGAGGAAACTAGAGTCAGTACAAAAGGGGGAAACAATCTACCTCTAGATATTTCGTGTGGATTTACACTTATAGACGACCATGGTAAGTAACGAGGGGCGTAACATCGAGTTTAATCAATCCCGTGAGACTAATAATTAAATTTCTTCATTATTAAGGGGCATAGAGTAATTGAAGAAACAAACCTAAAAAGTACGTTTCAAGTCAATTCTCTTGTAAATTGTGTTGGAAAATCAACCTACAAACACATTCATCTATAGGAAAAACAATGAGAGATGGAGCTCTTTCCCATCCCCTTGAAAAAATTATGCATCAACCTAACCAGAATGGCAAACACTAATTTAATTTTAACTTAGAATCTGAAGGAGGGGAATGGAATGCTAAATAGTTACATTATTTAGATATTGGAGGATTTTTTTTTTTTGGAAGAGAAATGAATCTTAAAAAAGGCTTAAAGTGAGGTTAGATATGAATTAACATATGTTAGAAGGATGTAATGTAGTAGTTCTTCAGTTACTCATTCTTGATTCAGTCAACACCAATTAGTGTTTCTAATGGAGCTCTCACGAACAATAATATGGTCATTTATAACATTAGGGGAATTTTGAGGTCTAAAATGGGCCTTCTAAGGAAATAATAAAATAATATCTAAACCAATAAAATAATATTTTATGAATTTGAAATTCACTTTTTGCACCACAATCCATGTAACCATAGTTAAATTCAATTCAAAAGTTGTACAAACATAAAATTAATAAAAAAATTATATTGATGTGATTATAAATAAGAATGATCTTTTCAAGAAAAAGTCATTATCATTGAACAACTAATGCATTTGTCCTTTGTACTTAAATAACTTAAAATAAAATATAAATATAAATTTATAAATTCTTAATTATATTATATGCTATTAATTAAAATTTATATTATTTAAATTGTATAATAACATGTAATTAATATACTATATAATATAATATAATATAATAAATGTATAGGGATATGCATTGTTTCTTTCAAGAAATATGAGATGACAATAATATATTTTTATTCAAAAAATGTGAAATGACATTTATTATGAGTACTTTACTTCGACTTTAAAAGTACTTAGAGCACTACCATGGTTAACCATGAGTTTTTATCCACCATTGAGAATGTGACAAGTAAGTACCTTTAACTCAAGCAATTCCACCTCAACCATTAGGTATGATGTCATCGCCTAAAATGTGATTGGTTATCATAAAGTGATTTTTAATTGTACATTTTCCTTAGGAGGCCCATTTTAGACCTCAAAATTCCCCTAATGAAGAGAATATTAATGACTACTGAAGTACAAGGAAATACAACAACATAATGTATTGTGACATTTTCATGGGTCACTATTAAATTTCAAATAGTGATATGAAACCATCAATTCAAATGAACACCAAGCAACCTATGTGTTAGAAAAGAAATTATTAAAATACTAAAATATTAGTGACCATTACTAAGACCAGAATTTAACCTTGAACCTTCGTGGTGGTAGTTTCATTATTATGTATCAAAAAAAATTTGTGGGTCACTATTATAATTCAATTAAAGGTTGAAAATAAATGGTTCATGTGGGATCCATAGGCCAAAGTGCACAAAAAGACCATCACCTCAAGAGTGTGTAGGAGGTTTGACTAATTGGCTCCCAATGACATGCTTTATTTTCCACAGCACCATACTATAATAAGTTTAACTGACACTAATACCATATTAAATAATGGATCCTTATGCTTCATTTCAAATTACTAAATTGAATAAGGAAAAGCATGTCCAAATCATTTCAAATGAAATTACCATAAGATTTAGAACCCAAGTTTGTAATATTTAGTTAATTGATTATACATAAATTCTAGAGAAACCAGTTCTAGATCCATCTAACCATGGATCTATCATGGGCTGAGAGGGATCAAATCTTTCCACTCAGAAATTGGTGCAAACCTTCTTTTGGAGTGTATAATTTTAGGAAAGGTTTGTACCTTAAGGGATTTGATGTGTTTGGGTGCATGATAGATCCGGAGGTAGTTGGATCTAGGCTAGTTTGAGTTGAGGGAAACAATGACACACTGTTAGATTATCATTATTATGTATATGTTTGAGATAAAATTTATACTTTGAAATTTACATTATGTTTTCATTGTTTGTTGCTAGCCTTGAATGGTTTGTAAGTGTGTAGAGGGATGCTTTGAGTGGTCTGTGTGTTTGGATTTGGATGGTAATGTTTGTGAATGTTACAATTGTTGCGTTATATTTCTATGTGTGTAGGTACTTTTATGTTAGTAATTAGTTGGTGATGAAGAAGGGAGACAATATTGTCAATAGTTTGTAAGAGGATTGATACTACACATTTATTTCATTTGAATTTAGCTATCACGATTTTTGAAAATTAATAATTCTTAATAGTGTCCCTCCATGTATTACAATATATCTTGAAGAGTAGTTTAATAATTTACTACATCAAGATTACTATTGAAATCATTTGTTTCACTCCTAATGTTTCAAATAATATATTTCCTTCAAAATATTTTCATGATTTTTTTTTTATAATTTGTTTTGCAAAAGTCAAGAAATAATATAATTTTGAATATTTTTAATGAGTGGTCATATTTACAAAATATTGACATTATTTATTATCTTTTAAATATTTCTCATATCGATTATATGAAAAGCACACTTGAGATCTTAAACCATTCAATTCTTTAACTCTAATTATTGTAGTAAACGTCATACATTTTCTCTCTTTATCTCCAATATTAATAGGTTGGATTACTATAACATAAAAAACAATGCACATTGTCAATCATTTTTTGCACTTACACTCTAATCAATGCACATTGTTAATCCAATCACTTTAAGTTAATGTACAATCATACATTGAGTTACATCAAATCAGAAATCACCATCTACACTGAAATCAATGCATCTAATGCACACAATCAAATAAGATTAGAAAACATCTACACTAAAATCAATGAATCTATTGCAATAAATCAAATAATATTAGAAATAAACATCTACACTAAAATCAATGCATCTAGTGAAATCAATCAAATAATATTAGAAAACAAAATCTAAACTGAAACCAATGCATCTAGTGCAAGCAATCAAATACGATTAGAAATCAACATCTACACTGAAATAAATGCATTTAGTGAAAGCAATAAAATATGATTAGAGATAACCATCTACATGGATTACATTAAACTTGAGAAGAAGAGTGAGCACTTTGGAGATGACTTGGTTTTTGATGGGACCTGCATCAAAAATTTGTGCTTTTGTAATCCACCTATTTTGTAATGGTTATGTCATTCAAATTAAGAAGGATCCTATGAGGTGAGCCTTTTCTAAGCTCTATTTTGATACAAATTTGTGAAAAGGTTACGATAATGTATTAATATTGTTTGTATATTTCTTAATAAAATGACCTAGATAATCACCTACATGAGCTAAGATATCTAAAGTTAACAAATGCATGGGCATATTAGGAAGTCTTACGAAAATTGAAGTGATCAGAGTTGTCATGGATAAATGTTTGAATTCAAGGAGCCATTGTTGAAAGAAGAGCCTAGAGTGACCCCAAAACCAGGGTATTTGACCAAAAACTCATTGAAGGTCCTCTCGATTTTTGAAAAAAAGAAGAAAGAAGCCCTTTGAATTGAAATGATGATTCATAGTCAGGGACTAGGTTTGATGTGCACATTCCTAGAGTAGGGATGTTTATGGACAAAGCCCATTAAAATGACATATTATGGCATTTTTCTCATAAGATAAGTAGAAAATATCGAATCGGGGATATTCCATATTTAGTTTTGGAATATCTTCTAGTTGCTCGATAATGAAGGTTGGCGCCGAGAGATATTTAGGAAGCAATTGCGAGAGACCTGGGTTTAGATAATTATTAAAGGAACATGACTAAGAGGAAGAAGGTGCATCCCGACCTTTGGCTCGTATATTCAGGCTTGAGACTAAGATGATTAATGTGACATTGGCTATATCATAATATTTGAGAAAAATTCATTCTTGAAGTTTCCTATGCCCATGTAAGATCCACATTGAGATGGAAATAATTCTCGTTCTATCTTGGATTTACGCTACAAGTGTAGAAACAAATTCGGTGGCTCCCACTTGAAGATATAGGGTAACCCGTGAGGGAATCCTCATGAAGATCAAAAATATTGAGATATCTTAAGCAATGGCATCACCTTAACGAAATGAATAACCTTGCTGCAAAAGAAACCCCTCTAGGTTTAACGAATTTGCAAAAATAGTGACAAAATGACATAGTTCTAGTTAAAGGGAAGCATCTTGAATCTAACAATTCACCATGATAAAAGGCTTTAGGGTTTCCATCATGGTCCTTGGAAATTCATGACGTGTATATATATATATATTTATTTATTAAGTTTTTATATGTTTATTAATCATATTTTTTAAATATCATGTTTACAACTATTAGTCATAATTATTTAAATTTATTTTAGTGTGACATGCATATTTTTCTGGAAAAAATTGTTATAATTTTATTAATAAAAACAAAACTACAATGTAACAAATTGGATTGAATGATTTATATTTTTATTATTTATTATTTTTATTTGCATGCTTTATTGTTATTATTTTTTCTCTAATGCTTCATTTTATGGATACTACATCTTCTCTCTCATATTATGTTAGCATTTAAATGTTTACACTAATTTATAAACACTATTAAATTATAGAACAGCTCTCAATAATTTCAAATGGGCTAGCAAGCTAAGTGGTTTTCATTGTGGGGAAAACTCCAGAGTTAAGCAAGCTTGAGCAAAAGGCGATATGGGATGGGTGACCTCCCGGAAATCCTTCTTACCCGGTGAAGCCTTGAAAGTTATGATTAAAGATAACTAAAAGCTCCTTAGCCATAGTCAACTTGTAATTTATATTTGAATGGGAAACAATTTTCCTTTTTATATATTCTACATCTAGGCTAACTAGATGACAACAAAGATTTAAAAAATAAATAAAAATATAATAAAATATCAAAACTAAAAGGAGTATACACCTAAATTGTTTTTAACCTTAAATTAATGACGCATATTATATACATTTATGCATAAAATTTAAGTCCTGTCTTAGTGGCTTAACCAATCCAACCCTGCTCCAACGCTCTTCACCATGATTCCTTGGATAAGGAAAATGTCAACCCCATTAGCGACCTCTAAATCCGTAAAATCGTACCTAAATGTAACAATGCTTGATATTGTTGTTGGTTGCGATGAAGAAAACATAAGTTTACAATTTTTTATTTTTTTTATGGAAAAATTGATAGGTCACCAATTTCTTTCCATTCACATGCAATGATTAAATCTGTATAACGACTCGGTTCCAAATTTCCATTCTTACAACTATTAGCTGACAAATACTCCTCCGACTTGACCGTGTCGTAATGTTTAAGTTTTGGGTACGTGAAATTCGAGGTGAGGCAGTCATGGAGAATTTAACTGTCGGACTACTCTGCAGCCTACATGAAACAATTCTGGAGGAGTTGCCGCAGAGCGCTTCTACGACCATGGAGAAGTCGAGTGCACATTATGAGGATCACATAAATATGCTGGAGTTAGCAGAGGTCTGTAATATATAAAAGATACATTCCATACATCTACTTATGAATAAAAACGAGGAGAAGAAAACACAACTGTGCAAGGAAATTGTAAACTGATAAACGCTTTTCTGGGAATTAAATCCATAAATCCATGAGCGACTAGTTTTTTCGTGATGATAATTTAACATATGCCTTCTACATTTTAGCAGGCATAGATAATTTATAAGCATATCCCGACCAAATAGTATGGATTTTTCTTTTATACTCCATCTCCCAACCTCCTTTACAATAAAAATTCCTCCAAACTAGCCAGATGAATCTTCTTGTCTTTCCCAAATCCATCCAAAATTAAATTTGAGATAAATGAATTAATACTCTTGATGATGTGTTTGGGAATCAAGTAAATATGCATTCAGTATAGTGAGCTACCCTGTAAAACTAATTAGACCATAAGCAATCTTCTCTCAAGGTAAACCATTTGTATGACTATAGAGACAATTTTTGCTCAAATTTTCTTATCAACCACATCTAGTATCTAGTCTCTGGTACCAAGTTTATTGGGTTTCAAAATAAATCTAAAAAACTTGAACCCATAATACAATTCTGTAACTTCAATATATATATATATATATATATATATATATATATATATATATATATAATTTCTATACACATGTGCTCACCCAAAATAGTTACAATGAGAATAGATTTTGACTGAGTCATACAAAAATCAGTAGCAAAAAAAATATATATAATAAAAAGTTGCCATTGGCATATCACAACCTTACCAAAATGAGATCATTCACAGAAATAATATGAGTGATAGATATTCTTTTATAATTTGACATCCATAAATGAAACCACGAGAGCAAGATTCCGTAATCATTCGGCTCACACCATCAATGACGAGTGAGAATAGGATAAGCTATGATAAGTCTTGAAAAAACAAGAAGTAGCCCCGTTGATTAAACATATCCATATCCATTGGCATTGGATTACTTTTAAGACTAATAAGGACTTTCATTGTTAATATGGTTCAATGCATTGTTTTCGAACGTGCTCAAATTTTATGCTTTAATTATGGTGGTAAAATTTATAAGTTAATACTTAATTTGGAGTATGCATAGTTATTATACGAGTATGCAAGGTTGTGATGGGTTAATGTGTGACTTATTATAATTATTATAATTAATTTTTTTTCTATGATAGGTAAGAAGTGTAATTTATTCATTTATGTGTTGAACAATAAACTAGGTCACAATGTAACCAAAAAACAAAAAACATAAGGAACATAATAATTTAATAAAAAATAGGTGTTATTTTACTTTTACTTAAGTTTATAAGGTTGATTTAGGCTTATTTGGTTTACTTAGTTGGTTTATATTTACTAGGTTAACTTATTTTTATTAAGTTGACTGAGGTTTACTATGTTGACCTTGGCTTATTAGGATTATTAGGTTGACTCAAGTTTATTACATTTACTGTGTTTACTATGTTGCCCTTGGTTTACTAGTTTTACCTAAATCTATTATGTTTATTAGGCTTATTACCTTGACCTATGTTTACTAGTTCAATCATAGTCAACCATAGCCATCCATGACCAACTAGTCAACCATGATCAACCTTAGTTAACTGTATGTTCACCATACCAAGGCCTTCTCAAGCATAACTTAAATCTATTACATCCATAATTAACCATTTTCAATGATGGCTTACTAATCTTCCCCATGCATGCCAACTAGCACAACCACATTAAACAAGTGATTGAAATATCACGATCAACATCATTTCCTACATTCCATATGCCAATCAACAACATTAAAAGGTGGAAAATGATGTCTATCTAGGCATTTCAACCACTTTGTTAATTTGGTTTTTCTAATTAACAAAAAAATCTATGAAACAATATGCCCATTAAAAACGTGAAAAAGGAAAGTTTGGAAGCTCATCAATCATGTTACCGAAACCCATGATAATTCCAATTTTCTTTATTATTGAAATTATATAGGCCACACATATTTAAACAAAAAAACAAAAATATATTTAATAAAAAAATAAAATATGTTTGATAAAAAAAAAGAAAAAAATTGAAGAATTACCTTACAGATGACTAATCTTCACGTTTGATTGCAAGATCCATTGGGGACTAAACCCCACTAAAACTAATTTATCTAGGGCTTATGAATGTATCTATATCCTACTTGTTTTACATGGATTGTTCAACTTATTACCATTATAACCATGAAGTGCACTAGGCTTACCTATAATGTGTACATGGGTTAATGAGGAAATTGAACCAAAAACCTCATAATATTTTACATAACGCATTTATCAAGAAACACTATTCTATTTTTAAAACAATCTATAATCACAAAGTAAAAATACCCATCAAGTGTATGTCATTGAACTTGACTCTCGAAATTGGGAAAACGTGAAAAAATTGAAGTTATTCCATTTCAAAACAAAATCCAAATGTCATAAGAGGTCAATAAGACTTCATGTAAAATGAAATGTGTGCGGAACGGAGGTGAAAATAATTGTGTGCAATAGGACCATGATGATTTTTTTGGTGGTTGTAAAGTCGCCTTATTTTCCATCTTTTTATAAGTGACATGTTGTCGCTAGAATGTGTGCACTTTTATGTATGTTTAGGATCCCATGTATGATATTTCTAGATTGGGGACTCGTGATCTGAGTAGTATTAATCAATGAGAAGGGGCATCAAAGTATTTCATTTACAAATATAAAAAAATATATGAATCTCAATTGAATATATTGATACCGTATTAACATAAACAACGAACAATGGATTAAATTGATTGCCACTTAAAAGAAATTTAGATTAGCCATTGAAACGCACAGGATGAGGAATTTTAGTTGGCTTCTTCAAGGAAGATAATCCAATGGCATGGATACATCCTTTTATCCAAGATAACACTTATAATTAGTCGTTGAGTCGATTGGTTAAAATATTTAGGGTTTCGAATTTTCTCAAAATAAAATCGCATGTACAAAAGTCTTTTGGGTCATATAGCTAGTTTGCAATGTCATTTTGAGTTTATGTGGGTTAATCATCAAGGTTAAAATAAATTTCCATGTGTCTTGGGCTTATCTAGTCATAATTAGTATTTTGATAGTTTTACAGAAATCTGTAGCAACTCTAGTTAGAAAATCAAAGTATTTTCTATGAAAGTTCCTGAAACATCCATAGAAAATATGCCACTTCTACTACATGTTCCACTACGAAACTCTGTGGTTGTCAATAATGGTCAAATTTTTAAAAACACAGGTCAGAGTCACAGTGGGTCATAAATACATGCTTTTTACCTTTATCCATATCCCCAAAATGCCTCACCGTATAGCTTCATTTCTTATCTTGTTCTTCTTTCACTTTAGCTCACTCTCGTTATCATTCAAACTATTTGTGTTGTCTTATGAGTTGGTCTTGTTGTCTTTGGGGAAGGTTTGTTTGTGTCAATAGTAGGTCTAGCTGTGTATAGGATAATTTGCAGGTGGTAGGAAGCAACCGTCTATGTGTTGAAGCCATGGAAACTCGAAGGAACAAGTATAAAGGAGGGTAAGTGGTGAGGTACGAGCCCATGGATATGAAGCTAGTGGAAGAGGACATTGCCTTCACATAGAATGATGAAACAATTGTGCAGAAGGAACAGTTGGTTACAAGAAAACTAGAAAATGTTCTAGGGGCAATTCAAAGCTTTAGAAACAAAAATTGAATTGATACAAGTTGAGCTTTTGAAGAAACATCTCAAGATGAATGTTGAAATTGATGTTACTCCATGAATATGGTAAGACCATAAGTTTTTGCTTATTTTATGGCTAATAAAAATGTTTGGTAATATACAAGCTTGTCTAAGCTATAAGAAGTGTTTTGTAGGTGAAAGAATATTGAAAGGAAAAATCTCAGAAACTAGGAAATTTCGTAGAAACTCTCCATATTGAAGGTGATAATTTTCTACAAAATTGTTTTAGATTTCAATGGAGAAAAGGACATGTCTAAATCTTAACAATGAAAATGCTCAAAGCATGTGTTTAGCTTATATACATCAAATGACACCCTGGAATAGGCAGAAGAATCAGATAACTTGTAGGATAGTGTTTTTTGCATTTGCTACTAAATTTTTGGTACAAAAATTCTCGAAATGACTCTTTTAGTATTAAAATTCAAGATCAATTTTTGACCAAATGGAAAGGAAATTTGGAAATATGAGTGTGGTTTTTATTCAACACGAGCTCATCTACAAAATCCGCTCTCATTTGTTTCTCAGCCATTAGGGTTTCACAAATCCACATTTATCTTTGAGGCCTATTTACAGAATTTTTACTAACGAGATTTGTGCAAAAAATTTGAAATTCGACTTGGGGAGACAACTTAGCAGGTCAACAAGTCAGCATCCACATGGCATGATGACACATTAGCAATCTAGTACCTCAAAAATTTGTTATATTCGATAAGGATCATTATCAAAGTTTGTTAAAGGTCTTAAATGGTGATAGACTTTTATTTGTATTGAAACTTTGCAAAACAAAAATATCTCTAAAAAGGCTCCATTTTTTTGAAATTAAATTAGAAACAAGTCTCTTATGTAGGTATCGAGTCTAGCCAAGGTGATAGAAGACTGTAATAGAGACCTCACTCTATATATGTGGAACATTTGAGTTTTGGGGAAGGGGGGGACTTTCAAAAGAAAGCCTAAATATTGTACTTTCAAGATATCAATTAAGACTCTTTTTCAATGCAGAAGTATGTATTCTCTTTCCAGAGATTCTATGAGACAATTTTTTTATGTTAATTATATGTTTTTTCCTTATGAATGTATGTTTTCATATTATGAGTTTTGTGATTGTCTAAATATTTGATGGACTGAATATACAAAATTATTGTTTAATGCTTTGTATTTCATTTAAGAAAATACAGATATGTATTTATCCTAGTAGGTTTCACTGAATTCATCTTTAAAAAAATCAATACAAGTTATTTGTTGTCATTCTTCTAGAAGGAACTATACATAATTCATTTTATTTGATTCTATGTAATAGTTGAAATTTGTATGTTCTTAAGTTATATATTTCACCAATTTGGTGATTTGTAATAGTTCACTATATTCTCTTCTTTTTGTTCTATCATTTGCTACAACCATCAAATTAATTTGAACAAGACTTAGCCCTACTGCCTCTCCTTCCATGAGTATTATCACTAGTCACTGAGAGTCTTTCGTTATGTTTCAGAGCTCATGACTCCATTTCCCAATGCTTTGACTTCCCTTAAGTTCCACCACCTACATCTCTGAGATTCTGCCCTAAAATTACAAACCTGACATCTGTATGAATTTCCCGAGCATTAGTTTTTTTATGTTGAGTGAATCTTGAAAGAAAGACGCCCCTCCGATTGGAAAAGGTCAGTTTCCAGTCTGGAGAAGTTTGAAATGGTTACCATGGCCATTTTTTCTGAAGGAGCCTAGAAAAAATACCAAGTGATAACACGTCATTTGTAATATGAAATAAGGTTATTTATAGATATCATTTCTATAAAATAATAGAACTTTTTACTCCTGAGAACCATTGACCAAATGGGAATTGCATGCAAATGTCAAAGAAATCGATGGTTATAAACCCTAATTATTGAAAAAACCTTCAAGAACCATAGGAACTGTGAGAAGTGGAATCATGATAGATCCATAATGGAAAATAATTGATGATAATATTACCTTCCCATTATAAATTCTTGGAATAGCCCATTAGAGGTGTCACATAGCCTAGAACTATGGTTGGATTCATAATTGGAAAGTAAACCAATTTGGGATATTTAATCACATCTTTGTTGTCACCAAACCTTTATTCTACAAGAGACATTTGAATGAAATTGGAATAAGTGGTTGTATAGAATATTAGGTGAACTATACTATACAAAATAGTAGAACATTATTGAGGGAAGCCCTAGGGAACACTAAAAAATAAGCTACATCTTGTATGGATGTAAGGCCAAAAGGAAACAATGATAGGAAGAAAAGGCATATGACTAGAAGGATATGAGGGATCATTCATGGTTGAATGCACTACACCAATATAAGGATTGAATTGGTTACCTTAGTACACTAATATAAGAGTCGGATGGGTTACCTCACTACACCAATATAAGAGCTAGATGAGATACTTGAAAATGTAGTAACATCTTTTAGAAACATAAAATTTAAATGGCATAATTGGATGTCAAATAATAGGTTAGGTTCAATAATAGATAAGGCTATTATTATATTTTTATTTTTTTAGAGTGTTATGATTTTTTAAACTAGTGTATAGTATTTATTGTCTAAAAGAGAATAAATCAAAAGAATTTAATTTATCAAATCATTAAAAAATGTTACATAACATAATCCTCTAAACATATTTTAATAAAAAATTGCTTATTAATGACATATCACCTATCACAATTTCAAAAATACCACATAAAAATTGTGAAATATAAAATGGCATAGGGGTCGAATGAACCCCATTTAAAGCCATATTAATATGAGATAATTGTTTAATGGGATTAACCAAGTTTAAAAAAGGTAGTATAAAAAAATTCAATACATACAAGAACAATTTCTCCTCATCCTGCTTCCTCAATGTTTTTAGAATAAAAAGCAACAACAAAGACTTCAAATAGAAACCAACAAAATCAATGACTAATGGTACTAATAGCTATAAATGTCGATCAAATTGATCCCTTAAATTATGTACCTATACAATAGCATAGAGATCATATAAATATGTTTGATAGATGTGTTATTTTATCGTTATTTAACAATCATTTGCCTCAATGGTTTCAAAATAGAAAAAAAAAAAAAAAATTGAAATAGAAACCAACAAAAACAATGACTAAACATATATATAACTTTGAATGTCAATCAAATTGGTACCCTAAATTTTGTACCTATTAAATAGCATAAGCATGAGACATATATGTTTAGGGAATGTGTTCTTTGATCATTATTTAATTTCAACATTAAATCACAATGTAAATCAAAAAGGAAAAAACTAACCAAAAAAAAGTATGTGATGATAGCTCGTGGAAACAATCAAAAGGGGGAAGCTAGCAACAATTAGTTTACAATGGATATATCGAATGGAAAATATTGCAACATTGTTGTACACAAAGGGCTCAATGGGAATTTAATATAGAGGGACAAGTGTCTACAACCACGAATGAGTCGCGTGTTTGGATGGACAACCTCGAAGAATATTTGAGATAGAGTTACCATGGGAATTATTTCCATCATAGAAAATATATTTATAGGGGTTTTTTATATTGAAATCTATAAATGAAGTAGCTTTACATTAGGGTATTTAAAAAAAAAATTAGAATTTTAAATATATAATAAGTATGAATAACGAACATTAAATATTGGAATATGTAATAGTTATAATTCAATTTCCAAATAATATAGATAAATATATTATTATATTTTGAATAATATTGATACTATTCACAAATAGAAAAGTTGTCATCATGAAAATGGCAAAGTCAATAAATAAGATAGTGTAATTCCGACAACATGTCTATCTAGGGAACTAGAAACTTCATGGCTCTCCCAAAACAAAACCATAAGATTATGAGGATATAGAAAAGACTATTAAGAATGAAAAATGTTATGTGGCTTATAAATTATAATGGGTGAAAGCATGGATTTGGGTTACATTTTCTGTCAAGAGAGGGCACGTCTGGGTGGAAAAAATGATGGCTCAATTGAGCCATTTAAGCGCTCGATCAAAATATTTGGGCGCTAAAAAAGTAGCTAAATGGAGGGTTAAAAAAACACCTCAATTGAGCGTTACATATCTCGATCAAGCTTTAAGGATTAGGAATCAAAATCTACACATATATCAATGCATATAATGCAAGATCAATCAAACAAGATCAGAAATTAGCATATTCAATGACATTAATGCATGTAATGCAAGAAACAAAATAGAATTAAAAATCAACATCTACATAGAAATCAATGCATCTAGTGCAAGAAAAATTCTTCCCTTTCTCTCCCCCCTCCAAATATATCGATATCTTCATCCATGTCTCCTTATTTGTCTCTCTTTCTCACCCCCCAGACATAGACTCAAGCTCTCCCTTCATATCCATATATCTCTCCCTCCCTCCCTTTATCTCCCCCTTCATATATTTCCATGCCTTTGGCCCATGGGCTACTATAGTACACAGATCCTCTCTGTGTCCTCTACCTCCTATATCTCCTGGCTATCTTTGCTAATATATGGAAAAAATTCTCTCGAAAAAATGGAATGTCTCTTCCTCCTAGTGACCTAGTTCTAACACAACCATCTAGCCTAATAGTGGTTAATTTTGAATACATAAACTCTTAACTAGAGTTACAATATATACTCCTCTAGAGTCTTTTACATCACAAACACATGGCTATGCAATTTTCCATGAATAATGGAGGGCTGACGCGACATCCTCCCAAACTATAGGTGTGAAAACATGAAGGTCAACTTCTGAGTGGAATAAATTTTTCATACAGATTCGGATTGACAAAGTTCTTGCACTGTTGAAAATATATCTATGTTTACAATAACATGAAAAGGAGTGTCAATAAAGGAGAAGAGTTTTACCCCCAAAATATTTTACTGAATGAGGTGAGGAAATTTTTCCTCCACCTTCTCTCTGGTGTACCATTTATCTTTTCTTATAATTTGTCCCTTCAACCCAATCTTCCAAAGGTCATGTTGCCCATATCTTTTAGTTCTAGACCTATTATGCAAAATTGTATCCTTTTTCAACGCTTCTTGAGCATCTGGTGACAAATCATCCACAGAAGATAGGAATGTTTCCTCTTCCTGATATAGCATGGAAGGTTCATAGAGTTTCAAATTCTCTACATTCACAACTGAATAAATGTGCATATATGGTGGTAAACTAAGTAAATAGGTAATATCACCCACCTTTTCTAGTATCTCAAAGGCACAATATCTGAGAAGCTTGGTTTTCTAACCAGGACCCTGCAGTCTCTCCTTTTTCAACTTAAGATATAATTTGTCTCCAGCATTGAATGATTTATTTCTTTTGTGTTGATCATGCCTCGCATTACACTTCTCTTGCTACTTTTACAATATTTCATGTACTTGTAGATAGATCTGCATGATCTTCTCTATAATTTTTTTACCCCTCAAAGCATCTCCTATAATATCTTCCCTCCCTCTTCCTTTCTTCCCATATGCAATATCAAAAGGTGAAGGTGTAAAATATCCAAAACAAGTCTCAAATGGGGACTTTCCTATAGAAGTGTTCTAAGGATAAATGATCTTAGTTTATAGTGAAGGTCCTACTATGTTTGATTAGGACCTAATGGATTGCTAAGGTTGGATTTATTTCTATTTGTGGATAGAATGTTGTATATCTCTTCAACTTTGTTTCCATCTTCTCCCACGATGTAGTCAAAAATTCACCAAGAAATCTTGTGTCCTTATCTGAAATGATGCTCCTTGGTATCCCAAAGTGTACCCAAACATGCCCAAAGAAAAATTTTGTTTCTTCTTTTTTGTCGATGATCTTTTTGTAAGGAATCATAGTGCACATCTTGTTGAACCTATCAACTACCATGGACAAGTAGTCATTTCCCTTCCTGGTTGTCGGTAAAAATCCCACAAAGTCCATGGAAATGCTTTCCCAAGGACGAGTATGTACAAGTAAGGGATGATATTCACCCTGTTTCAAGTTGCTAGGCCTTCTGGTACAACAAATCATGCATCCTATCATGAACCTAGCTACCTAATCTCTCATCTTCGGCTAATACACATACCTATGCAAGTTAGCAAATATCTTCCCTACACCAAGGTGCACTGCAACCTTGCAGGTGTGAGCATCTCCAATGAGCTACAAAAACTCACCTTTAGGAACACATAGTTTAAAAATCCTCTAGAGTAACATATCATGGAGATGGCAGTCAACAGTGTTTTCACCATCCTGCACATTACTTTGACTCTGCAACTGCTAATACACCTCCTTGAATTCCTCATATTCTGAATATGTCTCTATGTATGCATCATGAGTGAATGGATCCATGTGCATAAGAGTCCCCAAAGTTGTAATCTTTGATTTGGTTGGCCTTGAAATAATATTAGCCAACTTCTTTGTGTTTCCCTTATATACTTGATCACCAAATGAAACTTTTATAAAAAACCCATCCACTTGTAATGTCTGGTTCGTTGTAGCTTACTCTGGGCCTGAAAGTAATGTAACAGCTTCTGATCTATGTTAATTATTGTCTCCTTTTCCATTAGACACTAGTAAAAATGGCTAGTTATTTACTAAAAAAGCAACTAAAATTTGCATATAAACGACTATTTTTCGGTCGGTGACCAATAGTGGCTAATTTATAGTATCTTATAACACTACCAAATTTTAGTCGTTTTTAGGTTAGTCAATTTTTTCTTGTCTCAATTTTGTTATCTAGTAGTATATTTTTTCATTAATTTGGTTGTTAATTTAGCAATTGATTTTAGTAATTGATTTGGTCCATTAATTTATTCATTGATTTAATCATTAATTTGGTCATTAATTGTCACAATTAATGACCAAATATACAAAAAAATATATTACTAAATGATCACCCGAGAAAACCAATTAATGACCGAAGAAATATGACCAAAATGTTGGTAATGTTATAAGATACTGTAAATTAGCTACTAATAGTCATATATATGAAAATTTTAGTCACTGTTTGAAAACAATTAATGACCAAAGAAATATGACTATATTTTAGTTGTGTTATAAGATACTGTAAATTAGCTACTAATAGTCACATATATGCAAAATTTAGTCCTCATTTGTAATCACAAATTTAACATTTGCAGTAATCATTTATATTTTTTTTTATAGTTTTATATTCATTATATAAATGACTACTTTAGTAGTTTATATTCAATTTATTAACAATCATCATAAGAAACTAATTTAGTAGTATATTCATTCTATTTGTGTTCATTATTAATAAACTTAAAATACCTATTTAGTAGTTTTAGATTTATTTTATGTGTTTATTATTAATCAATATAAATTAATTAGTATGATTTTGCAACTAAATTATATAAAAATGTCATACAATGTACATGTTCATCTAATATGAAAACGCAAAGCAACATATGTTAATTACAATACCAAATAATATCAAGTGAAACTATAAATAATTCCAACGTTGGAGTAAAATCACACATTAAATATTGTTTCAATACTTCCAGACATTATAATAGAGTTTCTAAAACATTGCAGGTAAATTTACCAACTCTAAAGACTTGATCATCAGTCTCTATGTGTGTGTCTTATGTGAGATATTAGCTCTATAGGTAGCACTAGACTAGTTCTCTTATCTCTTTCTCTCTTCAATTTGAATTTTGTAGCTCTAGGGTTATTTTTCTCCTCTTTCTTCAATTCCTACTTCTTACCATCAATACTGAGTTCCTTTTCTGCCAAAAAAAAAAAATACAATGCAGAATATAAGACATGAAAGTTCATTAACACTGGAATATAAATTAAATTACACTATAAAAGGTTTGTCCGATATATACCTCAACACAAGAAGTATTGTTAATGTCATTTTCCCCATAAAAGCAAGAAATTTGAACAATTTTTCATCAATTGGGCAATAGTGGCCACTATATGGCTAAATGACATGTATAAACAAAAAAAAAACGTCACCATAGAATAAATTGTGTACCTTCTTTTTTCTCAGTGTAAAGCAATTGTTGATGAAATACTATCTTCAACTCAAGTAATAAATGCAAATAGAAGCACACATTTCTATCCCAATATTTGGAATTTCCATGCTTATGGTACATTGCAATTTTTATTTTATCCAACATAATCAAACACAATAGAGCTATAAATTTCTACTAATAATGTCTCATGCTCCACTTTTATAGGTGTATCATTTCCTCTAGTTATATTTAAGAATCAGTGACACTTCAACAATAAAACTTGTCAGTAGAAATCTAATGGGTGGAGAAAAGTATTGATGACACGAGATTACAACAAGAAACTAAAAAAGAATAAGACAATACTTTCTAAATTGTGATACTAACCAGGAATATAGCTTCAATATAACAATATTCAGTTGTCAGCGTACTATTCTATGGGAAAAGAAATCCAATTCCAAAAAGCCAATAAATTATATCTAGAGAAAAACTAAACATGTTGGCTCCACATTCAATGGTAAAGTAACTAGGGACTTGCTATATTAGATACTTTTTAGAGTCTACGAGTAGCTACTAACACCATTAACAATAATTTTATAATAGATCTATCATGTATGACCTAAAATGTGGCAACAATTTCTATATATGCACTACCCATATACATTTAAAGATGCATTGCAATGATATAAGAGTATCAAGAGAAACTATGCATAATTACATATTCACTATCCACTTTTATTCCAAAACAACACTTAAATAACTGTTATAACTTACCGCGAAAAATATGTCAAATTTTTCATTCATTTTCATGAATATCCGTAGCTATCAGTTCCTCAGAAAGTGGTTGTTAAGTGAAATCCTGCCCAAAACAAACAAAAAATAATAGGAGACAAATGTGACAAATACCATTACAGTTTGCTCCTTTAAATAATGCATTTTTCTCTTAAAAAAGGTGTAAAAGTCTAAGTAGTTGTCTATTAAATCACAAATAGAACAACAACTATGGGAAAATCAGAATTACACAAGTGGAGGACAAACTTTTCTGCAGCGCGACGTGGAACATAAAACCTATCATCGGTGCTAGTGTTACCTACAATGAACATTTTACAAAAGTAATTATTCAGTTGCTTGCTTCGTTTGTTGAGGTCAAAACTAAGAAAACAATATTTTTTCTCTTGTTGCACAATATCATCGATTTTTAGTTCCTTGGACAAATTGAACTAGTACCAAAGCATTTGTCACTCTGATTGTTTGTTGCACATGTTGAATATTTTAATGCGTAATATTGTTAAGCACAGAGAGCATGACCGAATCAATGCCTTATAGAAGGAGTGGAAGTTCATCATCAAATTCATCACAAGTCTTATTTTTGTCCACTACAATTACCATATTCACTCTAAGTTAGAATTACTTAAGCTCACAAGTACTAGATTTGGTAGCCATTAGCTCACCATCAAGTGTTTGTTGAATATAAGATGGGCATTGGCTAATATGATGGTGAGCGATTTATGGGAGAACTTGAGGATACATAATACTACAAATAGAGATAGTGCTTCTGTAGTGTAAGATATCATTTTTTATCCTAGTTTTTGGTTAGAAATTAATATGTCTTGCAATTCATCAAATCTAGCATGACTTGATTTGTATATTGAGATCAATTAGTGACTGGGGAATTACATGATCAAAAGGACACCATACTCAGAAAAATTAAGGACTTTGTTGAGCCTATAGATGTGAACTTCTGTCACTGTATCCGAGTAGAAGTCAAAAAACAATCAACAAAGTGAAATACTCTAGTCCATGATTTCATTGATTTGGGGTAGCATCGGATGTGCTTTAAGTATAAAATTTTGTAGAGAGGATTAGACACATGTATTATAAATAACCGAGAAAGTGTTTGGTGTAATTCCACTCGAAGTTTATTCTATAGAAATAATTAATTATTTTTAAAGGACATTAAGTTAAAACTTAGGAAAATAAAATAATTAAAGAGTGTTAATAGAATATGAGTGTGAATGAGCTAGAAGAAATAGATCAAGTCAAAAACTAATTAGCCATTGATTAGGATTTAATATCGGTTGTTGAATCTTCAATGAGAAGATTATAAGGACTTGAAGGGTCATTTAGAAATTAAATTCGAGAGACACAGAGAATCTACACAGAGAATCTAAAGATCAAATTATTCCGAATGAGTTGTGCTCAGACGAAGATCATATCTAAGTGATTCTTCATTGCAGTTAGGGGCATTATTACCAGTTGAAAGTTTTCCTGAGTCATAGAGTACACATCAACAAAAACAAAGAGAACCACAACACCACATGGAGCCAGTGATGCAGAGCCTACGCAGTCACTATGAAAATCTGTAGAGGGAATTTTTTTTTCCTTCCACAGAGACAGTGTAGAGCCAGATCAGAACTTAGGGAGATTTTATGGAGGCTCAGTCTTCAGCCAGCAAGAAAACCAGTGCAAAGGCAGATGGGTAGTCGATTGTGACACAATTACCATGCAGAGTGACACAATCACTACGCAGAGTGACACAATCACTACGCAGAGTGATATAGTCACTACGCAGAGTGACACAGTCACTATGTAAAGTGACACAGTCACTACGTAGAGCCAGCGCAGGGCAGTCCAACCTTGTTGTAGATTAGTGCCAGTTTCCTATGGAGGAGTGAGGTTTGTCTCATGAGATCTATTTCATCAGTTTTTTTGAATGTATTAATAGTTTCGTCAAATATGGACATGTACTCAAAATTTACTCCATAATAACATAAACCCTAATATTTGTTGAACCAATTTTCTTGATTTGGATTTTTCCGGGACATTTGTCCAAAAATAATTTTTTCTAATGGTTATATAATTTGTGTATGTTAAAATTTGTTTCCGCACTTTCATTTCTTCCACGGTTTTATTTGTGTAGGCCTTAGTATATGGATTTCGATATTTGCTTGTAGAAAACAGTAAATTATTTGTTAAGATAAATAAAAAATAGAATATTTTCCATTAGTTTCTGTAGTAAGATTCCTGGTTTGTGAATTTTCACATGGTACCAAAGATTGTTTAAGTTGAGTGTAGACGAGACAAAGAAAAGACCCAACAGATACAACGTTTATGAATTCGGGATTAAAGAGTTGTAGAAGCAACAGATCGATCTCCCGAAATATTGTGCAGTTCAATCCAGGATGGCTAGTAGCTGTAAGTGTTGAGGTATAAAAGGTATCTTTTTAACACCTATTTATCCTACATTAATCATCAATCCAGGAACGACTTTTTGTTTCAAGAGTGTACTCTGTCTGAGGCTGCAATTCAAGCTAAGAGTAATGCTTTGTAAGATGTAGCACATTGTGCTAAATACAAGAGTAAACGGATGCTTGGAAAAGAAATCTAATTACAATAATATGAACTCAAATGCTCTGAAATCCAACTATTCACTCAGCAAAAATCAATCAAGGATACAGTAGCAATAACTCATTCCTCTAGAAATTGATGCAATTGAAATCAAACTGGAACAAGACAATCAATCTGGGAATGTGCAAGAAATAACCAGTGTTCTCTATAGTTGACAGTCCTGCTTTAAAGCAATTAAAGGAAAATAGAAATTGAACTAAAGTTGCTATTGAAAGTAAACTAGGAAAACTCTTTAAAAGAAAACTCTTTGCAATCTATAAACTAATGAATTGGAAATGAACAATGCACTAGAATTTAACAAAAATGTAAATGAGTAGCAAACTGTAACTTAGAAGAATTGAACATCAAATATTAACTAATGAATCCAAACAACAAATATGAACTTAATGGAATCAAATAGCAAATTCTGTTAAACACCAAACCTTGTTGACATCAAACATTGTTAAGCAACAATCCGAAATGAACAACAATCAGTTGGAAAAGAACATCTAATGCTGAATAGCAAATCTCTGTAAGGTATCACAAGATAAATAATACATGAATTAAGGTCCTTGTTAAAACGGAACAACAATGCGATTCATTAACATAACGAAATCAATCAGTAATTCAACAACAAACCAATTAACTTGCAAATGTAATGAAAAAAACCACAAACTATCACACGACGATAATTGAAAGATAGAGATACAAACAACAGATCGATCCACTAGGGTCAAGCCCTTAGCCACCAGTGAAACACCACTGGGCTACTGCAGAGCTAAGAAATGGGATGGAAACGCATTCTTATATTAATAAAACATAAATAGTGTTTACAGCGGTCGCTCTCTGATCACGAGAGTCAATAATAAAATGCAGGGTTACAAGAGAAATGTTTAATCAATAATTCGACTCCTTCGATCTATAAAGGCATTTCCTTTTATAACAATTTCGACAGATAAGACAAGTAACAAGATAAGACTTAACAGCGATCCCTCAGGATCGAAATATCTTGAGGGATTCACTCCTTTTCTTTCTTTAGCTAGCGCTTGATCTTCTTCGGCTGTAGTCGTGTTGTTCCATGTCTTCTCTTAGCTATGCATTCTGATTTCCTTCTCTTTGACTGGATATGGTCTATTACTGGAGGAACAGTAGTTTCTCCTGCTTTAGCCTTGCCTTTCGAATAGTTGTTTACTTCATTTGTTTCCTGTTTTTACAATAAAAGGATATTTTTAGTTACTTTTCACAATAAACACAAGTCTTTGCAATTATATCATAATTCTACAATAAATCACCTTTCTAGAATAAAAAGAGTTATGTTTGAAGGAAAAAGATGAGAAAATACATGATGAATTCATACCTTTTTTAATGCTCAACATACCCCCCCTGCTTACCCTTTCTCATGTCCTCATGAAAACCATAGTTTACATGCAAAGAAGTTAAAGAATAGGCTGGAGAGGGTTTTTCATTAAGAGGTCTAAAACCATGATTTGCAGCTAAAACTTCAAAGATGTGCCCTGTCTATCCTTCAGGTGACTCATAAATGGATTTATAATCAGTTGCAGGATATCATATAATGGGACTTCAAAACCCACAACCTAGCCAGAATGGGCCTTCCCTCAAGATGAGATTTCTATAGAGAACCAGGCGGCCAGCAGCTAATCCAAAATTTTTATAGTTAAATGGCTCTCTATATTGAAAATTCAGATTGGAAATCCTCCATAGGACTTTAGTTGTTGTATAGGCCTGGTCTCTGATAGATAGAAAATATTCTACCCCATTCAATACAATTTCTTTATGGACAGGCCCCAATGCTTGGATAACACCCTCTCTTATCATTAGACTCTTCTGCCTGGCCCATAATTGTAATGGGTGTTTTGGTTCACTCCTAACCCATAGGTCTAACCCATTTTCTTGCCTTTGGAAAGTATTATAAGCCTTGAGCCATTTCAACTAATTGAAAACAAATGAAATAAATGCTTGATATTTGATGTCACCCACAAAAGGGTTGGGATTTATCTCAATTTCATTCTTCAATATAAAATTGTGCAAGTAGAATTCACAAAGCAGACGTTGTACTTTAACCCCATAGAGTTTGCAGCATTTTACAAAATCATCTACAATGTTTAACTCTATAGACTTTCCTACCCTAACTGCTTTAATTTTTAACTGTAAATATCTCTCTAATAAAAACAAAGAATAATTCTTGGAAGGGAATCTACAAGCTAAAACATCTGTATATAAGGAACAGAGAATATCCATTTGATCCTGGGCCATTTTTAATTTATTCCTTACCTTTTCAGCTTTCTCCTCTGCCTTTCGACACTTCTCATAGGCTTCAAACTCTGATGCATGGATGTTCTTCATTTTTTGTTGTAACTCCTAGTATTTTATTTTTGGAATAGTCTCCTCTTCAAGTTTTTCTCTTGCCTAATGAGCCTGTGCCAACTCCTCTTGGAGTTTTGCTATGGTAGGGTCAGTAAAAGTGTTTTGACTGTAGGCCTGTGCATTTTCATTTGAGGCTGCTGAATCTGGAACAGCTGCATCTGGAACAAATTCCTGTTGTTCCATGTCTTCTTGATTGGGCTCATCTTGGGTTTCCACGGTCTCTACAACTAGGGGCTTTGTTTTGGTAGCTACTTTCCTCTTTTTCGGAGTTCGTTTGGTGGCTACATTCCTCTTCTTTGGGGTTCGTTTGGGAATTTTCTTCATTTTAAGAACCCTAATAGTCTGTCTGAGTTGTTCTACTAGCTTTTGAAGCTTCTGCCATTCCCTTCGAAGTTTTTCACGTTCAGTTACTTTCTTTATCCTATTGGGAGGAACAGTTGTTCCTTTTTCTGAACCCAATTTCTCAGCTGGGGTTTTCCTTTTAGTAGCTGTGTCTTCGCTTAGGCTTGCTTCTCCATTTTGTACTTCGAACACTTCTTCAGTGTTCATATTCTCCTGGCTACATTCTTTAGGGGTAGTAACCTTAATTGGTTCTGTTGTTCCCTGATAATTTTTAGTTTGGAACACTTCTTCAGTTTTCACCTCTTCTTGGCCACATTTCTCAGGGGAAGTAACCCTAGGTGGTCTTGCTATTCCCTGAGGGTTTTATTCTTCTATTTCATCGGGTATTCCCTCAGCTGTGTCTTTACTGGTAGCATCTTGTTCCTACAATTGGTTTATCTCAATACTGAGGTTCAGTGGGCTGTGGGGTTGTATGTATTTCCTCATGTTGGCCAAAAATTGGGCCAATTGGTCCTCCTGCAAAGGGATTTGTGGTGGACTTGTAGTGGTGGTTTCGGGAGGTTCTGCTCCCTCTCTTTCATTCTCACTGCTATGATTATCTTCTTCCCCTTCACAAGTATGGTAACTTCCTTCTTCCTCATCAGAGTAGCGAATCTATTCTTCTACACTGGTATGAGGACCTCCTTCTTCTTCCTCATTTCCTTCTTCTTCATCATTTCCTTCCTCGTAATCATTTCCTTCTTCTGCACTGGTGTGGTGGCTTTGTTCCTCACCACTGGTGTGGTGACTCTCTTCCTCATCAGTGTGGTGACTCACTTCCTCTTCATCCTCATCGGTGCAGTGACTCCCTTCTTCAAGTTGTGGGGGTTGCTCATCCTCTGAACTGGGCAATTCTAAGGGCTGGCTACTGCTACCTTGAAGGCCTTCTATCATTCCCCTACTTCTCCTTAACCTGGAGGATTGTCTGCATTTTGATGGCTCTACTGCTATGCTAGTCATTCTCTTACGTTTTGGGGAAGGTAGGGCTAATCCTCCATCAATTGAAAATATCAGTTCTTCCCAACTGGTCTGCTGTTGGGAAAGGATGTAACTCACTATCAATCTAATTAAGCAATGGTGGCTTGCCACCATGTCTGTATGACGAGCTTTTCTTATACTTCAGGTGGCATCATGCAATAAAGAATTTAAAAATGCAGGCAGGTTTATGGTACATTTCTATTTTAACACTGCTAATAGCTTAAGGTGGTGAGGTCTTACCACATATTTTCTCCCGTCACATGTTATGTAGCCCTGTACCACTTTTTCCAACTCTGTCCGTGGTTCTCCCAATGTCGCCAACTGAACTCCTTTCCCTTTAACAACCAGGTTATGTCCTTCATCTCGGAAAAGGTTCATGGCTTCTTGGAGTTTCACCTTCTTATGGGTCCATATGGTTCATTCCGCTGGTAGACCAAGCACCTCTACGATTATTTCGTCTATTACTGTTATCTTCCTACCTCTAACCATCGAGTAACCTTCCTGCAAATTCTGTAAAAACTCGATAGCTATCGTTTCATGAGGTTGTTGTAGCCTTGTGAGGTAGGTAATCCACCCTATTCTTTCCATAATTTCTCGTGTAGTGCTTGAAACAGTTAGCACCTGTGGCTCACTACGAATTGGTCGTCCTCCCATTTTTTCTGCACACTATTAATTCCTTACAAATGCATAGTAGTGAAATGGAACAGCATAGCATAGTATCTAGAGTACATCGGAACAATACCATTAAGCCTTTACTATTATCGATAATATAGGGATTTGACTTGCATGCAGGCATTTAAAAGGCATCTGTACCCCCCTAAAGAATGATAGGTCATCCTCGACCATCGAAATAGAAGAGCAAGGTACTGCAAAACAAATGTAAAGCATTGAACAGCATACACACTTATGATACGATGACAAATTAATACATTACTGAAATCGATGCATATTATTAAATTGCAAATAGATATGGAAACGTTTATGCAATGATTCAAAGATAATGGAAAGGGACAGTTGATGTGAAAACAAGTACTCATGCGATCATTACCCACATAAACTATTATGATCGAGTTATAAATAATTTTCATGTATAATAGGTTCAAAAAAAAGGGTTTAAGGGTATACTCTCATTTGATCTTATATAAAGATATAAGAAAAAGGTTCATCATTACTATTGATTTGAAAAGTGTGACTCCAATACCATTAGTAGAGCTTTGTTTCCCACAGGTGTCCATAACCTTGACAAAGTTTCTTTTTCACCCATGGAACCATTATCCTTTATTTATGCCTAGGGAAGTGCTTTATAATATCATGATGGAGGCCACTGTGCTGGCTTGGGAACTAGATGAACCACAATGCCATTCACCAGGAAGGAGTGAAAAGTGGGCAGGCCGGCTCGTGATGAGACCTCCTGTTCCAAGGATTTTTTATTATTTTTTCTGAGTTGGCCATTGGGCCATATCCCTGGTGTGGAGGCCATAATAGGAATGCCACTTCACTGCTTCCTTATGATCATGGTGGGTTGGCTCTTGATGAGACCCCCTATCCTCCATCTGTCATATCATAGAATTGTTAGCAATCATATTGGTATTTTTCTTTTGTCTTATTTTTATATATAGCACTTCCCTACTTATATATAGAGGATGTCTCAACACTCTTCAAGATTAGGGATGGTGAAGGAAGTCTGAACATCTCAATAGAGAAAATATTCCTTTATTCTTTATTTAATAAATAAAAATCAAAGAGATTTATGAGAGTTTAGGGAAGAACCAACATAATAAAGATATCTTATCATATTAATTTAAGTGCGAATAAGGACATCAAAGTAATATAAATGGTTGTTTCCTTTCCTTTTCCTTATCATTGCAAAAAAATTTCTTAAAAATGACAATTTCTCTTTATTTGCCAATTTCAGTAATCTCTAATTTGTGTATCCTTGCATAAATTGTATGTTTTCTTTTCAAGGAGCCATGAAGAATTCAAAAAAACTCTCAAAACGTTGTTCAAAATCAAGAAAAATGCACTCAAAAAGTGTTGTTCCTTTGGAAAGGAACAACAGAAACAATCTGTGAAAATGTTGTTCCTTTCGAAAGGAACAACAAAAACAATTGTCCAAACTGTTGTTCCTTTCGAAAGGTACATCAAAAACTATTAGCGAAAATGTTGTTCCTTTGGAAAGGAACAGCAAAAATAAATGACAAAAATTGTTGTTCCTTTGGAAAGGAACAGAAAAAACACTCGCAACAATGTTGTTGTTCCTTTTGAAAGGAACAACAAAAAGTATTGTTCCTTTGGAAAGGAACATCAAAAATTCGCAGCAAGCAAAGTAAGAACAACTTAAGAAATAAAATTCTATACAAAAAAACAAGCAAATTAAAAGAAAAAAACTTTATGTACAGGTTTCGAAATAAAGAGATGGTTCAATGAATGGTTGTGGAGGAGGAGTTATCTCCCTCAGCAAGAACTTGCATGGTAGAATCTTCCCGTAATTGTTGGTAAAAGGATTCCCGAGTAAGCAGTTTATGGTAAAGTCACACTCGATGACTGTTTACTTTGAAGGAATGTCCAGATCCATCAATGGTGGTTAATGTAATGCTCCCATTATCATGCACTTTTTTTATCTCATAAGGTCCAAGCCATCGTGTCTGGAGTTTTCCTGGAAAATCCTGAAACCTGGAGTCATATAGGAGTGCCCAATCTCCTTCATGGAATATTTTATCTTTGATGAGGGCTTAGTGCCATTTTTCTCTCTGTTGTTGAATTAATGCAGTGTGCTAAATAGCATAGAGCCTAGATTCATCCAACTCATTGATTTGTTGTAATCTTCTAGCCTAGGCTTCATTTAAATCTAAACCCACCTCCTGGGTTGTTCTTAATGTCTGAATTTAAAACTCTATTGGAAAGATGGGCTCTTTTCCAAATACCAATTATATGGTGAATACCCTGTGGTACTTCTCCATGTTGTCCGGTATGCCCACAAGGCTTAGGGAAATCTATAAGCCCAGTCACATCTATGTGAGGAAACTGTTTTTGTTAGTATAGATTCGATGACTTTATTCATGCTCTCTACTTAGCCGTTTTCCTGTGGGTGGTATGGAGTTGTGATTTTGTGCTGAATGTGGTAATTCTTTAATGTTTCAGCGATTTTGTTACCTACAAATTGCAGTCCTCCATCTGTGATTATGTCCCTTGGGAGGCCGTATCGCACAAATATTTGGAAAAAGAATTGTATTACAGAGTCCTCTGTAGCTTTCGAAAGTGCCTCTGCTTCGACCCATTTAGTAAAATACTCTGTTGCGACTAGGATGTATGTTATTTTATTCGATGGTGGGATAATAGGACCAACAAAGTCGAGCGCCCAACGTTCAAATGGATCGATTACTAATTGTTTGTTCAAAGGCATTTCGTCGGACCATCCAGGGCGACCTGCCCTTTGGCAGCTATCACAGGCTTGTCCAAACTTTTTAGCGTCTTTAAAAATGGTAGGCCAATAGTAGCCTATCTGTAAAACCTTGTGGGAAGTCCTACGATCTGCAAAATGTTTGCCACATGGCCCGTCATGGCATGCTTTCAGAATATCAAATACTTTGTCCTCTCAGACGCATCTCGTAATTTTCATATGTAACCCTGTATGAAACAGGTAGCCCCCAATCGAAGAGAATCAAGTACTACGTTGTATTATCTATTTTCGTTCATTAAGAATTAGATGTTTAGGTAATTTACCTATTTCTAAGTAATTTTCTATATCAGCATACCATGGGGTTATAATAGTAATAGCAAACAAATGCTCATCTGGGAAGTGATCTTCGACTACTGCTGCATCTGTTGGCTTTGGCATTCGTGACAAGAAATCAGCTATAGGGTTCTCTTTTCTAGGTCCATCTTTTATTGTGATATCAAATTCCTGCAACAAAATCAAACATCTTGTTACTCTACCATTTGTAACAGGTTTATTTGCTAAAAAATTTATGGCAAAGTGATCTATATATAAACTATAGGATACTCAGTTATATAATGTCTAAACTTATTTACAACATGTATTACAGCTAGAAATTATTTCTCAGTCACAGTATAGTTTAATTAAGCAGGAGATAGATTTTTGCTAATATAATAAATTACATATGTTTTCTTATCCTCTTCCTACTCAAGCACTGCTCCAATGGCTATGTCTGAGGCATCAGATGAAATTTGGAATGGCAAATCCCAATTTGGGCGCCTCAGCACTGGGGCTGTTGATACAAGATTTTTCATATCCTCGAAAGCATGGTCACATTTATCTGTTCAAATGAAGTCAACATTTCCTGTTAGTGCATATAAAGGTGCAGCTATTCGATAATAATGTTCTATGAATCTTTTATAATAACCAGAAAATCCGAGAAAGCTATGTACCTCTGTTTGTGTGGTACGAGTAGGTATTAACAAAATTATCTGGATTTTAGCTGGATCTACTTGTATTCCAGCTACTGAGATGTAATGACCTAAGATGAGTCCCTCGATCACCATCATGTGATACTTTTCATGGCTTAAGCAAAGCCTAGTGTCGATACATCTTTGCAACACCTTTTCCAAAGTTTCTAATGCTAGCTCAAAATCATCTCCGTAAGGTGTGAAGTCATCCATATACACTTCGAGCCCTTCATTTATTAAATCTAAAAAGATGCTAAGAATGGCCCTCTGAAATGTAGCAGGGGCATTGCATAGGCCAAAGGGTAAAACTCGATAGGAAAATGTCCCCCAAGGACAGGTAAAAGTAGTTTTTTCTTGGTCTTCAGGGGCAATTTGAATTTGATTGTACCCACTGAAGCCATCCAAGAAAGAAAATAATTTCTTTCCTGCCAATGTATCTAATACCTGGTCAATGAAGGGAAGGGGAAAGTGGTCTTTATGGGTTTCTTTGTTCAATTCTCGGTAATCTACGCATATTCTCCACTTTCTGTTCTTCTTTGGAACCACTACTAATGGAGAGACCCACTTGCTATCAGATATTGGGTAAATGAAATTGACATCCAATAGCTTTTGTAATTCAGATTTCACAATATCTTTAAGGTGAGGGTTTAATCTTCATTGGGGTTGGCGGATGGGTCTAACATCTTTTTCTGTGTAGATGTGGTGTGTACATAACTGGGGGTCAATTCCCTTCATGTTTGGATAATCCCATGAAAAAGCTCCCTTAAATTGTTGTAGTAATTGGACCGTCTTCTTCACTTATTCAGCAGTCAAAGTTTTGTTAATGTTTAAAGTTTTTCCTAGTTCAATTTCTACAATTTTTCTATTGTACATAGAAGTAGTAGGTATTGATCGATCATGAAAGTATTTCAGGGGATATTCTTCTTCTTTATTATCAAATGCTTCCTTGATCATGTGAAATTGCAGATGGGATCTGATTTTTTATTTTTTAATGAAGCTATTAATAATGTCATCCTCTGTTTGATCTTTAAAATCAAGGGCATCTTCTATGGTTAGTGGTGATCTCATATTTTCCATGAGATATGATACAAGTTACTTCCTTGTTTTGATTATTGATAGTCTTGGTTGGGGTAGGGGATATAAAGCTAAGTTCTTGACATAGTTTCCCCTTGTTATAGTCATGTTGCCTTGTCGGCAGCCAATGTAAGCATCAACAGTTTCCAACCAAGGTCTACCTAGGATTAGCGGGTGTCCATCTAGCCGGTTCTTTAGGTCGATAATCAGGAAGTCGGAAACGTACTCCCAGGAATCTACAGATACCATTACATCTTGTAGTGTACCTTCTGGTTTGACTACCGATCGGTTAGCCAATTCCAATAAGGTTGTTGTTGGATCTAATGATGTAATGCCAATTTTTTGACAAGTGGTGGTTGTTAGGCTATTAATTGAAACTCCCAAATCAACTAATGCATTTGGAAATGATTGCCTATTGATTTTCACTGTCACTATAGGATTTCCTGGGTCTTCATACTTTACAGGTGTTTCCATTCCTAATAATAAGTCAGATAGAGTACCGACTACTTGGACAGTTGGGTAGGTTGTTTTTCTCCTCTTTGGTGTCTTTATACATAATTCCTTGATGGTCTTTGCATAAATAGGAATGTTTTGGATAGCTTGGAGGAGAGGGATTTTTATACACAAATTTTTTAATTCTCCCAGAAGATCAAAATCATGATATTCTATTGGGCGAGGTATGATTAATTGTTCCGGGAATGGTGGAGAAGAGGTGGTTTCTTGTTGTTGAGTTTGTTGTTGAACCACATTCTCTTTTTGAAATGTTTGTTCTGCAGGTAATAGATCTTCAATTTGAACATTTTTGTCTCCCTCTATTTCTACTATGTACCTAGATCTCAATTGAAGGTCATTGCACTCCCTCAGTTCAGTTTCTAGTTCTGGTGGTTCCATTATTTGGACAGACTGAACTGGCCTATTGTTTGGGTTTGGGTTGGGTTGGGTTGGGAATTGTGGTCTTAAATTGGTCTAGGGGTTTTGTGGCAATGTATAGGGGGCTGGTAGTGTAGGTTGAGAGAGAGGGATTGTTCCAACTGGCTGATTTGTTGGTCTTTTCTAGTTTGACTGCCAGGTTTGACTCTGCGAAGTGGAGGGGGACCATTGTGTTGGATAAACATTATTTTGCCAAAACGGTGGGTAGAAAGGAAAATTTGGCCAATTAGTTTGGTTTGTTTGATTTGGCCATGGTGATGTAGGAAATGGTTGTTGTGACCAATTAGGGAAAGGTGGCTGATTTTTCCACATTCCATTATATTTCTGAGCATTATATTGAGGAAACTGAAAATAAGAGGATGGATCAATTGGCATACCTTTTTGTCGTGGCTGCCATTGTCGGCGCTAATTAAGTAGGCATACCATTTCTGATTCTTCTTCCGCCTATCTGTAGACTGCTTTCAATCCAGGGAGCAAGGGGCAACCTTCTGTGGAGTGATATTTTGTGCAGATGGCATAGACTTTGATTATATCCAGCGGGCACTCTTTATGGTTGTGTTTCTTCCTGCACTTAGGAAAGAATATTGCCAATTTTTTTCTGCTTATGCTTGCTTTTTTTTGGCATGCATAATGTCGAACTGTGTTGTTAGATTCCCTATAATATTAGTTTTAAAATCTTCCAGTAGATTTCCAATCTCTTTGCGGGTTACACCTTCACTGGAGGTCTTATTATCCCTTGTGATCATGTCACGTTCTGTTGATTTTAGCCTTATGCTGCCTCTCGAACTCCTGATACACAAATCAATAATGTTAGCATAGATTTCCTGATATATATCACCTTTTCCCATAATATTTAATGTTTCAACCCATTGATCCTTCATCCCCTTAATTAATGTAGTTTTCTACACATTATCAGGTAAGGGTAAAGATGCATAAGGATATCTCTGGAGGTTGTATTGAAATCGTTCCACATATTCTTCCATTGTTTCATTAGGTTTTGTTGTCATCTAAAATATTTCATCTTTTAGTTCCTGGGACCTGCAATAATCCTGATATTTCTTTAGAAATGCATCTTTCATCTGATTCCAATCATTTATAACATCTCCACCTAATCCCATAAACCATCGTAAAGCTGCTCCTTTTAATATGGAAGGAAATAATTTTAATTTTTGTGGATCGGTGGTATAGTCATACCCCCTGCATAATACATTGAATTTAAACAAAAATGCATCTAGATCTTTCGATGTTAAACCATGGAATGTAGGAATATGCTGAAGAGGAATGGCCTTCATAGGTGCATTAACTGCAATGTCCACTGTGGGATATTGCAGTGTGGAAGTTTGTTGAGGTGTTTGTTGGTTTTGGTTCTGGGACATTTGATCAAATATGTGCCAATATCCTTCTGGGATTTCAAGGGAATTCCTAGGCTGACTAGAAGAAATAGGAATGACCTTGACAACACTCCCTTGATCCGCAATAATAAGTGTTCCCTGCTGGCCTATTATCTAAGGAGATTCAGGTCCTTTGTTTTGAATGATGTTGACAACACTTCCCTTATCTAGGCTACTCACTATTTGGATTACTTCAAGAGGAGATTTTGGTTCTTCTATTTCCCCTATTTCCCCTTCTCCTTCGCGGAGATTACTAGAGTTCCCTTCTTGTGGAGAAATTAGGCAAGGATTCTCAATTTCTTGGGAATCTTGCTCAATTCCTTCTGTTTGACTATGTATCTCTGCCAAGGCTACAAATGGTGATTCTGTAGTCTGAAGGGAACTAGTAGGTTGTCTAGAAATAACTTTCCTAGGTCCCAGTGATGGCTGAGATTCAGTTTTCTTAAGGATTTCGTCAATAAAATTTGTTCGCCCAAGGGTCACCGGTCCCTTAGGTTTTTTGAGTTTAGGAGGAATTTTGTTTTGTTTAGATTTTCTATTCATTAAAAAAAAAAACAAGCCTTCATTCCTACCTAAAAAAAGAATTTACCCAATTCTACTGTGAAGAGGGCCGTGAGCAAGTATGTTTCTTTCTCGGTGCGCGGGTTCTTACCTTCCATCTTTAATACCCAATTCTTCCCAAGCAGAAAAAAAAAAGTCAAATGTGAATCACTCCTTCTAAATGGCTACACTCTCCCCAGCAACAGCGCCAAAATGTTGAGGTATAAAAGGTATCTTTTTAACACCTATTTATCCTACATTAATCATCAATTCAGGAACTAATTTTTTTTTCAAGAGTGTACTCTGTCTAAGGCTACAATTCAAGCTAAGATTAATTCTTTGTAAGATGTAGCATAGTGTTATAAATACAAGAGTAAACAGATGCTTGGAAAAGAAATATAATTACAATAACATGAACTCAAATGCTCTGAAATCCAACTATTCACTCAGCAAACATCAATCAAGGATACAATAGCAATAACTCATTCCTCTAAAACTTGATGCATTTGAAATCAAACTGGAACAAGACAATCAATCTAGGAACGTGGAAGTAATAATGAGTGTTCTCTACAGTTGACAGCCCTGCTTTAAAGCAATTAAAGGGAAATAGAAATTGAACTAAAGATGCTATTGAAAGTAAACTAGGAAAAATATTAAAAGAAAACTCTTTGCAATCTGTAAACTAATGAATTGGAAATGAACAGTGCACTAGAATTGAACAACAATGTAAATGAGTAGCAAATAGTAACTTAGAAAAATCGAGCAGCAAATACTAACTAATGAATCCAAATAGCAAATCTGAACTTAATGGAATCAAATAGAAAATTATTTCAAACACCAAACCCTATTGACAGCAAACGTTGTTAAGAAGCAATCTGAAATGAACATCAATCCAACGGAACAACAATCAATTGGAACAGAACATCTAATGCTGAACAACAAAGCTCTGTAAGATATAACAAGATAAATAATACAAGAATTAAGGTCCTTGCCAAAATGGAACAACAATGCAATTCATTAATAAAACGAAATCAATCAGTAATTCAACAACAAACCAATTAACTTGCAAATGTAATGAAAACAACCACAAACTATCACATGACGATAATTGAAAGATATAGATACAACAGCAGATCGATCCACTAGGGTCGGGCCCTTAGCCACCAGTGAAACACCGCTGGGCTACTGCAGAGCTAAGAAGTGGGACGAAAATGCGTTATTATATTAATCAAACATAAATAGTGTTTACAGTGGTCCCTCTCTGATCACGACAGTCAATAAGAAAATGCAGGGTTACAAGAGAAATGTTTAATCAATAATTCAACTCCTTCGATATCTAAAGGCATTGCCTTTTATAACAATTTTGACGGATAAGACAAGGAGCAAGATAAGACTGAACAGCGATCCCTCAGGATCAAAAGATCCTGAGGGATTCGCTCCTTTTCTTTCTTTAGCTATCTCTTGATCTTCGTCGGCTGTAGTCGTGTTGTTCCCTGTCTTCTCTTAGCTATGCGTTCTGATTTCCTTCTCTTTGACTAGATATGGTCTATTACTGGAGGAACAGAAGTTGCTCCTGCTTTAGCCTTGCCTTTCGAATAGTTGTTTACTTCGTTTGTTTCCTGTTTTTACAATAAAAGGCGATTTTTAGTTACTTTTCACAATAAACACACATCTTTGCAATTCTATCATAATTCTACAATAAATCACCTTTCTATAATAAAAAGAGTTATGTTTAAAGGAAAAATATGAGAAAATACATGGTGAATTCATACCTTTTTTAATGCTCAACATTAGACGAGACAAAGAACAAACCCAGCAGATACAATATTTACGAAGCCGAGATTAAAGAGTTGTAGAAGCAACAGATTGATCTCCCGGAAGATTGTGTAGTTCAATCCATGATGGCTAGTAGTTGTAAGGAAATATCTCTCTGATTGAGCCAACAAAGAGTTAGGATTTTCCAAATTGTAGTTTTTTTTAGATAGAGGGAGTAGCGCAATAGATCAACACAGATCAATAGCTAGAGGGATGCAGCTGACTGCATAGAAATGATTACTAGTTAAGAGTGTCAGGAGGCATATAAGAGTCATAGCTTGGGGATTCTCTGACGTTAGTGAGTTTTCTTGCCCAAGAAACTCATATTCCCCGAGTAGTAGCAGCAGATTTTGTAGCTTACTCAAGGAGTTCATACAGCTAGCTGCACAAAGGGTGAGAGGGAGTAGATCGACACCAATTGGGTGAGATGGCCACCAATAGATTGTGTCACAAGGAATGGTTGGATGGTGCCTCCAACTATGTGATATTAAGGGAAAGGATTTCCTCCCTTCTAGATTAGCACGATCTCAATCACTTTATCGAAAAATCTCAGGCTGAACCAGTGTATGCAGCACCACTACAGACCTTTAAGAAGAATATGGCGAAGGCTAACCAATTGATCCTTGATGGAGTGAGGGATCACATTTTTCCACATATGTGGGGCAAAGGGACAACCAAGGAGATGTGGGATGGGTTGGAGACACTATTTCAGGGGCCTTCTGAGAAGAGGAACATGTATTTGGAGGAGAAGATGAGCACCACCAGGATGCAAAAAGGAGAACGTATTGATCCATTCCTTTCTCGGATCCAGGAAAACCAAGATCATATGGAAGCTGTAGGATCAACACCTAAGGCCACAAAGGTGGAAAAATTAGCCATCAACTCAGTTTTAGGAGAGAAAAAAGTTTTTTTCTACAGCATCTTTGGCAGATAAAACTTGTCAGACTAGGAGTCAATGTGGGCAGCTCCCCAACAAGAAGAGATGCAGAGAGAATTACTCAAGCGTCAACTTGAGGGGGGCAGTAGCAACGGTTAGAAGACCAAGAAGGAGGAGGAGGAGAATGCGACCCCTACATCAGAGGGGTAGCAAGAGCAATGCAGAAGGAAGAAGGATATGTCAAATATCAAGAGTGTCTGGTGTGGCGCGATGGGTCATTACACCACACAGTGTCCTCTCAAGAAGAAGGGAAAGGATGAGAAACATGATCCTCAGGCTGGAGAAACAAAGATAAGGAGGAGCATTTTGCGATGATGGATAATATAACTCCAGGAAGGATATGGGGTGATTTGGAGTTGTATGCCAAGAGATCTACAAGTTATCCTTAAGTAAGTCCACCTCTCGCATCATCACCTTGCTACAGGAGCCCAAAACAATAGTAGAAGGATGGACGGGTGTAGAGGACTGAGAAGAGACTGTGAAGTAGTTAGTAGTGCCAGAGTCTGAGCAGCACAGAGGAGAGGCATCAACAACATAGCAGCAATAGCAACACAGTGCACAATTGTGCATCGCAGTGCTCACACAGGAAAGAGAAACAACAACACAACAGCTTTAGAGAGACAATGCAGAGGCTAGCAGTAGTCAGATCTTCATCATTAAGATGTAGTATACTTGTATATTTTTGATTTTTTTTTTAAGTTGCAGTGCAGTAGTAGTTGATTTTGGCAGAGTCAGCAACAACACAGATGAAAAATTCAAAGGGAGTTGTAGTACATACGAAGTGTTAGTAGTGGCAATGTTAGCAGCAATACAGATAGAACGTTTGTCTAGAGTTGACGGATAAGAGAGTTAGACATCAGCAACATAGAGGGAGATGCTTCAGAGTCAAAACATTCTGTAGCAGGGCATATTGTTAGAGCACAATCCTCGCTAAGAGGGTGTGTTGATTTGAGCTAGCATCGGATGTGCTCTAAGACTCAAATTTATTGGAGAGGTTTAGACACATGTATTCTAAATAACCCAGAAATAATTTGGTGAAATTCTACTAAGATTGTATTGTATAGAAATAATCAATTATTTTTAAAGGACCCTAAGTTAAAACTTAGGAAAATAAAATAATTAAAACGTATTAATAGAATATGAGTGTGAATGATCTAGAAGAAATGGATTAAGTCAAAAGTTAATCTTAGCCATTGATTAATATTTAATTTGGGTCATTGAATCTTCAACGAGAATATTATAAGAAGGACTTGAAGAGTCATTTAGAAATTACATTCGAGAGACACAGAGAATCTAGAGATTGAATTGTTCTAATGGATCAATGCTCACACGAAGATCAGATCTATGTGATTCTTGATTGCAGTGAGGGGAGGTATTACCGACTGGAATTTTTCCTAAGGCGGAGAATACACAGTAGTAGATACTGATAGAAACAACACCACGCAAAGCCTACATAAGCACTACAGAGATATGCATAGGGAAACTCATTTTCATACCAGAGAGAGTGCAGAGCCAGACCAAAACCCAAAGAGATTTTATGGAGGCTTAGTCTCTAGCCAGCAAGCATACCACTGCAGAGGTAGAGAGGCAGCTGAGCGGTGACCTGGTCACCACGTAGAGTGACACAATCACAATGCAGAGCCAGCGCAGGGCAGTCCAACCTTGGTGCAGATCAATGTTAGCTTCCCAAGAGGAGTGAGGTTTGTCTCACAAGATCTCTTTCATCAGTTTTGTTGAATGTATTGAAAATTTTCTCAAACATGGACATGAACTTAGAATTTACTCCATAATAGCATAAACCCTCAGATCTATTGCACCAGTTTTCCAGAATTGGGTTTTTTTTAGGACATTTTTCCAAAAATAATTGTGTCAAATGGATGTGTAACCTATGTATGTTAATATTTCTTTCCTCCCTTGTATTTGTTCTACAATATTATTTGTGTAGGTTGTATTGAATAGATTTCGATATTTCCTTGTCGAACACAGTAAATAATTTCTTAAGTTAAATAACAAATAGAAACTTTCCATGATTTGTTGAAGTAGGATTCCTGGTTTGCAAATTTTCACAGCTTTAACATACATTGTTACACCAAAATACTATTATACATCATGGTTGAGAGCATTAGTGCCTATTTGCAGGGTGAAGAGAAAATTGCAAATGGATCCATAGCTTCAAAGTGGGCAAATGCAAGCATTAAGCAAGCTTGTCTCTTATAAGTGTGATATCATAAAAAAGCCATTGAGTACCTACATCAATGCCTAAGGATTATTTGGTTATGCCTATCCATTTATATATAATGGAATATGATGAATTCACTCTAATGGCAGAACATGTATGATTTTTCTACTCCAAAGGTGTAGCATTTGGCAAAAAGCGGTGCTTCCATAGGTGTTTCCATAGATTTTTGAGGTTTGACTGTTGCATTGACAGAGTTTGACTGGATTTTCCATATTGTTTTAGGATGAATTTGAATGTGAGAAGAGACCAAGTTTGATTGGCTTTGACCAATCTCCATTGGGAGGTATTTTTATTGTTTAACCAACGTTGACTTTGCTGGCAAGGGAATCATGTTGATTGATGTAAATTGTACTCTCTCTCTCCTGAATTTTAAAAATAATAAGAAGATTTGATCAAAGGGTTTTCCCTGCATTGGGTTTTTCCCCTGACATCCACCAAATTATTCTGTCTCTTGTCTTAGCTTGTCTTCTGTTGATTTATTTATGTTCTATTAGCATTTACTGTCAATTTTAATGTGATTTCATAACTGGAAATTGAATTGGGCTAATAATAAATATTGAAGTAAATTTCTTACCATAGAACATACCATGGTTAAAAAAAATTAACACCTAGTGTCATGAGGAAATATTACCTTTTCCTACAATTTGTAGGGTGAGGTGTAGACAGGGAGAGAGAGAGAGAGAGAGATCCAAACATATTTGGTATCCTCTCCATCAAGGTTCAGTTCTCATAAATGACATGTTGAGATTTTGTCGAGTATATTTTTGTAATAGCTTCAGCCCTTGTTTGATTAGTCAAAATGATATATATTCCCCCAAATTAATATAATGATATTTCAATAAGGAAAACACACATAGACTAATGTAGGCTTCCTTCTTTATTTTATTTTTCACATTTTCTAGAAATGCATTTGCACTCCAACATTGTATTCTTCGATCTCATTGACCTATTTTTGTGGTTAATTATTGGACATTTATAAAATTATGTAAAGAGAGACAAAAATATCCCAACTTATGTGTGTATCAAGAGAGAGAGATAGAGATCGTATATTTAGGACTCTCTCTCTCTCTCTCTCTCTCTCTCTCTCTCTCTCTCTCTCTCTCTCTCTCTCTCTCTCTCTCTCTCTCTCTCTCTCTCAAATTGCTATAGAAATCGGATGTGACAATGACCCAAATTAAAATCCTAGAAAGCAATGTTACTCCCCTACATGGAGTTTGACAGATGTGGCTATTGATTATATTGATATTGTTGAGTTATCTTTCATGAGGATTATTCTATGGTGCTAGGAAAGGGGCCAAGGGACCTTATTATCCACTTAAATATGTTAGGGTGGGACAAGCTTATTTCCACATTTTCATCCATAAAGAGACAAAATCTTGTTTATATAGATATATATGTGCGTGTGTGTGTGTGTGTGTGTGGGAATAAAGGATAAAAAAAACAAATAAAAAATAGAAGATAAAACAAAAGGATAAACTTATAGTGATTTAACAAAAAATAAATAAATTGCACAAAAAACCCTAATACATGACAACATTATCCATTGTTTAGATACCAATATCAAAGAAAAAATGAGAATTTAACAATAAAAACATCAAAACATGCTTATAAAATGAGGAAAATGAATAACAAATAGAAGAAGATAAAACAAAAGGATAAGCTTATAGCAATTTAACAAAACATAACTAAACTAAATAAATTACACAAAAAAACCCTAATACATAACAACATTATCCATTGTATAGATACCAATCTCAAAGAAAAATGAAAATTTAATAACAACAACATCAAAATGTGCTTATAAAATGAAGAATGGTATGGAATACCTGCAAAGCTTTGAGATAATTTTTTTTTACTTTTATGTTTATTCTAAAAAATTCTCCTTTGCTCTTTCCCATAAAACTTTAGAGGTTCATTCTGAATGGTTTGGATGATCTGAAAGGTTTGGGGTCCAATCACACCAAAACCAAGTCTGACTGAGAGTATAAATCAGATATAGAAGGCAATATTTACTTTTAAATAGTGGTCCTATTTTTCAAATAGGACATTGTATGTTTGGAAAGATATTTATGAATTTAATAATTAACTGAGGTTTACCATTTCACAACAAGTAATATTAGGTTCACATGACAATAAAAATTGTTTTATCAAAATCATTTAACAAGAACACACAAGGAAAGGTAAATACGAGATAAAATGGCTAATGTGACAGAAATGGTGAGGGTGTAATAATTTGATATTGATAATATCTTTTATCTAAAATGTATCAATCCAGCTAATCAATCTCAAGCTTTAGATGAAGCTAGCATTCTAGGTCAGCTCACATTTCAAAGTGAAAATCAACTTCAAGTAAATTAAGGGTGGCGAGCGTGGGGAGAACATACTAGATCCCAATGGATTGCTTGAACTGTCATTTCCTTGGGGTATAAAAATTCCACAAATAATCAAACCAAGTTTTATGCTCTTTATCAAAATCTTCTCTTGGAAAAGAACATCAAAATAGAGTATTTGAGAGTCAATTATCATAGGATACTCGAGAATAATTATCAAATTGATGGTCTTGAAATCAACCCCACTCAAAAGAAAACTTGCTTTGTAGAAAAAAATCCCAAAGGAGGTCTACAGCCTGCACCAGGTATAAAAATAACACAACTATCAGGCTGATGCTTTGGCTAGTGAGGCAATCACACTTAAAATAAGTGGACCTTGAGAAAATAGGGAATTCCAATTTCATGCAATATCTTAATCCTCTTAGGTTATGGGTATAAAAACATGTAGTCACATAAAGACAAGTAATCTATGTTTATCACATAGCCATTGTCAAGCAAGGAGATTAGACTTGATATGACTAGCCCACCCCTCTCTCACATGCTTGAAATTAACCATAGTCTATCTCTTGAATTCCTGTGTAACAATGGTCTTCATTAGCAAGGTGTGATAATGAGTCACTAAGTGGGAGAAGCTAGCAGTATCACATGGACAAAGGCTATTCAACCAATAATCATCCCAGTATGAGCCCCTCTCGATGTCTAGATCGTATCCTAGAATTTTTATTTGTTGGGCTTGCTAACAAGGCATGTTCAATGTGCATTCCTTTATTTTGGCCCCTGAATACAAGAGTGCATAGTGTGTGTTTCCAATATTCTAGTTATTCATTTATTTTCAATAAATTTCCACTCATGGATTCTTATTTCACACTTACCCTTTTTGGTTCTCTAGGTTTTACTTCTAACTAGTTGTTAACTCTTGGTGTCCTATACTCTCTACATTGCGGGTATGGCTCTCCACTTCTTATTGGGCACTATTCACGCTAATATTCTCAATTTTGGATTTAGAAAGATCTATTCTCCTAGAACCTTAAGTGTATTGTTGTGCGATTTGCAAAGCAAGGAGCTTTATGTCACGTGTTTGAATCAAGGTTACATCTAGAAAATTTGTATGCAATGACTTAAGTTGCAAAAACCATTGTCCGTAGTTGCCATCAAAGTTTCTTTATTGAGTGTCAGACTAATGGATTATACTGAAGCTCGACAGTTTAAAAGTTTTCTTAAAAGACATGAAAAGTTCATATAATGCAATACATCTTCTATTTTTCTAGTTACTTCAAAAGTAAATGAAAATGAGCACCAATGGGCTACACAAAATATTATAATTATGAATAATGTGGACCACCAAACATAGAAAATCAATGTCTTTGAGGCATAATGTCATATCTTGATTCTTGAATAATATAGTTACTAGTCTTATTAAAGGCTTTCACTTTGCACCTTCTAACCGCAAGATCTCAACAAATTTAGTGAAAAGAGATTCTAATGAAGAAGAAACAATTCACCAAATGATGGAAGACATTCATTTTGGAAAGCCAAACTCCTTTCCTTCCAACAATGGGCAACAAGAAGTCAACAATCATAATGTCTGTATTTAGTAAAGTAATTAGAATATTAGGTTAATTTAAGATGTATACCCAAGGAGTTTTGTGATATACAACTTTGAATCTCTGCAAGTTTTTAATTGCAGCATATGAGACATGCTCATTTCGTTTGAATACTATGGGCGGAAATATTTTGTACTTTTTCTAGAACTTTTATGACACAAATTTTCCCACTTTTGGTTTTTTAACAAAACATGAAAGCATAATTCAAGTAAATTATCTATCTTAGGTGCATTTAAATGCCTAAATAATAAAATAATATTTTAATCAAGGAAGTTTCAAGAAAATTTAACAAAAACTGCTGGAATATACTAAATAAAAACAAGAATTAAAGTTCCAATCAAACATAGGTTCTCATAAGATACTTTATCTTTTTTTTCCAGGTAAAATACTTCCTTCAAATAAATTTAGCCCCTATTTGCTTTCTTTGAGGAATGCCCCATATTCAATGAAATATTATATATATAGTTATAAGAGAACAATAAACAAGATTGAAATTTTTGAATTCACATGATCCTAGCTGAAAGATGTGTTAGAAAAAATTATTGCCAACAAAAGTACTTTCTGGAGTAAATCTTGGAAAGCTTTGTCATTGATAAGCAACAGTTACAAATATATTTACACATGAATGATTTTTGTCTCCAACATTTTAAGTAAAAACTTATTTCAGCTCAAAGAACTCAAGCTTCAGGTCAAGATAAAATTTTCCAAGTGAAGCAGTATATCAAAGTAATGCAACTGTTGTGCAAGTAACACACATAAGGTAAAATACCTTGTTCATGCACATTTCAAAGATGTTACGTGAGAAATATCATTGTAATTAGGGTAATTCGGAGAAAGCTAAAAAAAAAAATCTTCAAACAAATAGCTGTGTGGATCCCATTACATAAAATTCAACAAGAGAATCATTTATGAAAGAAAAAAGTCTTCTTTCAAAATACACTAGTTCATGGTAAGCTTCATTCAAGAGTTTTTGGGGTTGTGAATAAATCTAGGTCAAATGAAAACAATAATAATGACTAAAAATGCACTGGCTAATATTGATTAACGATACAACTTGTCATACTTACATACACAAAGGAGGTACCCAACCAATCATACATTGACCTAGTCAGTTAAAGTCCTTTCTATGGTATAGACAAGCATATAGATATAGTTATAGTCACTCTAAACCATCAAAGAGAGAAGATCTGAACTAGGGCAGGAAATAATGGAATAATTGCGCTATATGCTCAATCTAGCTTGAAAGAATATTTGTTTTACGTATTGTATTCTCGATGAATATAGGATTAATATGGCTTATATAAGTTACTAACAGGTGTGGGATTTACAATATCTATAGTGGGCATATCTGTCATTCTTTGTTATGTTGAGAAATCATCGAAAAATACAATGGACATAACATATTTATCTATTTCTCTCTCCCCGCTAGAGTCTTTGATGCCCTGGATTGGATTTATTTGTTATGTTGTGTTCAAGAATACATACAAGTTTGTTATATCTTAAGTAAATAACAGTAAGTTGAAAGATATGCAAAAAAAAAAAAAATCGACAACTTGTTCTTTGTAACTAGAATATTCTTGGAAATGATAACACAATTTTCAAAATTTAGTTTATGTTTGTTCATCAGAACCTCTATTTACTGAATTTGAAAAGTTCAATTCAAATTAGAATTTAAAACTAATAAAACAAACAAACAAACAAAAATGCAAAACCACTTACCAAACTGCATGTCAAAGGTCCTTTTTAAGAGAAAATCATATCTCCATACAAACTTGCAGGAAATATTTTCGAACGTTCTATTTAGCTTAGCTATTTCTAAGATAGCGTAAAATGTATGACCTTCTAAGTTCAACACATAAGTTTTTCCTTCAGTAAATTGGTATAATCATACTCCACAGTCTCTCTGAAATATGATATATTAATCTGGAATATTAACATATTGAATAAATTACTACAAGAAAAACCATTATATTGAATAAATTGGTAGAAGCACACACACTCATAACCTTTGAAACTTATGTAATTGGCATAAGGACTTTTTTTTCAAAGAAATGACATGTTCTTTTCCATAGCAATGTTTGTGTCGAATGTACTATCAATCTCCTTATAATTCTAGGCCCTAAACATAATTAAAAAATGTATGCTACCAAAACATCCAAAAATTATAAAATTTCAATCAGTATCGATACAGTAAATATGACCCTAGCAGTGAAGATGATACTAAGAGTGAAGGATATGAATTTCTAGGAGGAGATGAGAAGTTAGATCTATGAAGGTCAAAATCACCATAGTAAAACTCTCTTGTCACATAAGGTCTACTGATCTTATCAAAATAATTATTCTCTAAAACATGTTCTGTTATTCTATGAGGGTGTAAATATTCAATCCCTGGATCTACCCCAAGATAATAAATATGAGATAACGTCCCATTCCTCATTGGAAATGGATGAATGGGAGGTAGATCATGCTTCTGATATGAAAAAGCATAAGGATATGATGCTTGCAAAGCATAAGAATCAAGAAGTGGTGCACATTGAGGAAATATTGTGTCAGGTCGATACAATGTGACTTGGGAAACCTAATCAACAAATGGTACACATATTTCCACCCTAGCATTATTATGAATATATTTCCCAGACCTATTTTCTTATGGACCAGGAGAGTTCCGAGAGGGTACCATTTGGAACAACTGGAACAACTTTTCAACATGTTTTTCGTTTAGTTGAAACTTGAACTTGTTTTTCCCATAGTAATTATCTTTAATTAGAACCTTGGTTTTTTCCTATGGATCAAATGGAAAGCATTCACAATAGAAAAAACTAAAAAGTAAATAACAACGAGAAAAAGGAGAAAAAAATCATAACAATGAGCTTCTCGCATAACTGGACTGAAGCAAAATCCCATAATCAAATTATCTTCAGAATGATATCACAAACAGTGGTCACAATGCTCTTTGCAGCATGAATATTTTCTCAAGCAGTAATTGTCAAGTTGGTAGTAATTGGTTTGGAGTTAATAGTAAGCTCGGAAAATGTAGTTTTATACTAGCTAACAACCTTTTGTTGTCCCCTGTCATTGCATATGCATAACATCTGCACTTAATAACACATATTAAATATTTTGGTAATGTTGATCAAAAATTCAAATTTATTAGGCAGGAAATGTTGATCGGATGACTTATAAGAGCGGGATCTAGTGGACGTCGCAAGTATTTAGAACGTGTGCCACTCTCTCCACCACCTCCTATAATTCTCAGGGGGATGCACCACTCACTCAATGCTATCATCATTATGTAGGTCATGGAAGTGAAGAGGAGGAGCCAACGATGGTGTTGGAAATTAATTCCAACTGCCCACATAACTTAGCAGACGGCAGAAGTAAATGAGATCTGAAGGCGACAAAATAATGGCTGATGTGAAGTTAAACAACTGCAAAATGAATGCAGAAGCGGTGGAAGATAAATTCTTATTAGCAGTAGCAACCACATTTAAAACCGCACCAAACGCATTCAAATCATAGGCAGCAACTTTTTGGAGGGTTGAAAGAGTTCAAGCAGCAAGGGGAATGGAGACCCCCGGAATAGCTGACATCATACGCAGCTAGACCCACCTTTCACCACTCACAAAGAAATTCCAGGAGGGAGTGAGAACTCACGTAAATAGCATCCCAGCAGCCCCCGAAATACATAAATGAAAAGAATGAAAGGGAATAAGGTTTTAACCTTATGACATAATTTTTGATTTAATTTTATTTCACGGCAATGTTGTTTTAACTTTTTACATAAGTTAATGGTTTGTTATAGCAGTTTACGTTAAAGTTCTTAATTTGGTTAAACATATTATATATATTATAAATATAAGATATTTATAATATATATATTATATTGTAACGGGTTCATATATATATTCCATGAGGGAATTATGAAAAAGAAGAAGAGAGATTTGTTGTGATTTTGTTGTGTAATGTCTTTTTGTGCCCGAAGGCTGAAAAAAGAGACAGAGAGCAGATTTGGTAGCGCTGCGTGTGTAGCAGCCAGTTGTAGTTTTTAACCAAGTGAATCCAGAACTCCGTTCTGAAGTATTTCTCTGTAACAGAGATTGTTTTTTTTTAAATTGAAACAGAGTTTATTTCTTGATCTCTCTGTGTCTGTCCGCAATTTCAATTTTTATTTTTGAAGTTCTGTGTTGTTTAAACGGTTAAGGAATTATCCCACAAATTCCAACATGGTATCAGAGCTAGTCTAGGCACTTAGTGAAACAAAACAGAGTTTGTTTTTTCACTGCAGGAGCTGTAAGAAGCTTGTAGAGCATATTTCTCCAGCTGAGAAAGTTTTTCTTGTTTTTACACAATGAGTTTATTTTCTTTTCTTATACAGTTAAATATGGCAGATGTTGGAACCGGATTGACAAATTCCCAACTTCCTCAGTTCAATGAGAAGAATCATAGTTATTAGGCTATAAATATGAGAGCTTTGTTTGCTTCTCAGGAATTATGGGAGCTAGTTGAAAATGGCTACCCTGAACCTGCAGATGCAGCAGGGTTGGCTGCTTTGACAACAGTAGAAAGAGACCTGTTAAGGGATAACAGGAAGAAGGACTCAAAAGCCCCATTTTATCTCTTTCAATTTGTACATGAGAGTGTTTTCCCATGAATTGCATCAGCAACAAAGTCTAAGGAGGCCTGGGATATTCTCAAGACTACCTATCAAGGCATGGAGAAGGTGAAGACAGCAAAATTGCAGATGTTGAGGAGAGACATTGAAACTCTCTTAATGAAGGAATCCGATACAATAGATTCATTCTTCACTCATGTTATTAGGTTGATTAACCAGATAAGATATCATGGTGAAAGTCTTGAAGAGAGAAGGATTGTAGAGAAAATCTTGAGAAGTTTACCCTCAAGGTTTGAAGCTATAGTGGTAGCAATAGAAGAGACAAAGGATCTCTCACAGTTCACAGTGGATGAAATTAGTGCTTCTCTAATTTCTCATGAACACAGACTGAGCAGAGGAACAGATTCCTCATTGGAACAAGCATTCACGACTTAGATGTCTTTCGGCCGAAGCAGAGGTCAAGGCAGAGAAAATAATAGAGGTCGAGGCAGAAGCCAAAACAGAGGCAGAAACAATCCTGCTAGCACAAGCGAAAGGAGCTTCAATGAGAACCAGGATGAAGTTTCAAGAAAACATCAAGCTCATGGACAAAGGTATGATAAATCCCAAGTCCAATGTCATTATTGCAAAAAATTAGGCCATTATGCCAATGAAAGTAGGAAAAAGAAAAATGACATGAATAATAGACAAAATGCTAATTTTGCAAAAGAAGAAGATAAGAGCCCAAAGATTGTGCTGTTAACATGTAACATAGCACAAGACAAACAAGATGATGTTTGGTTCTTAGACTCAGGTTGTAGTAATCACATGACTGGAAACATAGCAATGTTTGCCAATCTTAATGAAAATGTTAAATTTGAGGTAACAACAGGAACTGATAGTAAGATATCTGTCAAGGGTAAAGGCAGAGTCAGTATCCTGGCAAGAAATGGAGAACTAAATATTGTGCCAGATGTATACTATGTACCTGGTCTGAAATTCAATATTTTCAGCATTGGACATCTCATTGACATAGGTTACAATGTGTTCTTCAAAGATGATGTGTGTACAATCAGAGACATGCCTCCAAGAAATAATATCATTGCAGAGGTGCAGATGACCAGCAATATAATGTTTCCTCTCAAAATCAGAGAAAATTTGAAGGAAGGAAGAAATATTGCAGTTGTAACACAAGAAGTCTTTCAAGAGGAAGTGAAAGATGAGAACTGGTTATGGCACTTGATATTTGGACATCTCAATTTCAGAGGCTTGAATTTGTTGCGTAGAAAGGGAATGGTAAAGGGATTACCATTAATTGAAAAACCGAATAGCCTTTTTGAAGGATACATCTTGGGAAAACAACACAGAGAAAGCTTTCTAGCAGGAAAGTGTATAAGGGAAAAAGCACCCTTGGAAATTGTTCACTCTGATGTATGTGGACTTATGAAAACACCTTCATTTTCTGGAAACAAATATTTTTTGACATTCATTGATGATTACACCAGAAAGACATGGGTGTATGTGTTGAAACAAAAGAGTGAAGTGTTTGAGAAATTCCGCCACTTCAAAAATCTTGTTGAGAAGCAGTGTGGGAACTATATCAAAGTGCTTAAAACTGACAGAGGTGCAGAGTACATCTCCAAAGATTTTCTATGTTTTTGCAGAGAGAATGGCATACAAAAGAAATTTACCACGAGGTATACACCTCAGCAAAACGGTGTTGCAGAAAGGAAGAATAGGACCATTTTGGACATGGTCATAAGTATGCTGAAGGAAAAACATTTTCTGCATGAGTATTGGGCAGAAGATGTTACTTGCGCAGCTTACATCTTGAATAGATGCCCAACTAAAGTTATCATGAACAGAATTCCGAAAGAAGCATGGAGTGGATGAAAGCAAACTGTCACACACATGAGCGTATTCGGATGTGTAGCATATGCACATGTACCAGATCAGCTAAGGAAGAAGCTTGACAGTAAGGGGGAGAAGTGTTTCTTTATTAGATACTGTGATGATTCAAAAGAATACAAACTTTATAATCCATCCACCAAGAAATTGATAGTAAGCAGAGATGTGCAGTTCATTGAAGAAGAAGCTTGGGATGGAATCTTAGAGAAGACAATGAACATGAAGACAACTATGTCTCATGAAGAAGAAGAAGAAGGAACAGTAGCTAATAACCCTTCTTCGGTGGCTCCTCCTCGACCACCGCAAGCACAACAAACCACACCACAAGCTGGAATTCGAACAGCCTTGAGAAGTCAAGGAAGTTCTTCTCCAAGCACACCGCAGGGATCAGAAATTCCCTCAAGTTGGAATGGAACTCCAAGCACACGAAGAAGACGAAGATTCAGAAATATAAGTGAGATTTATGAACAAGGAGAGGTAAATGATAATGTCGGTCTGAATTCTTTATTTGCTTTGTATTATCATGTTTATGACCCAATTCATTTTTAAGATGTTGTAAATGAAAAAAAATGGATTGAAGCAATGGATGAAGAAAATTGGTGCAATTGAAAAGACTAATACATGGGATTTAGTGGACCTCCCTAAAGATAAATAATTCATTGGAGTTAAATGGGTCTACAAGACCAAGAGCAATGCTGAAGGAAAAATTGAAAGGCATAAAGCAAGACTTGTTGTCAAAGGCTACAAGCAGCAACAAGGAAGAGATTATGATGAAACCTTCACACTGGTTGCAAGGATGGAAATAGTAAGAATAGTGTTGTCCAAAGCAGCACAACATAAATGGAAGGTTTATCAAATGGATGTGAAATCTGCATTCCTGAATGGAGTGTTGAAAGAAGAGGTTTATGTTGAACAACCTCTAGGCTATGAAATTGAAGGCCAAGAGCATAATGTATGCAAGCTAAAGAAAGCTCTTTATGGGCTGAAGCAAGTTCCGAGAGCATGGTACAACAAAATAGATGCTTACCTGATTGAAAATTGGTTTGAGAAATGTGATGGAGAATCCACACTCTACATAAAGGAAAATAACGGTAAGATTCTTATTGTTGTTTTATATGTAGATGATTTAATTTTTACGGGCAATGAAGCTTCTCTCATTGCTGATTTTAAAGTAGTCATGAAAAGTGAATTTGAAATGACTAACTTGGGTTCCTTAAAATATTTTCTTGGAATTGAAGTAGACCAAAGTGAAAATGATATTTTCATTTCCCAAGAAAAATATGTTGAAACAGTGTTGAAAAGATTCAACATGCAGAGCAGCAAGGCTGTTGTAACTCCAACTGTCATGGGGTTGAAATTGACTAAAGAAGACAACAACAAGGATTTTGATCCAAAATTGTTTAAAAGCATAGTTGGCAGCCTCATGTATTTGACTGCAACTAGGCGAGATATTATGCACGCTATTACTTTAATCTCCAGGTTCATGGAAAGACCGAAAGAAACTCATTGGCAGGAAACCAAGAGGATTCTAAGGTATGTGAATGGAATGAAGGGGTATGGTATTTTATACTCCTCTTCTGAAAATTTCGTGTTGACCGGTTACACTAACAGTGATTGGGCTGGAAGTGTTGATGATAGGAAGAGCACATCAGGATATGTGTTTCATTTGGGATCGGGAGTAGTTTCATGGGCTTCCAAGAAGCAACCAGTAGTTGCTTTATCTACAGTAGAAGCAGAATATGTGGCAGCAAAAACAACAACATGCCAAGAAGTATGGCTGAGAAGAGTTCTCAGAGATTTGTGTCATGAACAAGAACATGGCACAACCATTTACTATGATAATAGCTCGACGATAGCTTTATCTAAAAATTATGTTTTTCATAAAAGGACAAAGCTCATAGACACCATGTTTCACTTCATACGTGAATTGGTTAACAATGGTGAGATTGTTTTGCAACACTGCAGAATAGAGGATCAGTTTGTTGATATCCTTACAAAACCATTAGCTCATAAAATCTTTAACTATTTTAGGAAGTGCCTGGGTCTGCAGGAAAACACAGCAGCTGAAATTAAGGGGGAGTGTTGGAAAATAATTCCAACTACCCACATAACTCAGCAGATGGCAGAAGTAAATGAGATCTGAAGGCGGAAAATTAATGGTTGATGTGAAGTTAAACAGCTGCAAAATGAATGCAGAAATAGTGGAAGATAAGTTCTTATCAACAGCAGCAACCACATTTAAAACCCCACCAAACGCATTCAAATCAAAGGAAACAACTTTTTGAAGGGTTGAAAGAGTTCAACTAGCAAGGGGAATGGAGACTCCTGGAACAACTGACATCATACGTAGCTGGACCCACCTTTCACCACTCACAAAGAAATTCCGGGAGGGAGTGAGAACTCACATAAATAGCATCCCAGCAGCCCCCAGAATACATAAATGAAAAGAATGAAAGGGAATAAGGTTTTAACCTTATGACATAAGTTTTGATTTAATTTTATTTCACGGTAATGTTGTTTTAACTTTTTACATAAGTTAATGCTTTATTACAGCAGTTTACGTTAAAGTTTTTACTTTGGTTAAACATATTATATATATTATAAATATAATATATTTATAATATATATATTATATTGTAATGGGTTCATATATATATGCCGTGAGGGCATTATGAAAAAAAATAAGAGAGAGTTGTTGGGAGTTCTGAAGTATTTCTTTATAATAGAGATAGTTTATTTTTTAATTGAAACAGAGTTTATTGCTTGATCTCTCTGTGTCTGTCCTCAATTTCAATTTTTATTTTTGAAGTTCTATGTTGTTTAAACGGTTAAGGAATTATCCCGCAAATTCCAACAAATGGTGGAGAGAGCGACACACCTTCCAAGGTTTCATTACACATCTCCAAAACTATGTTGAAACTGATACAAATGAAGTTGAAGAGCTTGATCATTGCTTCAAATATTGAACTATTTTTTTTCTCAAATGAAAAGTTCAAATTTCCACATTTGTTTTTTCTTCAACAAATTTCTACATGTTACTGTTTTTAGTGTTTTCAATTGAGACATCACCATTGCTTGAGTTGATTTTATGGGCACTGATTGATCTTGAACAAACCTAAAAATACACGCTCCTTAATCAAATCAATGACAAATTCTTTAGCACTTTAATAAACGTTGGTTATTGCACGATGTTCATTGTCATTTTGAAAGACTATTCTCATGTGGTGGAGGACTCTTGAGAATAGGAAACCCTTCACTACACTTTTCCCAACTCCTCATGAATTGCGAAAAGGAATTCCCATCCCCAATAATAACGTGATGAAAATTTGGCTCTTATGCCAAATATGCCTCTCTACAATATAGTGACCTGCAATATCCCATCATTATTTTTGAAACATGCAGAGGAAAAAGAAAAGCGAGTGAATTTTTCCTACATTTATTGACAGAGCGAATCATCGTCCTTTCCATGGCCGGTTTGGATAAGTCCTTTGAACAATTTTTTGGATCAAAGAATATAATTAATGAAAAATAACACCAAGAAAAAAAATAAAGCAAAAAATTCGATCCATGCAATGCCTCAGTCTCCATGTCCCAACCTAAAGAATGTCTGGCTGCCACTATTTCCAATGGTCTCGTCTTTAAAAGAGAGAATCTTGTTAGTAGGTAAGCCACCAGATTCAAGACATGAGTTAAGGAAAAGTAATTTTCCGTTAACATTTCCTTTACGGTTATCCATTTATTCCACCAAAATACAAATTCTGTAGTGTTTAAAAAAAAAGTTGCCTAAAAATTTGGATTTTATGCATAAATGTTATTGGCTTAAAAATAGTCTTGAGTCAGGGATGTTGATTGTGCAAAGGAGAGTGAGGTATCAAAGCTCCTTCCATTTGATGAGAATCATCATGACTCATATGGTGACTCTCTCACCCTAGTAGAATCCGACACCGAGTGAGGTATGAAACTATGCCCATCTGACGAGAAACATCATGATTCATATGGTGGCTTCCTCACCCTAGTAGGATCAAGCACCTCTTTAACTAATAGACAAGATTATAATCTGATCTTTTAATTGTTTCCACATATTGTGAAACTAGTAAAAGGTTTATATGGCCTAGGGATTTGTCATGTTGTGGTTATTATATGATGCAGTCTACTTTAATGATGAGGTTTCTAATTCATGAGAGGAGGAATTTTGTGTGACCTATAGCAAAAAACGACTTACCCCAACTTATAACGAATTATTTAACACAAACGACACAAATAAAACAACGTGATATCATAGATATAAACTTAATTATGAGGTGTGATTTCAAATAAAATTTCTAGTAACATGAAGCATTTATTAATCAAAGTTCACTAAAAAGACAAAGTAGAACATAATCACATATTTGTTTAAATTATTCATTTTGTTTCTATTTTTACTTTGTCTCACATTTACTGTCTGAGTTTATATTTACTAATATAAAATAATTTATGAATTCAAGATTCTATCTTCTGATGCTAAATTTAAAAAAAAAAAAAATGAACTATCATTTATTATATTATGTTATTATTTGAACTTCACTAAATTATTACCGGTTAACAAATGGTTGAATTGTTATTTTATTTTTTTTTACAAGAACGGGTATGGGTTTATATTAGAACTGTGGCTAAAATTCCTTTCACTAGTTACAATAATTTGGGAGAAGCCCATGAACTTTCTCCACCAGATGATCAGAGGCCCCAAGATTTGGGAGCCAATGTTTCTTACTCGGAACTAGAGAATCTATCTCCGTTATTTTCCCTATCTTATGGAAACAAACAAACTGATTTAGTATAATGCAGTAAACATGAAACAATTTTATGGAATGGAGTCCCACTTCTCGACCCCATCTCTCAAGAGAGAGCCAGCTGCAAGAGGCACCGCTATGTTAGCTCCGAGTCAGCATCATTATTGTTCTCCCTCAATACATGAAAGGAATTAGCATTCTGAAGATATTTCACCAAAATTCTGATTCTTGAAACCACTCTTGCTAATCTAAGATCAACAGGAGAATAATTCTCCATCATGACTTTAATAACGGACTGAGAATCTCTGATAACGTTTACCTCTGTTAGACCAACGGCCTTGACTTTATTAAGACCTTGAAGAAGTGCCAAGGCTTCAGCTTGGATACTTGTGGAGTACCCTATTCCCCAAGAAAAATTAGTCACAATTTTGCCTTCCTTGTTCTTTATAACTCCTCCTACCCTAGCCATACCGGGGTTTCCTTTCGCTACCCCATCAAAGAACAAGGTATGTATGGATTTCCTGATGAGAAATTATGATATTTCATTCTCCTTCCCTCTGAATTTCCATTATTTTTTATCCTTGTGTTGTCTTATTTCTCCAGAGAAATGGAGATCCAACGAAGCGCCCCAATCTAAGTCCTCCTGAGTTAGGTTTGAATCTGACAAATGCTCACCCAGGATTTCTTTCCATTGACTTTTTATCTTGATAATGATGAATTTCGGATTTTCACCTCATCTATGAAAACTCGTCTATTTCTCTTAAGCCAAATTTGCTAGCAGATAAATTTTGGCAAGGAGAGCCAAGCAGCCTTAAAGGTTTAATTTTTTGGAAGTGTTTCTCGATAAAAATTTCTCCATTTTGCAAATAAATCAAAGATAGAAATTGGAAATATGAACACTCTTTTCCAATGGCTCAAGAGATTCTGCCAGATTTCTGTTGGGTATTTGCAATCCAACATTAAATGATGGGTGTTCTCTTCGCTGTCATAACACAATTGGCATCATGAGGGTCCATGGAATCCTTTCTTCTTTAACCTATCCTCTATAAGTATTCCTTTGTGGCATAACAACCAACAGAAAAAATCCAACTTTGGCATGGTATTGGAACTCTAAAGACCCTTCCACATAGCAGGATCTGGTGGTACGTGTGGGTGCTTCTGCAATAATTTATACCCCTGTGCTACTGTATATGAACCTGGCTTAGCACCCCAGCCACAGGCATCCTTCTTCCCAGCGCGCAGTGGAGCCTTCCCATTCAACAGCGTGAGAAGGATGTCAGGATCATGGGTCAACTCTGCTAGAACGGGCAACAGGTTTCAATGTAGCCAGGTGTTTCCAGACCATATCGAGGCATCCCAAAGAGTAAAGGGCTTAGCTCCATCCAACCACGAACGCAACGTTTGAAGGGAGTTGTTTCTCGACAGGGGAGGGTGCATCATGATACTGTCATCCCAGAGATTAATTTATCTTCCATTGTCGGGTATCCAAAACGTGTTGTTTTTAATTAGAGGAATTGAATTGTAATAGAGTTTTAACAATTGAGATCGAGTGGTGGGTAGGGAAGTTTCCAAGCATCTTTTTCGCGTCCCGGTAAAATACTTGTTCCATAATGCTCTTTGCATCCAGCCTGGGTGAGGACCAATGATTCTCCAAAAAATATCAGCTCCCATGGCTATGTTTTGAAGGCTGAGATCCTTAAAGCTCAGGCCTCCTTCATTCAAGGGCTTACATATTTTATCCCAGCTTACCAATGGGATTTTCCTTTCATTGTGATTGCCACCTTTCCAAAAAAATCTGCAGATAAAGGCTTCCATTTTCCTGACGATGCCAGTTGGAGCTAGGATTACAGAGAATTGGAATATGGGGAGACTACTGAGAACGGATTTGATGAGAACTATTTTTCCGGCAAGGTTTAACCATGAGAATCCCCAAGCTTGGATTTTTTCCTTGAATTTGTCAGGAAGAGGGATCCAGTCTCTACTGTAAGCAAATTTACGGAAGATAGGAAGGCCCAGATAGATAAATGAAGTCTAATTGAGGAAGGCAGAGAAGCCTAGAGTTCTGGATATGGCGAAGAGGGTGGTGGCATAGATATTCCAACAGAAAAAATTACATTTCCCTTTGTTTAAAATGTTGTCTTTAGCTTCACAGTATTCATCCAAAACTTCCTTGAACCTTAAGGTGGATCGAATAGTGGCAGCCCCTAGTAGGAGGGTATCATCGGCAAACAGAGCATGGTTTACATTTTTTACCCCTCTGGCAATGTTGAGCCCCAGGATCTCTTGATCAACTAGTTTCTGATCTAAATAAAATCTCAGGACAGAAACATGGAGGACAAAAAGAAGCGGGGAAAGGGGAAAACCCTGCCTAAGTCCTCTTGATGCTTTGAAAAATTCTGATGCTCTCCCGTTCACCAAGGAAGCGATCCAAGGATCGTCTATACAAGCTCGAATCCAATTGATAAATCTCATTCCAAAGCCAAATTTTTGCAAGACTTCCCAAATAAAACTAAGTCTAACACGATCAAAAGCATTTGCCAAGTCTAGTTTGATTACCATACCTTTCTCTTTGCATTGTTGGCTTGAATGAATCACCTCTGGAACTAGGATGAAGTTGTCTGCAATCTGTCTCCCCTGAACAAACCCGCCTTGGTTCTCCGGAATGATGGTTGAATTGTTATTACAACATAGGTATTAATTATTTTTATTTATTTTTATTTACTTTAAATTTAAATTCTAATAAATAGTATTTAAATTTATAACTATTAAAGTATAACATCTAAATTATTATTAAATTATAAAATAATTGTATTTAATTTTAAGTATTTAAATAAATTTCAATTATTAATAATATTTTATTAATCTTCAAAAATTTAAAATGTCAAATATATTTAAATTTCTATGTATTATGTAGATTATGCAACAAATTTCAAATTTTATGCAAATTTCAAACGATACACATTGTGCTTTCATTGGCCATTGAAACCCTTGTTCCAAGAAGCCCTGCCAACAAAAGAAAAAGTATTTAGCACATTAGTGTTTCCAATATTGATCTTTACAATTGACTTGCCATGAAGATGTAATTTTGGATTCACATAATCTAGCATTATAATCCTTTTCGTAAAGGAAGAACAAAATTTCTTCCCTAATTTTGCATGAAGGGTTAGGTCAACAAGGTTTTAAATCCTTAAAATTTTTTATTTTTTACATGTACCAAACAAAAAACATTTCACAAGTACTTTCAAAACATTTAATGATACAAAAATTTTATCTGTAATCCATTTTTTTATCATCTTCACAATAATTTACTGCTAGAAGTCATTTCTCCCAAGTGCCAATGATATATTTAGCTGGTAAATTCCTATAATTCCCATGTTTAGAATTTATTTTATGTCATTTTAATAAAACCCCAAATAAATTGAACTCCTATGTTATGTACGTTGTGCGAGCTAGGATTGTCATTGTTCTGTGACATTTATGTTAGTGTAACTTTCTTCTTAAATTTTACCTCCTACTATATTCATTAGATGAAATATAGAAACTTAAATTTCGATTGCATTTCATTATACTTATATTTCACTTCATTATTGCTTTCAAACATCCCCCAATCTTCCTTTCGGCATTCCTTTCCAACTCTTGGTGCAATTGCTAGCTGTAACATCAAATGGAAAAATGAGGATCAAGGACTAAATTTCAATGAGATCAAAATGAAATGTACCTACTATGTAATATCAAATGGATCATTTTAATATGCAAATGGGAAGTATAATTTCCATTCAATTTGTAAATAAAAAGGACATTTTCTTTTTGAATATTAAAACATCAACTTTTGAAAAGATCAATATAATTTTATAAAAGTGTAATAAATATAATGTAATATACATAACCTAAATCATCTACATTATTTTTCTTGTACTGGAAATAAATATGAAATAAAAACAAAAAAAAACAAAAAGAACGAGGAAAGAAAGAAAGAAGTGAAAAATTAAAAATGTTGCCGACTCTCACCATCAATATCAACTGGTCTTGTCAATCATCTTCAAATCCACGTATTCTCTATTTCAAACTAATTTTATCTATGTAATAGTTTTTTCTCTTTTAAAAGTGTACACAACTCCATGCTTCACCATGATAGATAACTTAAAAATGGAAAAAAATAGTTTATTCTCTTCCCTTTATCTTCAGCCATGCACAAAAAAGAAATACATAAAAATTCTAGATAGTTAAATTCTTTCTTATATGTTTTATTATTAATTTTAAATTATTTAGCGATTAACATGTTTTTTTAACCTTCTTTTCATGTTATTTTAATTAATATTTTAAAATTTTACTTAATTATTACTTTAATCGGAAAATTATGATTTTTTGGTTCAAAGGTTTGATAGCACATGAGTACATATATTTCTAATTCTTTTTGTTATGTGTGTGTGTGTGTGTGTGTGGATTATAGATAAATTATTTCAATATCAATTTTATATATAAAAAAACAATCGATAAAATGTAGGAAAAATATTAACAATTTTTTATTTTAATGTGAATTAAAATAAAATATTTCAAGGTATAATTCCTTATGTATTGAAAAATAACTTGGCTCTTGACATTTAGAAAATATTAATTAATGTTGGACATCTAATTGTCTAAGGGTTGGTGTGGAAGATGAATGGGCAAAGGTAGTACAAGAGACCACTTGAAATATGAAACCAAGGGTCACCTTACTTCAATTATTATTCCTCACAATTCGTAGGTATGCCATGAAAAAATATGCATAAAAGAACCACTCAGGCAGTTTGAAAAGGGCCCTGAAAAAAGGATACGTCAAATCTTAAAATTCCTCCAAATTGGATGAATATTATATACTATTTTTGCGTTAAGGAAAGTCTCATGCAAATGCATGAGATAAGGGATACATGCCAAAGTTCTCCACCACCATTTTTGTTTCTTCATCATTGAAGGGTATCCTTGGTATGAAGGCACATCATCATCTACTCTTGGAATCGCTGTAATGGTTTCCTTGTCATTGGAGGGTATCCTTGGTATGCAGGCAAATCATCAGCTGCTCTTGGACTCACTGTTCTTCCATTACATCTCCCATTATGTCTTAAAATAGTAGGTAAATGAATTCTAAAACTTCCATATTGATCTCCTACGAAGAAGGTTGTAGAAGCAGATGTGCATGCACGTTCGCACCCTTTGGTAGTACAAGATAATGGAAACACTGGTTTTCATCACAAAACCGTAATCAAACTAACAATATGCACTTAACTAAATTTATTGGGAAACATTGACGGAGTTATGAAGAGATACAAAGTTAAATCTTGTGAAATATAACTTTAATGACGGGAAACTTTATATTTTGAATATAGGATACATCATCATAATATAAACTCTTAACTTTATAAAAACTAAACTAACTAACAATGTGAACTTAACGACATTTATTGGGTGGCCATTATTGGACGATAAGGCAACTGTAAAAATAATAAGCATGTTGAATGATATGGATAGTGTAAGGAAAGATATCTAATCTTAGGGATATTGATTGTGTTGGAGAATAACGGTAATGTATATTGAGGTTTGATTCTTCTTCTCGATAATTACTTGTGACTACTATGTCTTCATATGTCTTTTTTCAACAAGCAATTATACAAATATTCAAAATTTGAAGATCACAATGAGACAAAGGGCACTAGAAATTAGGCTAGAGGCTAGGACAAAATCCACAAGGATAAAACCCAACAATATTTCTCTTATATATTCTGATCAAAATAAGAGATATTTAAGCCAATACCAAGACCAAGAAACCACAAATATACCAAGTCAAACCCTCCTACACATCTCCTCAAATAGTCAAAGTCAATGTTGATCAAAGCTATTTAATTCTGATTAAAGTCAAATTTTTGGCCCTACAGGAGAGGCTGAATTTCAACCATGCAATACCCAAGAAAATGCCTCCGAAATTTCAAACATGCCAGTTGCAATAGGGTATTGAATACCTCGGTTTCTTCTTCTTATTTCATTTCCTTCTCCCTTCTTTGGCTTCAACCTTTCTTGTTTTTCTTTAGCTTCAAACGATACTTGGTGATCTGATGAATGAATGAGTGTTCCAAGAGGTGGAAATGTCTCTTATATATAACTATCCAAGAGGGTCAAATAGGTGCCACTAGACCGACTTGTCCAAGGAAGGCTAACTTGGTGATCTTGGTCATGACTCAACAATAAAATTCAAATTATTTTTCTTTCAAATGTCCAAATGGGACTTTGGCACAAATGTATTTTATTTTCCTTTTTTGACTTAAAAACGAAGAACATTCTTCAACAAAAATATAGTAAATGTAATAAATACATCAATGATAAATTTACATTATGAAGAAAAAAATTAGTTACAAGTAACTATAAAAGGGAGACTACACCATGGAGTATATAGACATAAAAATAAGTATAGAAGTAATATGACTAATAAAAATACATTTCGCTAATTAAAAAACAACATTTGCAACATAAACACTCTGACTTTTGTTCGACATTCTGTGTTATTTTCAAAAATTGTATTTGTTTTAGATAATTAGGCATTGTCATAATTGGTTTCTAAATGTATATGGAAATGTTTCCAAGAGAAATGATGTTATCATCCAAATAATATTAATTCATGGTTAAACAAAAAAATCGTCACATTTTATTTATTCTCATGAGAAATGAATGTAAGAACATAAAGGAGATAATAATGTTGACCATTGTTAAAAATCTAATTTTCTAAGAGAAAATGATGTTTTGATCACCATTTTATTACTTAAAGTTGAAAATTTATGATGAATTTAAAAAATTATTGAGCAACCTTCACCAAGTTTCCATTTAATTTTTCATTTCCATTTGATTTTTTTAGATTCCAGTAGTTTTAGGAGATGCAACAATGATTTCTAGATTAAGAAGAAAGAGGTAGAGGTGTCATTTTTTAAGAACATCAATGAATACTTGGTTTTACCAAATATATGTGATATTTATGTTGTTTCCACGTCACCCCCTAGTTTGCATTAAAGAGAAGATAAATGTATATGAAATATGTTTGTGCTACAAGGAACTTGTCTACTTTAGTTTTCAGCAACTGGGAAAAACAAATTCTTTTGTATCTATGTGTAAATGGTAGATTTTAAATCTAGAATGGAAAATCTTGATCGTCTCTAAATAATCCAATAATCTTGCTTGTTGATGTTGAAAAGTACTATTATACTTAGCCTATAAAAGAAAAAATGTACAAGGTCAAGTTTACACTTGTTGTAAGTGGGTAGGTAGTCATACATAAAGAGGGTTTGAACCCCAAAACAACTTTAAATATACTCTAAAAATGCATGAAATAACCAAAACCATAATAAACAAGAAAAATATATATGAAATACAAAAAGTAAAGGGGGGCACTAATCACAGAAAGCAAGGCTATGTTAAGAAATGCTTGAAATTTACTAAATATAATGGAAGTAATTTTTTTGTGTGGAAAATGTTAAGAAAAGGAACACTACTACCAACACTCTAAAAAACATATAAATCTTGAACTATTTCTAACACCCTATCTCGAGTTGTTAAGCGTTCACTCTCCTTCCCCTTATATATAATTTTCATTATTTCAAAGGATAGGTTGTTATGGTAGATGTGAGATGTTTATGATGCATTTCCACTTAACGATATTCAAAATATTTAATATATTTTAAAATTTAAAAAAATAGCAATAAGAACAGTGGAATCTTGATGCCTTCAAATAATTAATCACACATGTTGTACTTTGCATCCAGTGATGTGGGTTTCTCTATTGAAATCTCAATATGTGGTAAAAAAAATAAGAAATTTGTGGTGGTTATTTTGTACATCTTCTAACAGTGTCATGGGACACAATGCACTCTTACATTATTTTCCATTGAATCCATTATCTTGTCATACCGAAACATGGGAATGTAATGCCAAATAGTTACATTATTTAAACATTGGAGTTTTTTTTTTTTTAGAGAGAAATGAATCTTCAAAAAGGATTTTAGTGAGGGTAAATATAAATGAACATATGATGGAAGGACCTAATGCATGAGTTATTGAGTTACTAATTCTTTGTTAAGTCAACCCCAATTAGTGTTTCTAATGGAGCTCTCAAGAATAATAATATGGTCATTTATAAAGAGAATCTTAACAACTATTGGAGTACAATGAAATAGAGCAGCATAATGTATTGTGACATTTCATGGGTCACTATTAAATTTCAATAGGGATATGAAACCATCGATTCAAATGAGCACCAAGCAACCTATGTGTCAAAAAAAAATTATTCAAAGAAAATTATATTAGTGGGCATTGATACGACGATAATTTAACCTTGAACCTTGGTTGTCGCAGTTTCATTATTATGTATCAAAACTATTTTGTGGGTCGCTAGAATAATTCAATTAAAGGTTGAAAATCAATGGCTCATCTGAGGTCCATAGTCAAAATTTCACAATAATACCATCACCTCAACATTTTGCAAGAGTTGTGACTCATTAGCTCCCAATAACATGCTCTATTTTCCACAAAACCATAATATAATAAGTTTAATTGACACTAACACCATATTAAATTATGGATGTTTATGCTTCATTTCAAATTACTAAAGTGAATAAGGAAAATCATGTCCAAATAATTTGAAATGAAATTACCTTGTGTTTAGAATCCAAGGTTGTAATATTTAGTTAATTGATTATACATAAATTCTAGACAAACCAGTTCTAGATCCACCTAACTCTAGCTCTATCATGGGCCGAGAGGGATCAAATATCTCCACACAGTAAGCAATGCAAACCTTATTTTGGAGTTTGGAATTTGAGAAATGGTTTTCACCTCAAGGAATTTGATGTGTCTGAGTGCATGATAGATCCAGAGTTAGTTGGATCTAGGTTGGTTCGAGTTGAGGGCACCAATGACGCATTTTTAGTTTACCGTTACTACGTATATGTTTGAGATAAACTTGAGACTTTGAAATTTACAATATGTTTTCGTTGTTTGACATGACTATATAATTCTCTTATTTAATTTTGTTTTTGATGCTTGCTTTGAATGGTTTGTAAGTTTTCACGTGGATGCTTCGAGTGGTTTGTGTGTTTGGATTTGGATGGTAATGTTTGTGAATGTTACAATTGTTGTGTTATATTTCTCCCTATGTTTGTACATTTATGTTAGTAATTAGTAGGTGATGAAGAAGGGAGACAATATTGTCATTAATTTGAAAGAGGATTGATACTACACATTTATTTCATTTAATCTTAGCTATCACAATTTTTGACAATTAATACTTCTTAATAGTGTCCCTACACGTATTACAATATATCTTGAAGAGTATTTTTAATAATTTACTACATAAATATTACTATTGAAATCATTTTCTTCACTCCTAATGTTTGAAATGATATATTTCCTTCAAAAAAAATTATTATTTTTTTCTATAGTTTGTTTTGCAAAAGACAAGAAATAATATAATTTTGAAATTTTTTTAAATGACTGGTCAGATTTACAAAATATTGGCATTATTTGTTATTTTTTCCATCTTTTTCATATTGATTATATGAAAATTATAGTTGAGATCTTAAACCATTCAATTTTTTAACTCAAACTATTCTAGTAAATGTCATACCTTGTCTCTCTTGCTCTCCAATATTAATAGGTTGAATTGCTATAACATAAAAAACGATGCACATTGTTAATAATTTTTTTGTGCTTACACTGGAATCAATGTGCATTGTTAATCCAATCACTTTAACTTAATGTACCATCATACATTGAGTTAGATCAAATCAGAAATCACCATCTACACTGAAATCAATGCATCTAATGCACACAATCAAATAAGATTAGAAAACAACTATACTAAAATGAATGAATCTATTTAAATAAATCAAATAATATTATAATTCAACATATACACTAAAATCAATGCATCTAGTGAAAGAAATAAAATAATATTTGAAATCAACATCTAAACTGAAACCGATTCATCTAGTGCAAGCAATCAAATTTGATCAGAAATCAGCAACTACACTGAAATAAATGCATCTAGAGAATTCAATCAAATAGGATTAGAAATCACCATCTACATGGATTATATTACACGTGAAAAGAGGGGTGAGCATTTTCGAGATGACTTGGTTGTTGATGGGACCTACATCAGCAAGTTGTGTTTTTGTAATCCACTTATTCTGAAATGGTTACATCATTCCAATTAATAAGGATCTTATCAGGTGACCCTTTCCTAAGATATGTTTTCATATAAATGTGTGAAAAGGCTACGATAATGTATTAATCTTTTTTTTCATCTATATTAATAAAATTACCTAGATAATATCCTACATAAGCCAAGACATCCAAAGTTAACAAATGCAAGGGAATATTAGGAAGTCTTACCAAAATTGAAGTTATCAGAGTTGTCATGGATAAATTTTTGAATTCAAGAAATCACTATTGAAATAAGAGCTTAGAGTGACCCCAAAACCAGGGTCTTTTACCAAAAACTCATTGATGGTCCTCTCGATTTTTTAAAAAAACAAGAAAAAATCCATTCGAATAGAAATAATGATTCATATTCAGGGATGAGGTTTGATGCGCCCATTTTGAGATCATGGATGTTGATCGAAAAATCCCATTAAAATGATGTATTATGGCATTTTTATCATAGGATAAGTATAAAATATCAGATTGGGGATATTTCACGTCTAGTTGAGAATATCTTCTGCATGGTTGATAATGAAGGTTGGCATCGAGAGATATTTGGGAGTCAATTGTGAGAGACTTGGCTTTATAGAATCCTTAAAGGATAATGACTAAGAGGAAGAGGGTGCATTGTAGCCTTTGGCTCCCCTATTCTGTCTTAAGACTAAGAGGATTAAGGTTTCATTAGCTATATCATAATATTTGAGCAAAACCCCTTCTTGAAGCTTTCGATGCCCATGTAAGATCCACATTGAGATGGAAATAATTCTTGTTCTATCTTAGAGTTAGGCTACGAGTGTAGAGACAAATTCGATGGCTCCAACTTGCATAAATAGGGTATCCCCTAAGAGCAACCTCATGAACATAAAAAATCTTGAGAGATCTGAAGTAATGGCATCACCTTAAAGAAATGAAGAACCTTGTTAAAAAAAAAAAAAACCCTCCCAGTTTAACGAATTTGCAACAACAGTGACAAAATTACGGAGTTATAGTTAAAAGGAAGCATCTTGAAGATAAAAATTCACCATGATAAAATGCTTTAGGGTCTTGTATGCAATATTTAAGATCAGAGCTCCATTTTATGAAATATATATATATATATATATATATATATATTTATTAAGTTTTTATATGTTTATTAATCTTATTTTTTGATGAAATATAATGTTTACAACTATTAGTAACAATTATTTAAAAAAAATTTCACGTGACATTCATATTTTTCTGGAAAAAATTGTTATAATTTTATTAACAAAAACAAAATTACGGTGTAACAAATTGAATCGAATGATTTTTTTTAATTATTTTTGAATTTTTATTATCTTGTTTTATTATTATTATTATTATTTATCTAATTCTTCATTTTATGGATGCGACATCTTCTTTTTCATATTATGTCAGCATTTAAATGTTTACACTAATTTATAAACACTACAACTTCTTTTCAATATTAAATTATAGAACACCTCTAAATAATTTCAAATGGGGTTGAAATCTATGTGGGTTTGATTGTGGGGAAAACTCCACAATTAAGCGTGCTTGAGCTAAAGGCAATCTGGGATGGGTGACATCCGAGGAATTCTTGGTTACTGGGTACAAGCCTTGAAAGTGATGGTTGACGCTATGTTATTAATTTCACTAGTTTCAATGTCACTTCTCGATGCAATGAGCTCCAAGTGGAATATGATTGACGTTATGTGATTCATTTAAGTGATGATTGAAACAATGTGATTCATTTCACTAGTTTCAATCCCACTTCCCGATGCAATGTGTGCTAAATGGACTATGTTGATGTTATGTGATACAATTCACTAGTTTCAATCCCACTTCTGGATGCAATGACTACTAAGTGGGTTGTGATTGATGCTATGTGATTAATTTCACTAGTTTAAATCCCACTTCCCAATGCAATAAGTGGACTATTAAAAAATTATGAGAAATAAAAAGGATTTTTCTACCGAGGCAAAGGAATTTCCCGAACAACCAAAAGTGATCGAAATGCAAGAAAAAAAGATCTTGTAGTAGCAATGTTTGAATTACATTTTTTTATGGTGGAAATGGATTCAGTACCGTCAAAAACCTCAAAGACACCTAAATATTTAAGTTTGATAGCTATTACCTGTATTTACAAAAATCCCTGCTTGATTTTATTAAAATCTTGCCAGAATTTCCATGACTTTGAAAAGAAACAAAATAGGCTAAGTATACTATGGAAATAAAAAATCAAGATAAAATAATCAGCTATGACTACCTCTCATATAAAAATGTTATCTAATATAATCCATAGCGAAAACCCCTCAATACTTAGATTTCAAATATTGATATAAATAAATTTATATCTGCCACGTTTTTAAGAAAATCATTTTGTACATTAAATATTCCTTCGAAACATTTTTTTAAGTGTGTATCCATGATGTTTTGCAACATTAGAGGTATTATTAAATATAATATTTCATTTTATTTGTTTGTGCACATGTTATTTGTATGGAGCCTCAAAGATAATGTCTTTTATGCGGGAATGGTTTGCTAATTCGTGGATGCTCACCCACTTTTACCCCAATAACATTTATTTTTTTCGTTGAGATTTTATTTATAGTCATCTTACCAAATATAAAAAAGTCAATTCATGTATCAAAAATCTCTTTGAACACATAAATGGTCTTGTCGCAGTTAGCGTCTACAGGAAAAATAGGCGGATCTCTGTGTTGTCCCAATTATGACAGTGAATATGAATGTGGATACAAGTGCCATTACTCTCGATAATTTGTGCTCCCTATCTTTCTCCCAGATGATCAGATTACTTGTTCTCGCTGTCATAATGGCTTCGTAGAAAAAATTTTGCGACAAAATCTCTTCTTTTTTTTGCGTTCACAGAACCAAGAATTCAAAATTTAGGGAATAATATTCAATGGAATGGATATGTTTCTCTCTCAGCATCTACATCGGTATTTGAATCACTATCCATTGTTATTGTTTCACGAGATCACCTCCATTCAGAGTATGGTTTGTCTAGAGGAGTTTCAGGAGGGAGACGTGACATGTTAGATGCCATGTAAACACATCTACCACTCTCATTGCATTCATCCATGGCTATATTTTCACCATTGTTGTCCCATCTCCCGCTTAAAGATGCCTGTAGGTGACCAGGTTGTGCAAACATCGTATCGGGATGAGTCTACTAGGGTGGATAGAACTCATGACCCCACAAGTGGAAAAATAATGTAGACACGTGGCTGTAATATCCCTACTTTTACTGCTTTTATTAGACAATTGAACAGTCCTAAAGGGTCAAGTGGACCCATGGGAAAAAATTATTGTGGACATATTTTACTATTTTAAATTGAATAAAAATGGAAATGGAATTATTGTGAAAATACTAGAGTATAATTAGAGACTAGGAATCCAAGTCCATGAGGATGGATAAATTTCAAATGACTTTCCAAGTTCTCCAAAAATCCTTGGAGAAAATAAATTAAATATTGATTATTATATTGGAGATAAAACTAGAAAGAGGGAAAAGCTAGTTTTAAATTACTTTTGTGGAAAAAAAAAAAGGAAAGCCTAAGCAAAAAGGAAAATAACATCCTAATTAATTTGGCACACTTATGGAAACAGGTTGATGGGAAAGAAGGCTTGAATAAGCCATTCCTGAGTAGAAAACAGGTTGTCTACTGTTGGAAGGAATTGATCTCTACTCGGGGGGAGATGTGGAGAGAGCTCAAAGGTTGGGTGGAAAATAGTCTACCAAAATTGGTATGAACAAGTTAATTAATTATGTATTATTATTGTGTTATTATGAATAAGTTTATAGTGGTGATGAAATTGATAACAAGATCTGTGAATAAATATATTTTATATATTTAAATAGTATTACACTTCTGTTAGTTTTTAATTGATTCAGTTTTTTGCATCTAACAAAACCTACTATAGAAATTATAGTGTAGTCATGTATTGTTGCACAAACAATTTTAGGAATTATACCACCTCCCAGAATGTCTAAACCTTTGAAATAGGTTTAAATCTGAGGTTAGGTAGAAAAAATTATTCAGATACATAGAAAGAAAACACATGAGAAGGAGACTAGATATAATGAAATTATCAAACTAACTAGGAAAACCTATCAAGTAAAGTAATACGGAATGATGGAATTGTGTTCTTTTATTAAACATGAATATAGAAATTTCAAATCCTATCTTCTATTGTAACATATTTTGAATATTTTGAATTTTGACATCAGCCATAATATTATATCAGAAATTAAGCAAAGGTTTCATAGAATATAAAATATGCATAACAGTAAACCTCTTTAACTTCTCTAAATAAAGTATAATGTATTATATTGAATCAAAATTAGTCAGGAGACTTATATGTACATAAATTTAAAATTAATTATTGTCCAAATTTTATACAGAGTTGGGATTTACACCCATTCATTAAAACTACATTATCCCTTCGAAAATAGTTCTGATTTCAATAAGAAGAAGTCCTCAAGGTATTCTAGACCAACCTGTACAAATAAAATCCAATATTTTTTCTCTCTATGACATATAGAAGGATAACCTTGTTGTATAATGGAAAATGAAGATAGAAAAGGGTACCTGCACATAAACAAAATTATAGAAATTAATGAATATGATTAAATTCAATAATGTAGTGAATATTGAAAGAAGGCATATTGGTAATTTAGAATGTAAGTATTACCTTACTAACTTGAATAGAGTCAGAATGTAAATATGTATGTAAAAGAAATTTGAAGACAAATTAAATTGAGAATAAGAGAAATATAATAACCTAAGAAATTATTACCTAAAAGAAGGAAAATGATTACATGAAAATTCTTCAGCAAAATACTAAACCAATTCTGAGGGACTGTGGAAAAAGGGGATTCCTATACAAATTAGGGACAAATAAAATTAGACCCAGTATGTACAATTAATTTAATTACATTGAAAAACTAGAAAGGTTACATGCTATTCATTCTAAATACAGTATTGTGAAAATCCAGTACGAATAAACAATTAGGGTGGAATTTCATACACCTGAGAACATTTTGAACAATTCAAAATTGAACGATATGCTTGATTCTAAAGATTAAAAAGAGGAGTGATAGAGACTCAACAATCTAAAATTGTAAAGCTATAAATAAAATTGAGAGGAGTTATGAATCTACTCCTACATCAAAATTTCGAATGGATGGAAAATGTGATAGCAATGTAAGTTTCTAGCAAATGTAACTAGGGTCAACAACCCAAAGGAATTTTATTTACATATTCCTAACAATATTTAGATAACAACCAACTTACAATCTCAACGCAGAGATTTTGGAATGGAGATGAGTAATGTAATATATAACGATAAATCCAGTTAAGGGATAAAATCCATGCCTATCATTAATAGTACTCATACAAAATAAATTATAATGGCTATCAGAGAAGAGTACAGCCAGTTCAATGAATGCAAATATAAACTAAACGAGAAACCATAAAGTCATTTAAACCCATACAGCCAAACTAGAATAAAAGGATTTCGAGAGTAGTGTAGTGAGAATATGCATACCCGGAGTGGCATCTTGATGTCGAGAAGAATAAATTGTTGGTATGCCTTCTCGAGGGATAAGAACTCCCTAAATTCGACAAAATCATAGGTGAAGATCTTGGTTCAGGAACGAAATCTTCAACCTGCATACAAAATCAAACAAACCGAAATTAAGTCAGAGAGTCAAATATGGAAAGCCGAAATGGAATAGCAATCTCAAAACCAAGATAAATGATGTTCGACATCATACACCAAAACGATGAAACAAAATATTTATTTATTAACACATACAGAAGCTACCCTGATTTAGTTTTGAACCAATAAACTCCTATAAATAAGCACATGGTCTTAATTATTAAGTCCATTCAAGTTATATATAGATACATATGTACATATTTAAATAGGATATATGACTATATAAATGAAGATTTCTTATTTTACAAAAAAAAAATGTTATACACCACTTTAATGGTTGGATTGAGCATAATCTTAATCTAAATAAACTACGAATAATAAAATTCTATTACAAATTAATTTCAAACGTCATATATTTATATAAATATTTGAATATATAAATTATCTTAGAAAATTTTAAAATATAAATTTAAAATTAGAAAATGTAACAATATAATTTAAAAAATTATCTATAAAAAATAGCAATACTATTTTGTGGAAAAGTGTAAAAAAATATCTATTAGCAATACTCATATATATATTGTCTAAAGAAAAAATTATCGTTGACCATGAATGAGTTATCCATAGAAGATATTATTATTGACAAAAATAATTTATCATAATATTTTTATTCCAAAATTTATAAATAATGTTTAATAAATGTAATTTACCTTTAAAGTACATAAATACTATATTATGTATTTATTTAATTTTATTTTAAATTTTGATTTAATTTAAATTAAAAGAAGTGATTTATGCTACTAAAATAAAGAAAATGCACAAATATAAATTAGTAAACAAATTTACCATTCCTAGAATGAAATATGGTAAACACACATCAAAAAAGACTTGCCAAATTAACACCATTAAAACCATCCTTGTCCATGTCACCCTCTAGTTCAAGCCTACAAATTAATTTCATAATTAATATATTTATATAAGTATTTGAATATACAATTATTAAATTTGAAAAGTAGTAATAAATTATTATTTTTTAATCATTATATCATGTATTGATTTTCATAAAACTTGTAATGTTAACATATTAATTGTCAAAATATATAATGTAAAAAAGAAAATCCAAAGGAAGAATTTTATGTGAAAAGCATAATTTAAAAAATAAAAAATTATGCACCTCAAATTATTCCAAAATTAATATATATTTGTCATTTCCTCTTCTCTTTCCTTCATTTCCTCTTCTCTTTCCTCTGGTACGATTATGACAAATCCTTGCTCATTCATTATAAACTATTCGGAACTACTATTTCCATAAGCATATCAATTCATTTCAATTGCACTTAATTTAATATTTAGTATCAGAAGATTTTAAACTGATAAATAGTTTTCTCAGAATCGATTTTAGTATTGTATGTTTCTAAAGTATGCAAGCATAGTATATTGAATACAATTTTACCTTTGAATTCAAGTTCCGAGAGATGAATGAAGAACTAAACAATTTTATATAAAAGTGATCCATTAGCCATCAGATATCCTTAAATACTTCATTTCTATATTAAATTATAGAACACTTCTCAATAATTTCAAATCGGGTAGCAAGCTAAGTAGATTTGATTCATTAGCCATAGGATATCCTTAAATACTTCTTTTCCATATTAAATTATAGAACACGTCTCAATAATTTCAAATGGGGTAGCAAGCTTAGTGGATTTGATTGTGGGTAAAACACCACAGTTAAATCTAGAGGCTATCTAGGATAGGTGACCTCCCTACAAGTCTTGGTTACCGGGTGCAAGCCTTTGAAGTGATTATTTACCCTATTTGATTTAGTTCACTAGTTTAATTTTAAAGTTTTAATGTAGCTTAAATCCCTATCATCCAACTAATAAGTATTGATAATTAAATTAAAGTTGTATAAAACCTATTCTAGAATAGACATTCCTATAGATATAAATATTTTCGGGATATTTTGTAAATGTTAAATACGATCAAATACCTATCATCCATCTATTACTTATTTATAACTAAATTTAAATTATGGAAACCCTTATTTAAGTAATAATTGATTAATTTTTATAATTTATGGAATACATATATATAAGTGTTTTGATTTTAATAATTTTTATTAAAAAAATAGAGATATGTTACTTATGAGGATTTTGTTACTTAAAATCTAATGTAAATGACACAAGTGGAAAAAATTATATTGATATTGAGTATTATAAGTATTGTATAAGTTTAAAATATAACAAAATGTAAAATACAAAAAAATAATAATTTCAAAGTTCAAAATGGTAAACAAACTGCCTTGCAATACATTTGGCACGTAAACAAGTTTGTAAAATATTTGATACCTTATAAATATATTGCACATATTTTATCTTTCCAAGCACAAATAGTTATTGGTTTGCATAATTATTTAAACTATTTATCAATGATTTAGAGAAAAAAATGAAGTTTGATGTAGAGTTTACACAATTGGTTATATCAAAGGTGGATCGTTGCTCAAATTCCAATCCTATATTTGATAACATGGCCACATTTTTTGATATGAAACACATTGGCCTTATTAGTCCCTTCCAAGGCCCATTGAACACTATTACTTTAACATTGGATAATGCAATTTGTAATGTTTAACTTTTAAAAATGTTATTTTTCAATATTTAAAAAAAAAATTCAAATATTTTATTGGACAATAACTTTAAGGTTTTATTACAAGGTTTGCACAATATAATTTCATGTGGATAAGTGTCACATATTTTTACCATAATTTCTGGATATTGCAGTCATATTCATGCATGATTTTTGAAGAATTAAGTAGTGTTGTTTTATTCTTAACTTTTGCAAGAAAATCATCAAAAATTAAAATATTTAAAAATATTCCATACTTAAGTAAATAACATGTTTATCATCAATTACTTCCCACCATAATTTTAACAAATATTTGCTAAAAAGGGGATATGCATAAATATATTTACGAGGAGCTATTTCCCACCATTATTTATGTAAGAGTAAAATTGTAAATGTATAAACATCTCAATTTATTAGTTCTTACGAAAGAAAAACTATAGCATTTGATTTGCCTATTAACCAATGTTAATTTAGCATTTCCTAAAGCAAGTTATAATTTTTTATGTAATTTTGTTTAGAGCATAATTTCTAACTTCATTGCTAGGCACTAAACTTCTCTATAACACTTATTTTAAGTGAATTGTTAATTTTTTAATGAATACATTAACATATAATTAAAAATTAATCTCTTCATCTTAAATATTAATAAATAAATATTAAAAGATAAGAATATAAACCACACTAAAACCTACCATATTCACATTATATTAGGAGAAAACCTAAAAATATAGATCATTTATTTTATTCTTTAAATTTCAATTTCCAACTCATTTTCATTTTAGCCATTAAGAAAATAAATGTTGATAAAAACAATGAGAAAATAAATATTGAATATTCATAAATGCAATGAACCTCTAATTAACTAATATTCAGCATTTGGAATTTCTTATTATATTAAATACTCATAAATTAAATGAACCTCTAATTAATTAATTAATTTCAACATTTAGAATTTATTATTATAAGTTTCATTGTGATCTTACAATCTAATTGTCTCTCTCCGTTCTCCGTAGCCATTGATTAGGAAAAGTTTAGTAATGGTAAATTAAATAAAATTATAATTAATTTATGAATTTTAAAATCATAATTAATTATAATTATTAAAATCATAGTTAATTTATAATTTTAAAATTATAATTAATTTATGATTATTAAAATCACAATTAACTTATGATTTTCCGTAACTGAAATTTTTACTCATTTTGTTCCAATATATTTTAAATTCAATTTAAATTATAAAATCATAATTAATTTATTATTATTAATAGTAACTGGAATTTTTAGTTCTTCATTTTCTTAGAAGATGTTTTAAATTCAAAATTTAAATTTAAATTACAAAATTATAATTAATTTATTATTATTATGAAGATGTTTTGGGTTGGCAGCTATTATAGATTTAGATGGGTTCGCATCTTTTTGCATCCACTGTAGACGAGTTTTTTTCGCAGACAGGGTTCGCATCTACCGCAGTCGGCCAGAGGGGTTCCGCATCTCTTCTGTGGCGAGTGCAATATTGAGGGGTTTTTCTCTCGTAAAGTGTTAGCTTGCTTAAATGCGACTACTATTACTCTCTTTAACTTGTATGCTAGATTTTCTTAGTTTCTTAGACTCCCATTGATTGAAAACAAGTTATTTCACTAATTGAAAACAATTTTGGTTAACGAGCACGAGTGAGGGTTTTGCACGGCTCTGTTACTTTCATCAATTTTACGTACCATGATAGAGAAGAACATTTTGCGGTTAAACCTCTGCTCTCTTCTCTTCATCAAACAAGTTTCACATCTCTTCCACAGGGTTCGATAGCATCTCTTCCGTAGTATGGCTCCCAGTTTCATAAAGATAATTGCCAGCCCAATTCCGTCCGCCTTTGAGAATCAAGCTCCTGCCCATATTTTTAGTGAAGCCCCAGCTCCCACTATGCGGGTGTTCAAGGCCTCACTGGATGAGGCCTTGAAGTTTTCTTAAAGTGCCTTAATCTGTCGGTTTAATGGATTTTGGCCACAGCTGAAAACTCTTCACAGTTGGATATCAGAGGTATGGAAGCCTCTCATCTCTGATGAAATTAATATCTACCCCTATGCTAAGGGTTTCTTTACAGTAGATTTTGGAAACTCTAAAAGCAGACAATGCATTTTAGATTCCGGCCCTTGATTTTGGGAAAAATCTGGCCTATTCATGAAACCATGGAACCCATCATTCGATCCCTCAACAACAGTCATAACCTCAACACCAATTTGGGTCAGATTTCCAAACCTACCTTTGCATCTCTAGAATCTCTCCTCTTTAAACTCCATTGGAAATGCAATTGAGAATTTTACTGCAGGTGCCCAGAAACAAAGGAATATGTTAGAACCACCTATGCACGCATCTGTGTAGAAATGGACTTCAGCACCGGATTCCTAGCGGAAATAATCCTAACAAGAAAAGACTATGTATGGAACCAGAAACTCGACTATGAAAGTGTCCTCTTCAGATGTCGATCCTGCTTTGAGATAGGCCATATAGCCAAAAATTTCCCAAAAGTCTCCCAGAAAAATTTTGCTAGAAAGAATCACCATAGATCTACATGGTGGGAAGGAGCACAAAATGAACATTACACTGTCATCAAGGAAGAATACTCTCTAGTAAACTCTGAATCGCAAGAAATCAAGTAAGAAAGAAACAACCCTCAAGACAAGCAGGGGGAAAGCCCCGCCCAACAAAAAAAAACGAACTCGATAGCTCCTCAAGCATCAACAATTATGAGGATTCGAATACCACGCAAAAGAAATATTCATTTAGCAGCAAAGCAGATCTCCCAGATCTCGAAGATAAGACACCAGTGTCCCAAGGATCAGAAGAGATGAAGGAATTGCAAGATAAAGGAAGTTAGAAGACCGTAGAGAAGAAAAATAAAGCTACAACACCAATCTCACCAAGAAAGACGAGAAGCCAAATAATTAAGAATTAAGAAAATTACAGGTCCGATAGATCAAAGTTTTTTCTCAGTGAACGTTAACCATCATCATCATCATCATCATATAATCATAATTAACTTATGATTGTCAGTTATTGAAAGAATTTTTTACTTTATTTTGTATTATGTTTAAATTCAAAAGTTAAATTTAAATTATAATTGTAAATTAAATTTATTTTAAACACAATTTCTTACAATGGTTATAATAGCTTTTGAGCTTTTTAATAGTTACAGTGACTTCGATCAACGAAATTCAACTAACTTCCACATTGGCAAATCCAGTGGAGGGCTTTAGAAGAAAGAGTGCAACAAACCAAATGCACAATAGTCATTCAAAAATATTAGTCATAACTAGGTTGATATGAATGTGCCCCTCCATTTTGCATGGACTGTTTCGCATTGGAAGATGTTGTTGCATGTTCTTTTTCTCTATACCACAGTTCAATTTTTTATCATCCTTATGGTGATAGTGATCATAACCACGACCACCATGGGGACGATCATCATAACCATGACCACCATAAGGATGATCATCATACCCACGGTCACCATGAGGACAGTCATCAGAATGTCGTGGGCTCGGGCTTCAAATTTGACTTCTAGTGTAACCAAAAAATTCAAAGCAAGCTCAAAAATTGGAATTTTAGAGCCCTCAATATGGCTTGCTGCACCATCCTTCTTAAATTCATCCTGCAATCCATCCCCATTTACCAGTTTTCTAGAATGGCCACACCCAAAACAATCTGCAGAAAAATGGAGGAAATATTCAAGAAATTCCTTTGGAGAGGGGCCTAATAGTGGAAAAAATGGTCCTTAGTAGTATGGTCGATCCTCATCAAACCTAAGATGGAAGGGGGACTAGGCCTCAGAGACCCATTTATTCTCAACCAGGTATTGGGGGCTAAATTATGGTGGAGATGGGCACAGGGAGAAACGGGACTATGGAAGAAGACATGGACGAGGAAATACAACATGCACAACTGTACAAAGGAAATTTTAAGATATCGAGACCCCCTAAAGGATTGACCATGTATAATCTAGAAGCCCAAAATTGAAATCTTATTTTGCAAAATTTATTCTGGGAAATAAGGAATGGTCAAAAACCCTCTTTTGGAATGAATTATAGCAATAGACGGGAAAATTATTTCCTAGAAAGGAGTTAAGTGAATTGTTCACTTATGCTATGACCAACAATTATAAAATGGTAAACCAATATTGGAGGGAAGAGACCATTAACAGTGGATGGAGAATATGGAAAGAGAATCAACATAAAATATGAAGGAAAATTTGGGGAGGGAAGTGGTGGTTGAAGGTGACCTACTTCATCTGGTTGGTGTGTAGAGGAAGAATGTTGACCTAGGATCAACTAAACAAAAGAGGCTTCCAAGGGCCCTAGATTTGTGCCCTTTTTTAAAATCAAGGGGAAACAATAGAACACCTCCTCAACTCCTATCAGTATGTGGAGAGAAAATTGAGGAAAATGTAAGCGTTGTTTGGCAGGATAGATCGCGACATGGGCATCATAAAGGAGACCATCCCAATCTAGAGACAAGACTCATACTCCATCCTGATCCTTAACCGATCATGGGTCATTTTCTGAGGGTTCACTCTATGATCAACGTGGAAGGAAAGGAACCAACAGATATTCAAAACCACCATATTGGACCAAGAGATAGTGTGGGAAGGAATTAAGAGCAACATAAGAATAACCATTCTCTCGAAGAAATGGATGCCAGATGATTGGCAGGTTGCTCCTCATGAAGCAATAATTCTCCAGGGCCTCCAACTCGTGCCTAACATGGTCTCCCCAGCTTCTTGGAAAGTTATCCCTAACAGAGGGGACACCATCAAGATCTTCAAACCTCCTCCATAAGGATTCATCAAACACAACTTTGATGGAGCCTCGAAAGGAAATCCAGGGCAAGCAGGAGTTGGAGGGATTTTTCGAGATCATAAAGGCACAAAAATATTGATATATGTTGACTCCTATTGCTTTGCTAACAAAAATGAAGCAAAATTCATAGGAGCGCACCAAGGTCTCCTCTTGGCGATCAGGCTAGGATACAAAAAGTTGGTAATCGAAAGATACTTTCAGTTGGTTACAAACAGCCTCAAAAAAATTAATCAAGGAATGAAGTGGGACAAACTCAAACAGAGATGGGGTACTACTCGACATGTGCAGGGATTGGAGGGTACAATCAATAAATTCTATTATATCATTATCGCCCATGTAAGGAGGGAAGGAAACAAAGAAACTCACCTCCTGACAAATTATGGTTGCGTTCACGCGAATGAACCTATTTAATTAAGAAGACTTCCTAATCTTAGGGAAAAACCATGGATCAAGCTACAAAGCATCATAGAGCAGGGCAGGTCAGAGGGCGTAGCTCATCAACAGTTCCGAGACTCAGCTCTGTGATCGGGGTGTTAAGAGGAAGATCGACGCTCCCATTAGTATTAATGGCAGTGGCCTTGGGGTTGAATCCCACCACCTTCCACATGGGTGGCAAGGGCAGTAGGTTTTATTGTCGCATGCAGCATGAGGTGAGGTGGCAAGACTGAGGCTCACACATGGAGCTTAAAACAGGGTAGAGGAAGGCATGGGGTTTTTTTATAACGATAGACTATGGTGCAAGTGCAACCACTGGATAAAAAACCTCCATCGCACTTCCAGCACAATGAAACTCAGGTATGTGCTCAATTTCCTCTCCCTTATTCATGCCATGTTTATGTTTTATGAGTTTGTTCAGTCCTTGTGGGAGCCCAAGGGGATTATCTTGGATTGGTATAGACTTATGCTGGGTAGGGGAGAGAAGAACCATTTCGACTCTGGTTGTGGGAATTTTGGGGTTATTTTGGGTCTCTAACTTTGTGTTGAAGTAGGAATTGGGCATGGCCTCATCATGCACCCCAGTCTGAGTCTGTTGAGTTAGCGATGCCAACAAGAAGGAATGGTGAGGGTTCGGGAAATCCTGCCAGGGTATAAAGTTAAGGAGCAATCCTGGGACGTGTTTAGTTCATGGGATTTGCAGGTTTATGCCACCTTGAACTACTTGGGCTCTGTTCGCATGGGGAATGTGAGATGTAATTCCACCCAGGCCTGAGCAATGGGCATCAACGCCTCCTCTATAAATTTTGAGGGTGGGAGGTATGACGAGAGAGAGGACACCAAAAGGGAGGTTGGGAGATTGAAGGAAGGTGGGAGCTATTTGTCTTATGGGGATCATTTCTAGGGTGCACCCGACCATCAGGGACAGTGGGTGGGAAAAATTAAGCAGGGTATGAGCATGGTAGGTCCATAGAGGGACGTGTAGGGGAGAAGTCCTGGGAAGATGCCCCTAGGTCACCTTTGTTTTGATAATTGGGATGCATGACCTTTGATCATTTTAATTATATGGAATTATGCCTCTATTTAATTTTTTGGACAAGTCACCTTCCCGGAAACCTAGTCAAAGACTGTGGGATGGAATGCTCCAAGAATCCTACATCTCGCGGCCGCTCCAAGTGCCCTGCAGCTTGAGGTCATGGCCGGAAAGATAAATGGAAGGTGGTAGAAGCCCAACGTGGCTCACCCCTGAGCAAGCCGAGAGGACGGAAGTCTGGAATTGATGTGATCCAAGAGGAAACACAATCATAACATGAAAACCCAGCAAAGGAAATTCAAAACCTCATTGAAAAATGGGAATTTGGCATAAATAGACATGCAGAAACATATATGGATACTGAGGAATGAATAGGTTTAATACCAGATCTAGGACAAACGAGAGGGAGACAAACGCAATCCAAGCTGGCATTGTATCTTTATTGGTCTATGAAGAGCATCCTTGTCAAAGCCTTGGAGAAGATATCTACGAGCCTCGTGACGTTAGCCCAAGACTTCCCACACTACAAGAGCTAGTTCGATAAGATCATGTTCCAGCTGAGGAAATAGGATGGGCACCTCGAGCATATCGAGTATGACCTCCCGTGTATTTCCAAGCCTTTTGTACAGGCTAACACCTTGGTTCAAGATATGGCAGTAATGGAGTGGGACCGGTTCCAGACGAGGATGAGTAGTTCATGTTTGTCTTAATCTATCTTTTTTCTTAGTATTTATATGCGGCTAGCATTTGAATTTGAAGTGTCCAGTAAATATGTTAGTCAATCTATGAAAAATTGTATAAATGTGAGTATCCAGGCTTTGTTTTCCTGGTATTACAGACTCAAAACCTTATTTTTTTTGGATGGAATACTACGCCATTAGGTGGCCAACAAACACAGTTTCCCGCTCAAGGATTGTTGAGGCCACCAAACTGGTAAATCTAGTTGTTTGTTATTTATAAAATTAATTAAAAAGGATTCCTACCAAGCTTACAAAAAAATACACTATAAAATGTATAAAATTAATAACAATAACAAATTCTAAAATTACATGAGTACATATATGTAATGAAATAATAAAAAATATACCAAGTATAATATAAAAATGCAAACCATAATATACCATGTGCAATACTATTGGCTTCTCAATTCCATGAGCCCATAAAAAATTATCATTAAGTTGAAGTAAAATTTAATGACACGTGTACATATTACAGCTCTATGAAGCTATGTGTCTCCATCAGGCTCCATAGCACGATGTAGCTATGTAGTTTAATTGAGGGTTTTATCTAGTCCTAGATGGACCTTTTGAAAGCTTGATGGAGGGCTTAAAGAATACCCTCACAAAGCTACATTTTAATCCTTTGGAACACGAGTTCTTCCGAAAAAAGAGTAACCTGATCCGTCAATCAAGCCTTATTTTATTTTGAAATGACAATAATATAAAAAATATTTATCTCAAGTGGCTTATTCATAAAATAAATAATTACTTATTATGGTTTTGTGTATTTATTTGGTCATGAGAATAATATAAAAATTAAATAACTGAAATAAAATATTTAGAAAACATTTACATTTAATTTTTTGTATTTATGGTGCAAACTTCCATAAATGAATTTTAGTTTTACATGTAAACATGACAAACAAATAAATATTATAAAATAAATATTTGTGAGTTTAGTTCTAATTTATATATTCATAATATAAATATTTGTAATTTTTTTTTGTTTATGCTGGCAATTCACATAAATAAATCTTTGTACATGTCAACATGGCAGTTTTATATCCTACTTTATAGAAGTTGTCAATACAGCATACACCATTTCTTTAAATATATGGTGATATACTCCACTTTCAATAAGATGAATAAAAATTTACTCCACTTTAATACCACATAGTAAGAATGCTGCTAACTTATTCATCAAATATAGTGATATACTTCCTTTTTAATACGCTACATAAACATCTACACCACATAAAATAAATGGTATGGTGCTAAAAAAAAAAAAAAGTTTTTCTTGTTGTGCTTATGGTGACGATCATCATAGCCATGACGGCCATAAGCATGATCATCATGATCTCCATGCTTCCCAAGTTCCGCAAATATATCTTCATAGAAATCGCGCAGCCAATCAATACAAGAATATGAAAAGAAATAATTTAGTAATGAAAAACCACGGTCATATCTAGGAATAGTATTAATAACCTTTAAAGTCATACAAAACTGAACATTTAGAATATAGCTTTAGATGGAGTTGGCTTGATAACCGAAATTTCTTCAGGAAATTAACGTAAAAAAATATGTGGCTATCAAGTTTCAGGTAGTGCAAAAGAAGACACCCCAAACAATTTTCAGACAGATACAACCACAACAAAGATGTCGAGTCAATAAGATGTAAATATAAAAATAATCAATAATAAATGCCTTTTATGCCTGGATGATGGTGACTGGTGCCATTTGCCACACTTGTTTTTTGTAAAATGATATATGTAGTAAAATTATATAGAGTATATCCCTATTGTTCTAATTCTTAGATTGTTATAAGAAGAATTTTTATTAAAAAAATTAAAAAATAAAGCTATAATATAAATATTAATATATTTCTACCTCTAAATGTTCCTTTATCTTAGAAGGATCCAAGGCATGACCCTAAGGATCCATCCCTGGTGTAATCATATATGTCCTGTGATACATGTTAGATAGAAGAAGAGTGGGGCTGATGCTAGGCCTTGTGTGCAGCCGGCAACACTGATCTCCAAGCTCCAATTTTAAAGTAGAAAGGGCAGTTTACTTTATCTTTCTCCATACCAAAAATGGAAGCTAAGCGTTGTGCCATATCTTCAAATAGCTACAAAATAGCGGGGCTTTGTGAATCCAACTATTAGTGTCAAACTTTCACAAATTATCAACATTTCCCAGCGTTAAAAAAACCACACAAATCCCATTACAAAAAAAATCCCATGTTAGGTTTAATCATAAATTTTAGTCGAAATTGACTGAAATTTTAAGATTGTAATGTATACTTCCACATACTACCAAATATGTGGGCACTCCCAAATATGTGGGAAATTCCTCTTCACATTTCATTTCTTGCATCACATTATGTGTGACGGGGTGGATGCTAAATGCAAAAGATCATGCACTAGTGTCTATTTGTACAATTTTCAACATTATATTATGATTCATATGCAGTTCACAAAAGGACATGAATTATTGGAGTAAAAAAATGAATAATAGTAGAAAATAAACGCATATTTTATTTTCACCAACTTGCTATAAACTTCGAACATTCCTTCTAGCTATAAACCATGTTTTTTCATTTTTTGTCCACAATGGGTCCCCCCAAGCTAGGGCTGCGACTCCCTAGGGCAATAGATTACCCAAATCTAGGTACATGTCTAGTACCATAAATCAATTGGAAAAGGTACCAAACCCTAGTAGCCTCAAAGCTAAGAGCTCATATCCCCATTTTCCCACACCCAAGTAGTGCACCCACTTCCCTGCACCTATAGACTCTTAGGTTGTGCAACTACCTCCAAGGTGCCTCACTCGATCGAATAGGGGTGCCTAGAGCACTATGACTCTAGGAGCTCCTGCGACCATTTGGGGTCTCCAAGCACCCTCGAGGTCCTCATATAAACCCTACAACTTCCAAGCTCTTTTCCTCCATCAACCCACACCAAAGTATTGCACCCTCTTCTTTGAACTTGCACTCCCTCGGGATATGCCATTACCTCCAAGGTTCCTAACTCTGTCAGACAAGGATGTACAAATAATTGTGGTTCCAGTAGTTCCTACTGACATCCTCCCTAGATCATTTTAAGGAAGTGGAATTGACACAAGATAACCTTATTCTCTTATACGCTTGGAAAATCCGGAGTTAAGATGGATCTATGCTAGCTTAGTTAACACTTACGATTTTTCTAATTTAGGCAACTTGAGATTATGATGACATAATTTTTTTCATGTTGGTTATAGATTGATGCCTATAGGCATTTAGATTGGTAGTTGAGATAGAGGGTTTGAGATTTGTTTCAAATTTAGTTATGCACTTTTTAATTTTTTAATTTAATTTTAAAAATATTATAAAAAAATTAAAATAAAATATATATATATAATATTTTGACAGTGAATTATGGGTTTTTGGGCATGTGGTATTGATCAGCCAAATTTTTGGTCCAAAGTGTTGTAAAAAAGCCTATATATAGGTGAAAATGAGGGTGAATCTCTATGGTAAAATCAAGAGTGGAGATGGATCTAGGTTGATTTAGTTAAGGCTTATGATTTTTCTAATTTTAGCATCTTGAGATATATGATGAGATAATTATTTTGATGTTTATCCAGATTTATAGTGGTAGTTGAGAGAGAGGGTTTGAGATTTGTTTCAAAAGTAATTATGCATTTTTGGGCATGTAGTATTGATAAGCCGAGGTATTGGTGCATAGTATTGTAACAAAGCCTATTTATATGTTAAAATTTTCCTAGCTAAATGAGAGTGAATCACCATGGTAAATAATCTTGTATGTTTTTTTTTAATGTATTAATTATATATTACTTCTTTTTATAATTAATAATAATAACAATAATAATTTTAAAATGAAATTATAACTTGGTTTATTTTTATAATTTCTTTTAATTTTGATAGTGTGAGATGTATTATGAGGTAAATATTTTCATGTCTATGGTGAATTATTGCTTATCCATCTTGAGCATCTATTTCCATAAATTAAAAACAGTTTAGAACAAATTTATCAATTTTTTTTTTTAATAAGTGAAAAATTAAAATATATTTAATGAGATAAATGAGAACAACAATCATTTTGAATCAAAAATATATATATTTTATTTAAAATAAATTTTATTATAATTCTTATTTATATAATGTTATAGTTATTGTTTTTACTTAAGTCTCATTAGTTGAACCATGGTATTGGCCCATACTCTTATAATAAAGACTACTTATAAGTTAAGAATCTCCATGATAAAATCAGAGTGAACCTCCATAGTATAAAATCTTATTGTATAAAATATATTAAGCTATATATAAATTTTGTTTATAATTAATAATAATAATAATAATAATTTAAAGTGAAGCTATACTTTTTTATTTTATTTTCTTTTTGAATTTTGGTAATATGTATTATGGGGTAAATGTTTTGATATCCATCACAAATTCATGACTATTTGCATCCACCTACAATTTCTAGAAATTTAAAGACATGATATAATAAATTTATTTATTGTAATTTTGATTTATAGAATCTTATATGTTTTTTTAGTTAAACAAATATTAAAGTTAAATTATAATACTAATAATAAATGTTTGATAATATTAGAATGGTGTATATTTTTGGTAGACATTTTCCCAACACCTATTTTGTAATGCTAAATAGATAAACAAAATAAAATAAAATAAAAATCTTAGCATAAAGATTTTTTTTCCATAGAGAAAAAAAAAATGTATGATTAGACTATTCTAATATTGATTTATCAACACATACAAAAGCTATTCTTATTTAGTTTTGAACCAATAAACTCCTACAAGTAAGCACATACTCTTAAATATTAAGTCCATTAAAATTATCCAAATATATATACATATTTTAATAATACAAATGATTATATAAATGGAGATTTCTTATTTTACAAAAAAAAATGTTATCCACCACTTTAATGTTTGGATTTACCATAATTTTAATCTAAATAAAATATGAATAATAAAATTCTATTATAAATTAATTTCAAATGTAATATATTTATATAAATATTTGAATATATAATATATATTTTAAAATTTTAAAATATAAATTAAAAATTAGAAAATGTAACAATACAATTTAAAGAATTATCTATAAAAAATAGCAATACAATTTCGTGGAAAAGTGTAAAAAATTATCTATTAACAATACTCGTAGATATATTGTCTAAAGGAAAAAGCTACCATAGACCATGAATGACTTATCCCAAAAAAATATTATTATTGACGAGAATAATTTATCACAAGAGTTTTATTCCAAAATTTATAAATGATGTTTAATAAATGTAATTTAGTTTTAAAATACATAAATAAATAAATACTATATCATGTATTTATTTCAATTTATTTTAAATTTCAATTTAATTTAAATTAAAGGAAGGCATTTATATTACTACTATAGATAAAATGCAGAAATATAAATTAGTAAACAAATTTACATTCCTAGAATTAAACATGGTAAACCCGCACCTGAGACATGCAAAATTAACACCATTAAAACCATCCTTGTCCATGTCACCCCCGAGTTCAAGGTTACAAATTAATTTCATATTTAATATAGTTATATAGCTATTTGAATAGATAATTTATCTTACATGTTTATTAGGAAAAGGAAAGGTGAAATGGTAATTATTAAATTTTAAAATTAGTAATAAATTAGTTTTTTTTAATCATTATATGACTTTTTGATCTTCATAAAACTTATAATGTTAACATATTAATTTTTATTTTCTTGTCAAAATCTATAATGTAAAAAAGGAAGAGAAAAAGGAAGAATTTTCTCTCGGAATCATATCTTAAAAAATAAAATAAAAATTCACCCTAAATTATTCCAAAATTAATATATATTTGTCATTTATTCATCTCTTTCTTATGGTACAATTATAACAAATCATTACTCATTCATTATAAATTGTTTGGAACTACTATTTACATAAGCATATCAATTCATTTCAATTGCATTTAATGTAATATTTAGCATGGGAAGATTGTAAACTGATAAATGGTTTTCTACGAATCGAATTTCAAATATTGTATGTTTCTAAAGCATACTGAATACAATTTTACCTTTGAATTCAAGTATCAAGGGAAGAATGAGGAACTAAACAATTTTATATAAAAGTGATCCATTAGCCGTCAGATATCCTCAAATACTTATTTTCCATATTAAATTATAGAACATTTCTCAATAATTTGAAATGGGGTATCAAGCTAAGTGGGTTTGATTGTAGGGAAAACTCCACACTTAAGGTCATTTGAGCTAGATGTCATCCGGGATGGGTGACCCTTGGAAGTAATGTGACCCTTGGAAGTGATGACTGACTCTATGTGATTCATTTCCCTAGTTTAATATTAAAGTTTTAATTTTATGGAGGTTAAACCCCTATCATCCAACTAATAAGTATTTATAATTAAATTAAATTTGTACAAGCTCTATTTGAGAATAAATATGCCTATAGACATAAATCTTTCAGCGATATTCTGTAGATGTTAAATACCATCAAATAACTATCATCCATATATTACTATTGATAACTAAATTTAAATTATGGAAACCCTTATCTAAGTAATAGTTGATTTAATTTCACAATTTATGGAATACATATACATAAGTGATTTGATTTTAATACTTTTTATTTAAAAACTACTTAGAAGGATTTTGTTCATTAAAATACAATGTAAATGAAACAAGTGGAAAAAATTAGATTGATATTGAATATTATAAGGGTAAAAATCCGAAGTTTGGTCACACTTTTGGGAGAATCAGGGGCAAAAAAAAAAATTTCTCAATAATTCAGTCGAACTTTTGTAAAAGTAAAAGTTTGGCTTAACTATTCGAGAGTTCGACCGAACTTTCAAAATTAGTTCAACCGAACTCGTTCTTCCATTTACATTGATGACGTACTGACAATATGGGCAAACAGATTTTTGGCTAAAGATGGGAAAACCGACAACAAAATTTTGGCCAGACTATTAGTTTGGCTGAACTTTTAAAATAGTTCGGCCAAACTCGTATTTCATAAATATATCAACTCGCAAACTTGTACAGGTTTCTTGTTCACATCTGTCTCGCGTCTCTGTCTCTTGTTCATTTCTTTTTGTTGTTGCTCACTTGTGCTCTGTGACTTTTTTTATTGCTCTGTTGCGCTCTGTGAATTTTTTTTCTTTGGAATTGTGCCACAACAACAAGGGGATTTTTGTTGATTGGTAGTTGCACCGCGACAACGAGGTAATTTTTGTTGATTTTTGTTGATTTTGCAGTTGCAGTTGCTCTTTTTTTTGTAATTTTGTTTTGTTGATTTTTTTTAATTTGATTTTAATTTAATTTTTTTGTTCGTAGGGAATTTGGTCTGCGTCTTCCATGATGTCTTTAGGGATCGCCCGGCTTTGTCCTCGTTGAGGCTTCGTCAGTGAATTTCTACAAATTTCCAGGTATGTGTCGATGTATCTATGCTTACAGCATGCGAATTTCTGTGAATTTCTATGTATCCATGCTTATAGCTCAATGTAATCATATACCGAGTTTCCTGTATTCTGTAATTGTAACACAACCTTTAATGGTAATATTACTAATAAATTATCAGCTCTAGTGAGATCAATATGCAGAATGACCAATTCAATTCTATATGAGTGAGTGGTTGGACTTTGCTATGTTTAAGGAGCTAGTGTCCTAGCTATAAATTCAATTTAAAGCTAGAAGGAGTTTTTTTATTTTTGAACATATAGTTCTATAGGATATATTGTCAATTTTGCAGCTATAAATTCAATTTATAGCTAGGAGGAGTTTGTTATTTTTGAACATATAGTTCTAGAGGATATATTGTCAATTGTGCCTCGGTTAGGCGCTGGGAAAAAATTAGCAACTATCGCATCTAAAAGATCTTAAGATTTGGAATCAGGAAAAAACCACCCTTCGGGTGCATTAACTACAGATATATCCGAACTTTGAGACATATCCAACTCAAAATGGTAATCTGACCTATGAGAGATTCCAACATTTTTTGTTCCCAAATTTGAACTACATACATCTTTTCCATGAAATAACATTTCATTCCACATAACCTTGTATTTTATTCTTTTTTTGAAAGGCAGTCCAAATGCTTCAAGTAATTAAGCACCTGATGATACATGCAAAAATGCATGTGCATTGTCATCTTGTTCTTTAGAGGGCCAATTGCTGCAGTTATCAGAGTCACCATTACCACCAGGATTATCACTATCTGCAGGAATAGCAGAAATCTTGTCGATGCCAGGCAGGAAACTTTCTTAACATTCTTTGTCAATGTTCAACCTATGAACATTGTTAGCCTAAATTAGCGCAGGAAAATCTGATAAGAACTCTTTATGACAAGGTTGGTAATTTATTCCAATCATGTATTGGTGATTTACTCCAAGTGTTTTAGAAATTGAAAGCATGTTATCTCCAAGAGAAGACATAAAACACTTACCTAAACCTTGTAGCGATTTTGTTTCAATATGACCAGTTGTAAGACTCCAAGATGCATTAGAGGACTCTCTAGGATCACAGGAAAATGTTTTGGTATTTGCAGAACATGACAAAAGTCTTAGGTACATAGATGGGTGGGTTTGGGAATGTGGTTCACATGAAAAGTAATAGGGAATGGATTTAGTGGAAACCTTTTATAATATCATGACTTAGACAATGAGAGAGAGAAAAAACATTTATATTGAATGTAAAACACATACATTAACTTATAATTGTGATATTTTCCCTTATTTCCAACTTAGTCCATCGTTCTATAAAAATCCCTTTTAATGAAGTAGATATATCCATAGTGATCCACTGATATTTTTCCACCAACAACTATTCCATTTTGGACTTATATATCTCAAAACTATGCTCATTGAATTTATGTATCTATATCTTTAAACTACTCAACTATTTTATTACACCATAGGAATCATTTCGATATATCTCCCATTTTAATGGCGTCTGTCACATTTTGAGAAAAACACATTACCCATAAAATTTTCCCATTTAAACCAACGTAATTTGATACAAAACATAGGTTTTAACGTTATATAGTTAATTGTTTCAAATAGATTCTTAAAAAGATGAAAAAATATTCAATGTAAAACCCATGCACATTAACATAAAATTGTGATATTTTCCCTTCTTTCTAACTTAGTCCATCCTTACAGAAAAATCCCTTTTAATAAAGTAAATATATCCATAGTGATCCACTGATATTTTTTCACCAACAACTATTACATTTTCGACTTATATATCTCAAAACTTTGCTCATTGAATTTATGCATCTATATCTTTAAACTACTCAACTATTTTATTACACCATAGGAATCATTTCGATATATCTCACATTTTAATGGGGTCTATCACATTCTGAGAAAAACACATTAGCCATAAAATTTTCCCATTGAAACCAAAAGTGATTTGATACAAAACATAGGTTTTAACCTTATATAGTTAATTGTTTCAAATAGATTCTTAATAAAATGAAAAATATTCAATGTAAAACACATGCATTAACATATAATTCTGATATTTTCCATTATTTCCAACTTAGTGGACATCCTTCTAGAAAAATCCCTTTTAATGAAGCATATATATCCATAGTGATCCACTAATATTTGTTCACCAACACCTATTGCATTTTGGACTTCTATATCTCAAAACTAAATTCATTGAATTTATGCATCTATATCTTTAAACTACTCAACGGTTTTATTAAACCATAGGAATCGTTTCAATATATCTCCCATTTTAAATGGGTCTATCACATTTCGAGAAAAACACATTAGCCATAAAAGTTTCCCATTGAAACAAAAATTAATTTCATACAAAACATAGGTTTTAACCTTATATAGTTAATTGTTTCAAATAGATTCTTAATAAAATGAAAAACATTCAATGTAAAACACATGCACATTAACATATAATTTTGATATTTTCCCTTCTTTCCAACTTACTCAATCCTTCTAGAAAAATCCCTTATATTGAATAAAATATACCCATAGTGATCCACTGATATTTGTTCACCAACAACTATTCCATTTTGGACTTATATATCTCAAAACTATGCTCATTGAATTTATGCATCTATATCTTTAAACTACTCAACTACTTTATTACACCGTAGGAATCATTTCGATATATCTCCCATTTTAATGGGGTCTATCACATTTCAAGAAAAGAACATTAGCAATAAAAGTCTCCCATTGAAACCAAAAGTGATTTGATACAAAACATATGTTTTAACCTTATATAGTTAATTGTTTCAAATATATTCTTAATAAAATGAAAAATATTCAATGTAACACACATGCATTTTAACATATAATTGTGATATTTTCACTTCTTTCCAACTTAGTCCATCATTCTAGAAAAATCCCTTTTAATGAAGCAAATATATCCATAGTGATCCACTGATATTTGTTCACCAACAACTATTCCATTTTGGACTTATATATCTCAAAACTATGCTCATTGAATTTATGCATCTATATGGTGTAAGTCACTAACTACTTTATTACACCGTAGGAATCATTTCGATATATCTCCCATTTTAATGGGGTCTATCACATTTCAAGAAAAGAACATTAGCAATAAAAGTCTCCCATTGAAACCAAAAGTGATTTGATACAAAACATATGTTTTAACCTTATATAGTTAATTGTTTCAAATATATTCTTAATAAAATGAAAAATATTCAATGTAAAACACATGCACATTAACATATAATTGTGATATTTTCCTTTCTTTCCAACTTAGTGGACATCCTTCTACAAAAATTCATTTTAATGAAGTAGATATATCCATATTCATCCACTGCTATTTGTTCACCAACAACTATTGCATTTTGGACTTGTATATATCAAAAATATGCTCATTGAATTTATGCATCTATATCTTTAAACTAGTCAACTATTTTATTAAACCATAGGAATCATTTCGATATATCTCCCATTTTAATGGGGTCTATCACATTTCAAGGAAAACACATTAGCCATAAAATTTTCCCATTGAAACAAAAATTAATTTGATACAAAACATAGGTTTTAACCTTATATAGTTAATTGTTTCAAATAGATTCTTAATAAAATGAAAAATATTCAATGTAACACACATGCATTTTAACATATAATTGTGATATTTTCACTTCTTTCCAACTTAGTCCATCATTCTAGAAAAATCCCTTTTAATGAAGCAAATATATCCATAGTGATCCACTGATATTTGTTCACCAACAACTATTCCATTTTGGACTTATATATCTCAAAACTATGCTCATTGAATTTATGCATCTATATATTTAAACTACTTAATTGTTTTATTACACCATAGGAATCTTTTCGATATATCTCCCATTTTAATGGGGTCTATCACATTTCAAATAGATTCTTAATAAAATGAAAAATATTCAATGTAAAACACATGCATTAACATATAATTGTGATATTTTCCCTTCTTTCCAACTTAGTGCACATCCTTCTAGAAAAATCCCTTTTAATGAAGCAGATATATCCATAGTGATCCACTGATATTTGTTCACAAACAATTATTCCATTTTGGACTTTTATATCTCAAAACTATGCTCATTGAATTTATGCATCTATATTTTTAAACTAATTGAAACTATTTCATTACACTATAGGAATCATTTTAATATATCTCCCATTTTAATGGGGTCTATCACCTTTCGAGAAAAACACATTAGCCATAAAAGTTTCCCATTGAAACCAAAAGTAATTTGATACAAAACATAGGTTTTTACCTTATATATTTAATTGTTTGAAATAGATTTTTAGTAAATGTAAAACACATACACATTAACATATAATTGTGATATTTTCCCTTCTTTCCAACTTAATCAATCCTTCTAGAAAAATCCCTTTTAATGAAGCAGATATATCCATAGTGATCCACTGATATTTTTTCACCAACAACTATTTCATTTTGGACTTATATATCTCAAAACTATTCTCATTGAATTTATGCATCTATATCTTTAAACTACTCAACTATTTTATTTCACCATAGGAAGCATTTTGATATATCTCCCTTTTTAATAGGGTCTATCACATTTCGAGAAAAACACATTAGCCATAAAAGTTTCCATTTGAAACCAAAAGTGATATGATAGAAAACATAGGTTTTAACCTTATATAGTTAATTGTTTCAAATATATTCTTAATAAAATGAAAAATATTCAATGTAAAACACATGAATTAACATATAATTGTGATATTTTCCCTTCTTTCCAACTTAGTGGACATCCTTCTAGAAAAATCCCTTTTAATGAAGCAGATATATCCATAGTGATCCATTGATATTTGTTCACCAAAAACTATTCCATTTTGGACTTGTGTATCTCAAAACTATGCTCATTGAATTTATGCATCTATATATTTAAACTATTCAACTATTTTATTACACCATAGGAATCATTTTGATATATCTTCCATTTTAATGGGGTCTATCACATTTCGAGAAAAAACACATTAGCCATAAAATTTTCCCATTGAAACCAAAAGTGATTTGATACAAAATATAGGTTTTAACCTTATATAGTTAATTTTTTCAAATATATTCTTAATAAAATGAAAAATATTCAATGTAAAACACATGAATTAACATACAATTTTGATATTTTCCCTTCTTTCCAACTTAGTCAACATCCTTCTAGAAAAATCCCTTTTAATGATGTAGATATATCCATATTGATCCACTGATATTTGTTCACCAACAACTACTCCATTTTGGACTTGTATATCTAAAAACTATGCTCATTGAATTTATGCATCTATATCTTTAAACTAATTGAAACTATTTTATTACACCATAGGAATCATTATGATCTATCCCCCATTTTAATGTGGTGTATCACATTTTGAGAAAAACACATTAGCCATCAAAATTTTCCCATTGAAACCAAAAGTGATTTGATACAAAACATAGGTTTTAACTAGGTATATAGTTAATTGTTTCGAATAGATTCTTAATAAAATGAAAAATATTCAATGTAAAACACATGCACATTAACATATAATTGTGATATTTTCCCTTATTTCAAACTTAGTGGACATTCTTCTAGAAAAATCCCTTTTAATGAAGCAAATATATCCATAGTGATCCACCGATATTTTTTCACCAACAACTATTCTATTTTGGACTTATACATCTCAAAAATATGCTCATTTTTTCCCAAAAACGTTTTTGTGGGGCACTACCCGTGAACACTTGTGTGGGGGGGATTTTTCGTCTATATGAAACCCTAAAATGGGGGTCCTTTCTACCCATTTTATTCCCACCACTTTGCTTAGAAAAAATATATAGTGCGTGGGGGTATTCACATAAAGAATATAACATGTATACCAAACATCCAATAATTCTCCTTAATGTGACCATCAATGTTGCAATGGTTAGAATTATTTCTACTACCCTTGCATGGATGTGTAGTGGTTATTTTATTCTTATCCTCCTATTTCTAGTTCTTATTCCCCTCCTTCATAGATTATTGGTGCTATTTTTTCTTCAAACCACTGAAGTACCATTTATTTTGGCCTATGGTTTCTAGATAATGTGTGTATACACATGGCTCATACAATATCCCTAGCTTGGAAAGAATCACTTGTTTTTGTAGATGGTTATATAGACCCCACATATACTTAAGGAGTACATTTGGGCTCTTGGGTGAGATATCCAATAATATGACCATATTTTTTAACTTAGTACACTCTTATACACCCGTATGTCTACGTAAAGTAGTGTGAGTGATTCCACGGGTCCTATACACACTTCATATGGTATAATTGGGATAGGTAGTGTTAACTTCTACAAGTTCTATAGGCAGAGTCTGTAAAGGGCCAGGTAGCCTCTGTATATCATCTTTTATGAAAGGTGACATATCAAGTAAATGCCCCTACAGTCAATCTCTTGAATAGATCTAAATAGTTCTTCATTTTAATATCCATAAAACACAACCACTTTAAGGCAAACTATGTACATGTGTCATTTCTCCCATAAATTCATGCAAAAAGTTTCTAAAGCATACATGTCATGTTGGCTTTCTCCCATTAAATTTAAAGCATGTTTTTTGTAAGTGCATAAAATAATTTTTCAAACCATGTAAATGCCATTTCTCTCAAACTTTAGGGCCTAAAAATTGAACCTAAAGTGGCTAAACTCTAATAGGATTTTGAACTTCCGTAGTATTTTAGTCTACCTATTGAGTGTTAACTTCTACAAGTTCTAAAGGAAGATTCTGTAAAGGGCCAGGTAGCCTGTGGATCTCATCTTTTCTCAAAGGTGACATATCTAGTAAATTCCCCTACAGTCAATCTCTGTAACAGATCTAAATAGAAGTTATTCACTTTAATATCCATAAACCACAAGTTCTCCCATAAATTCTTATGCAAAGTTTTTAAAGCATACATGTCATGTTGGCTTTCTCCCATTAACTTTAAAGCATTTTTTTTGTAAGTGCATAAAATAATTTTGAAAACCATGTAAATGTCATTTCTCTCAAACTTTAAGGCCTAAAAATTGGACATAAAGTGGTTGAATTATCGTAGGATTTTGAACTTCCAATATAGTATTTTAGTCTATCTGTTGAGTGTTAACTTCTACAAATTCTAAAGGCAGAGTCTATAAATTTCCAGGTAGCCTCTAGATCTCATCTTTTCTCAAAGGTGACATATCCAGTAAATGCCCCTATGTTCAATCTCTATAACAGATCTAAATAGAAGTTCTTCATTTTAATATCCAGAAACCATTGCCACTCTAAGGAAAACCTTGTACATGTGTCATTTATCCCTTCTCCTATAAAATTTTAGGCAAACTTTAAGGCATGTGTCATTTCTATTTCATTTCTCCCACAACCTCATAAAGGTGTGAATTTTGACATAACTAGTTGTTTTAGTAAGTGCATAAAATTCGTTTCTCCCACAAACTCATAAAGGTGTGACTTTTGACATAACTAGTTGTTTTAGTAAGTGCATAAAATTCATTTCCCCCACAAACTAAAGGCTTCCTCCCATTAATTCTAGATGTGAATTCTACCATGAAATTTTTAAGCCAAAATTTAAGATAAACCATGCACATGTCATTTATCTCATGCACATGTGTCATTTCTCCCATGCATTGTAATAAATGTCAATTTAATATATATTTTTATTGAATTTGTTTTTTTTTCAGGGATAAAAAAACCACTAAATATGGTTGAAAAATGGAAATTATGCATAGATGTTTCTTGCTATCCCAATCCAGGGAAAGCAGTGATTACATATGTGCTTTACAAAATTTCGACTAGCAAAGTCATCCAAAGGAAAATGAATATACCGGGAAGAACAACAAATAATGAGGCATATTATATTGGTTGATAAAAGGCTTGGGAATAGATATGGAGTATGGATCAAATGGAATTGTAGTTTTCATCAATTCTGAACTTTTGTGCAACCAGATGAATGGCGTGTACCAAGTTAAGAAGGATAGGCTAAAATAACTACATGGAATAGCAAACAATATTGTTAGCCAATTTCAATTTTTTAGTATAAGACATTGTACAAATGTGAATAAGATGTCTGTTGATCTATTGCGTGGGGAAATGCCAATTTAGGATTCATATGTCAAATATGAATTAATATATGAATTATAATTATATGGGGCAATGCCAATGCAATATTCATCTCTCAAAGATGAATTAGTATTGAGATGCTCTCCTTCAAAATTTATTGATGGAAATTGTAACATATCTTGGGTATGTGTGTGTTTTGTAGTTATAAATGTGTATTTTTTAATGACCATGTGTTTTTTTCAATTATATACCAAGTGTTCTCCCACCACACCATGTAAAGCGCAACTTTACGAACTTCACATTTGCAACAAGTGGTAAAATTCACATTTTTATAAAATTAAAATGTGAGGACTTCAACAAATTTTTGTTTAAATGGATTTCCATGCTTCTTTTTTAATTTCCATGTGTTTTTTTCAATTTTATACCAAGTGTGCTCCCACTGTGTAAAGCGCAATTTGGTGAACTTGACATTTTATAAAAAAAATTGCTTAAATTGAGTTTCACACATCATTTTTTGCTTTGAAAGTTGTGTTTTACATCATTTTTGTACACTAAATTACGTTAATTTTCTGAAATTTATTTTGAATTTATTTTAAATAGTAATTTAAAAAATAATTGTAAATGTCCACCGTAGATATATATATATATCATGGAGGATGAACGACGAAGATCAAAAGAATCCCATATCTCTACGAGAGAGGGGGATTAGGGATCGAGGGATGTTCATGGTATTTAAATATAATCCTAAATATCCATACATATACATACATGTGTGTACATATGGAATTGATTTTTATCAACTTTGTGAGTTAAATTAGTTGTTAATAAGTTTCATTTTTTATTTTTTAGGAGCTAAGAGGAGAAGGGTCTCTACTCCATCAATGGAGCATGCCCATGGTTCACCTAGTCGTGTTATAGTTCATGTAATTTAATACATGAATATGTACATGTATTTATATTTATGAATGTATTTTTCAATTGATTATAAATTCATATTTGTTTATGAAGCTTCTCTCTCGTCTCGATAGGTTAGTGGTGGTTCAAATCCCCTTAGAGGGCCATCAATAAGTGCTAGCAGGTTGCGTGAAAGTGGTGATATTTATTCCCCGAGAGGCCAATCAATGGATGGTCGTGTTGGTTCTCAGCAGGGTCACTCTGGTTCTCAATAGTCTCAGGGTGGGCAAAATGCTAGCCAATCACATCGAGGTGGCCATCAATTTGAATATTTTTTCATTCAATTTGTACAAATTTGTTTACATGTGTTTTTTCTAATATACAAAATTTAATATATTGATGCATAGGCTAAAAATGCTCCAAATGTTGGTCAAAAAAGACGTAGGGAAGAACGCTTCATTCAAGAAGAAGGTTGTCCACCCACCATGACTTATTCGACCAACATTTACGATATACATTGGGAAAGAAACATGAAGCAATGCACCTTAGAAAGGTGTCAACACCTTCATGAAAAATCACAGAGAGATCTCGTGGCTTGGACTCTACTTGCTGAGAATTGACAAAGCTTGGAAATAGTTACACACTCTTTAGGCAAACTAGTAGATGTGTACTGAAAGCTTGGGCAAACCACTAATACTTTTGTAGAAGTCATGAGAAAAAGAAAGAAAATAGTGATGGGTCCCGATAAATAGGAGGTTATTAAAAAAAGAGTTACAACAGCAATGGCAACGTCTATGCTTAATTTCAAAGAAGGGCCAAAAATAAAGATATTGAAGGTGCAATATTTCAAGCACCCTGATATAACTCACTATTTATATGATAGACACCTTGTGGCCTATGGAAGACTCCCATGGAATGATGAGGTTCCACTTTACTTTGAAAATTTATTTTATGCAGAATTCATTTTGCAAATGAAACCCAATTACAATTGTTAGCCTCTTTCATAAAGGAAATTATAAATCCAAAATTACATAAATTAAATAATTTAAAGTTAGGATAAATATATTTATTAAATTAGAATATTTAATAAATATTAGAGATACTTAGAATTAGAATTTTGTTAGTAAAAATAGGACTCTAGAATAGAGTCGTTTCCTAGGCTCTAAAATAGAACTAAAGTTAGTAGAATGGTTAGAAGGTCATTTATTGTAAATGGACACTTGTTGGTTTTCCAAGTCATCCATAACTAGATTAAGTTAGAACATAGAGCTTATAAATAGGTTAGTTTCCTAATTTCATTGTAGTGAGAGTTTACGTTTGTAAACTCCTGCAATTTGTTATGTAATCTCTTTTCATGATCAATAAAGTTATGTGTCTGAGGACACTTCTGAATCTACATGTGGTATCAAAGCTTATGGTGTGTTATGTTGAGGACCTATTGAGAGAGTTGTTTTCTACTATGTAAATCTTGTGCGTGTGGCTGGGTGCAAAGTCTGAATGCCGAAGTATCCGTGAGAATGGTGAGATAAAAGTTGTAAAGTCCAAATTATTGTATACATTTGTCATTTCGTATGATCGAAGGCGATCTTGGCAATGAGGGACCACAGTTGATCGATTCTCTGTGCACAAACCAAAGACAACAACTGAAGGCGTATTTTAAAGGTGGTATGAATCTCTGTTATTGTTGTTATACTAAACTACCGAGCTATGTGCATCCTTTATAATTTGTTGGGTCGGCGGAGGAAATGTTAAAGATGAGCAAGCATAGCTTGTGCTGTAAAAAGAATTATTTTCTTTTTTTTTTAGAAGAACTGTTAATTAAATGAAGCATGATCATTTAACATGATTTCTGGCTCAGAGGCGATTAGTTTCAAATTTTAATGTATATCAACCGATCTTGAGTGGCTTATGGTTACATCTGCGTTTTGTTTAAATTTTTAACGTCGTAGCTTTCAAACTCGTTTATGGGGATGTTTCCGTTGTCTGCATATGAATTAAATCGATCAAGGGGGTCGTTTCCGCCCTCACTTTAGCCTTTAAAACTGTTGGTGATAATAACATTGGAGTTTTCGGCATAGCTTGTGAAGCTTGTCAAGATGTCATTGGCATCCTTCTAGTAGGCAGCGAAGTCATTCTCTATGACACTGAAGTTGTCAGCGTAGGTGGTGAAATTTTTAATGGTCGCGTTACTGTCTGTTCCAAAGTTCTTGAAATGGTTATCGGAAACGTTGATATTGGATCCATAACTAGAGAAATTGGTATTGACCGCACTGCATTCGCTACCATACATTGTAAAACCTTCAATCTTCAACATTGGTTTGGGGCACGTAATTTGCAAAAGCTTGCGATCCTGCATTGCTATCCTACCCATATCCTTTGAAATCGTCTTTCACCACTATTCTTTCAAATTTTTTCAAACTAGTACAATTTTGTATCCATCTCCTGCGTTGCATGTTCAGCAGCGATCGGCAATCATGCTTATCGCATAACAGCGTAACAGCATCAGTTGTTGTCCCTCCACCTACTGTTATTAATCGAGTTCTTAAAGATATTTTCCGTGAAGGGCCTCCAAAAACAAAATCTAGTCTGAATCGTCGTAAATATACATGGAATATCAAAGGTGCTCCACTTGAATCGTTGTTCACACAATTCTCTTTACAATTCCTGTTTTTCTATCAGTCATGTTTCAAGCAGCTCCTTTCTTCTCCATGAACATTACTGGAAAGTGAAATTTGTGGAATTTTCGAGCCCTCCGTTACAGATCCAACAGTGTTAATCATTTTGCATTGAGGATCGAACTTATTTGAAGAGCTGCGTGTATTTCGGAAGTACACATGTAGATTCAGAAGTTCGTGCACTCAATTGATTTTGCTTAAAGGAAGGGTGTCGAACACTGTCGAAAATGCATCCAAGAAAGCTTACAATGATTTTAATGATTCACTTGTTCTCTTAAAAATTCATTAAAAATGAATTTTTAATGATTCACTTAAAACAATGAATTTGATTCAAGTTCTGAAATGGATTTGCAAGAACGCTAATGTAGACTTTGCTTTGAAATGCCTTAACTTGACTAAGTGAATTTGATTGTTGATGTAGAATGTTGATGTAGACAATATTTGATTATATGTTGTAGTGGCACAAATGCATGTGTTCATCTTGCAGTTATTTCGTTACATGTGTTGTTCTTTCTGATATTGAACTTTATTTATGCGATATTAAATGAGATTATTGATGTGTCACAACTAGACACAAATCAAAAAGCAACAACATGGAGCCACAAAAAACATGCGCCATCACAAACACACATGGTGTACCTAAGATCCCCTTATTCAATTTCGGGCGGATCTAGGACACTTTAACACCACAAATCATATGTCTTTATTAAGTATTGAGGTCATCGACCTTTCATCTTTTACAACATTTCCACTGAAGCTTTCTAAAACAATGAGAATCGAACTCTTGCAAATTTTGGAAACAAATGTCTTCAAAAATCGTGTGCACTTATCACTCCAAACACAAAAAAGAAATGACACCCTATTTCTCCAAGTGACAACGTATTACGCCACACTTAAAAAGATACACACTTATCTCTCCAAAAATTTCAAAACGTCACCCTTATTACTCCAAAACAAAATAATGTCATGAAAAAACAAAGCACTTACTCCAGTCATTATCTCTCCTCCCTTCACTCACTTTATTTTATTTACAATGCATAGCTTAAACCTTTACATCCATTTTACCAAATTTGTAAAGGCTAGAAAATTCAAGTCACTTATCTATTCTTACAAATAAAAAGTGATCATACTAACTCCCTTGTTTAAAACTTTTTAAAAATATACTTGGTGATGTCACTTAAAAAACTGAATTTTACGTTCACTTAAAAAAATGAATGAAAGCACAACGATTTATGATATATCAATTTCCTTTTATGGGAAAACAACCTTCGTTGTTACCACCCAAAATACATGCAGCTCTTCATATAAGTTCGATCTTCAATGCAAAATTATTAACACCGTTGGATCTGTAACAGAGGGCTCGAAAATTCCACCACGTTCACTTGCCAGTAACATTCATGGAGAAGAAAGGAGCTGCTCGAAACATAACTAATAGAAAAACAAGAATTGTAAAGAGAATTGTGTGAACAACGATTCAAGTGGAGCACCTTTGATATTCCGTGTATATTTATCACCATTCAGACTAGATTTTGTTTTTGGAGGCCCTTCATGGAAAATATCTTTAAGAACTCGATTAAGAACAATAGGTGGAGGAATAACAGCTGATGTTGTTACGCTCTTATGCGATAAGCATGATTGCCGATTGCTACTGAACATGCAAAGCAGAAGATGGATACAAAATTGCACTATTTTTTAAACTCTAAATCAAACAAGCAACAAGTTCACATCTCCTGCAAGCAAGCATGAGTATTCATTCAAGAAATTTGCACCAAGTCAGTACAAATATCAAACCATCAAGCGAGCTAGAGTGAAGTTCATTGCAGCAACCATCAAAGCAACCAAACAAGTTCAACTCTAACACCAATCAAGCAAGTTGAGATTGAAATCAAGCAAGCGTGGCTATTCATTCAAGTGAGCGTGAAGTCCTCAAGTAAGTCAAGTGAGTGCTTAAACAAACATGATCGTCGTCAAGCGAGCATGAATTCTATAGTTTAAGCAAGAAAGTTCTACAACTCTAGCAAGTGTTCCCAGCAAGTGTAATAAGCCACAAATCAAGTGAGCATGCCATTCAAGCCACATTCAAGCGAGCCTGTCATTCAAGTGAAATAGTTCAAAGAATGACATCTACAACAAGAGAGCCTGATTTCAATTGAGCAAGTTTAGATGGCACAACATATTCAGTTGTTAAACATTCTTCACAGTTTGATCATCTCAAGTGACGAAGACATGGTGCAAGTCAGCAAAGAAACTCTTGCTAATCTTTCATGGCATCTACGACAAACACATGAAACCATTGAGTCTCTTCAACTCGAGTCACAACTTCAAAGGATTGAATTGCAAGAAAAGAGTGATACTTTCAAGTCTTTGAACCATCCAGATGATAATTCATTCATTCAAACAGCTTCAAGTTTCGAATTTGTTCCAGTTCAAATTTCTTCCAAGCCCATCATCAAGCCCTCGAAAGAAATTCAAAATAACAAGAATCGAAGAGGCTTAGGATATGTCAATGATAACACCAACTTATATATTCCAGATTATTCCAAGCCCAATAAGTTCGTTAGTGGAGGATTTATTGCACAACTCACCTCAGCAAGTTCTAAGAAAGTTGCAGACAACTAGCAATGCACGCCACCCAAAATTGCAGACAAACCGAATTGCACGCAACCTGAAGTTGAATTCCAACAGAAATGTTCTCATTATCAAAGAATCGGTCATATGAAAGATCAGTTTTTTGATCTCCATCCTTGTCGCCATTGTGGCAAGCCCAATCATTCCTCAGAAAAATGTCTCAACCAACAAACATCAGTCATATTGAAAATACATTATGAATGGATCGACCCTTGGAAATGGTCATCCACAGTCAAAATATTGTCTCATTTCTACAACCGAATACAATCACACATAGTGCAGCCAACAGTGAAAATATCATAGTACTCTCATGTAGTTGAACGGGGGAGTACACCAGTGTAAAACTCCTACACCTAAAGGGGGGGAGTTCAGGAATACTTTCCAAGAGAAGTGTCTCTCCTTTCAGTTGCCAAAGGGGGGAAAATGTCAATGAAATTGACAGTGGTTGTCAAACTGAAAGTCTCGAAAAAACTAGCAAAAGTAGCCAGTGGGCATCAACAAATTTTCCAGTGGGCAGTCGACAGCAAAGAAGCAATGAATAATTTTCAGCACAGCAAAAGAAACAGTGAGTTGTTTTTGACATCATCAGCCAGTGGGCTTTGAACAAATTTTGTTAGTGGACAAAGGATGCTGATTTCATGCAAAGGATGTGGGGAGGGATCAGATATCCTTGAAGGGGGGAATGTTAGCCTCTTTCATAAAGACAATTATAAATCCAAAATTACATAAATTAAATAATGTAAAGTTAGGATAAATATATTTATTAAATTAGAATATTTAATAAATATTAGAGATACTTAGAATTATAATTTTGTTAGTAAAAATAGGACTCTAGAATAGAGTCATTTCCTAGGTTTTAAAATAGGAGTAAAGTTAGTAGAATGGTTAGAAGGTCATTTATTGTAAATGGACACTTGTTGGTTTTCCAGGTGATCCATAACTAGATTAAGTTAGAACATAGAGCTTATAAATAGGTTAGTTTCCTAATTTCATTGTAATGAGAGTTTACGTTTGTAAACTCCTGCAATTTGTTATGTAATCTATTTTCATGATCAATAAAGTTATGTGTCTGAGGACACTTCTGAATCTACAACAATGACCTTCCCTCTAAATTTTTTGGTCCTAGGAAAGGTCAATTGTGTGACCATAGGGGCGCTAGGCATGATGCTGAGTTGCCTCGTCTTGAACCACCATTGGTTAGTTGACCTTTTCGTGTCGAAACTTTGCGATCAGAGATGGAAGCCACTTCTCAAATTAGTCAAGAAGCAATGGATGCCATTATCTACAATGTTCATAGTGGATTGGGTGGAGTCGATGTTTGTCTGAATTGACAATGAGCACGTGAGAATGCACACACTAATTTTGTGTATTATACAGATGAAGAGATTGACAACATGTGTTGAATATCTCAAAACATATCCAAATAATTGTCACAATGGTTGGCATGACCTAATTGTTCATGAGGAAGAGGGCATGGGAACAGTATGTGTTAATGGTTAGGGTTCAATTATTTTAACACATGTACAATTTGTAATAAATACATATATATATAAATTTATTTGTATACATTAATCTAACAAAAATGTACCATTATATGTTAACACCATTTGCAGTTGTCACGCTTGATGAATGAAGAAAATGTTAATATCACGTTCGGAGCCTCTGGTTCAAACAATCAAGATGGTTCTCACCATCAAGATATGTTGGCAAATGTTAGTGTTTTTTAAGTGATATTTTTAAAATAAATAATTGTGCACACATGTACATGTACATATATATAATAAAATGTTTTAACAGATTCTGATTCCGTCCGATGTTTTTGGAATGGCGGTACCTTCTTCTTCCTTAGGAGATGTACCTTCTACTTCCTTAGGAGATGTGTCAAATCCACAACAACAAGTATGGAAATTTTTTCACTTCTAAAATTTATTTTTTTAAGTTATATACTCCACCTTAAAAAGTTCCATTAAAAAAAGAGATATATCTATATCTTGAGTTATTTTAAATTTTTTGAATTTTAGGTTTTTGGAGATTTTCTTTATGAACCACTCTTAGGAGATGTGTCAAATCTGACAACACAAGTGATCTGAAATCGTGAGAACAAAGAATTTCTCATACAGAGATTGACTGTAGAGGGCATTCACCGGATATTTCACCTTTACTAGAAAGGATGAATCCGGAGGCTACCTGGCCCTTCTACAGACTCTGCCTAAAGAAATAAAATGTAATCACTAATGATCTTGATCAATGAAATTATTTGTTTTTAAGTTCAAAGTATTCATTGATCTGTTTTTATGTGTGAATAAGCAAGAATATATGTTCTGCAATTGAAGTGTAGAGGTTTGATGATAAAATAACAAGTTTTGTTTACTGTATAAACTTGTTTTGGAAAAGCATGCTTATGAAAATTTATTGTTTAAACTATCAGAATCTGGAAATAAACAGCCAAAATATACAGAGTGACAGCAGATATTTGTTTAAGCGGTTCACCCCTCTCTTGGGCTACCTCCGCTGGTCCAAAAGCCTCTAATTAGGCTCAGTCCTCCTTTGATTAAATGCTGAAAATGAAATTACATCTGTATAAAAGCCTCTAAAGGAAAAATAGACTGCTAAAACAGATTCAGAATATCCAAATCAGTCTAAAATGACTACAAATTCACCTCCATTGGATGAAGGTAGTCCAATGCAGCTCTCTTTCCCTTTGACCCTGATGGCTCCACGATCAAAAGCGCTGTAAAATTCGCAGATAGAATTCCCTGATGGCTCTGCAGACACTTCCAACAGCTCCAGAATGATCTCTACACCCAAAATAAAAAAAAAATTCGTCTCAAAAAACCTCTCCTAGCAAAAGTTATGCCACATTTACTCCATCTGCCCATTACACTAAACAAAATCCAGCTAAAACTGGAGAACTGGAGTTAACTCCAGTTAAAAGTGGCAACTACTCCAACTTTGTCGGGCGCGCTCTAAATTCGGCGGACGGTTAACTCTGAACATTAAGTGTAACGGTTATACCCCTCCGTGTTCATATGCGTCGGAGGTTTGCAAACGGTTTTCATTTATTATAACGTTTTTTAATAAAACGCCATATCACATGTCAAACGTTTTAACCGCCGGTTTATATGCGCGCCAACGGTTTTGTGCCACGGTTCCGCACTGTGGGTTCTATGCAGAGGGGGCTGGCCCCCTTTTGGGCCTCGCCCAAAACCAAATTCAAATTTAAATAGAATTTGTGCCGAACATTAAACAAGAACCAATGTTGTGGCCCATTGGTCGGGTCACTCCGCTTACATCCGGCCGACCAGGGTTCCATTCCTGCACGCGACCATATAAAAAATTTTAAAACGCGCCATTTCCATTCCACTTTGGGGCCCACGTGGCGGCCTCCGGGCTAGCCACGTGGCGCCCGATGATAGGCTGCCAGCGGAATATTCCCCAGAATATTCTGTGGAATATTCCACGGAATATTCCCAGAATATTCTGTGGAATATTCTTTTTTTAAATCAAAATTTTTCATAAGTCAAATTTGGCATTTTTAATTGAAATTGAGAGATCTTTAAACTTGAATAACTTCTGCATACGACATCGGATTTGAGTGCCGTTTGCGGCGTTGGGATCGTTTCGCTGAACACTTTCCAGTCGATCTATTTTGGAGCCATTCTGAGCAACTTCATTTTTGAGCATTTTTCTTCAAGAGACTTGATCTCCTGATCACACCTCCCAAATGGGAAGCTTTTGGACCCTCAAAAGCTTTATGATTACTGAAACTGATGATGTGGAGACTGATTCTCCACTCTTCCACCTTTGAACAACTGAAATCTGCCCGATTTCATCAACTGAAGCTTTTGAGAAAATGATAACCTGTCTCTGGAATCAACTGATCTACCATTGCTAAGATTGACTGAGTCATGATGCAAATGATTAAAATTTGCAGAACAGCAATTGTACTTTGCAGAAAATAAACTTTCTCTACATTGATCAAACTTCCAGAAAGACTTAAAATAACCTTCACCTTTCAAACTGTTCCCATGGCGAATTGTACCATTCTGAAACCAAATTTTTCCCATGCTGAATTTTGTGTCCTTCTTGCTTGCACTGCTTTGCTTTGACACTTCATTTTCTGCATTGGCTGACCCAAAAGGTAATTCGTGCAACATAACATCATCTTTTCTCAAAGACGAACTGTTATCAAACTGAGACAAATCATTAGCAACATCATAAAATGGCAAATGCTCAAAATCTTGTCGTTTCAACATCAACAAAGTTAGACTTTGACTTGCATTAACCAATCTTTTCAATTGACCTGCATGGAGTAAATAAGATTCCATCTTCTTCTTGTGAGCTCTCACAATGTACTCTTTACCATCTTTGAACAAGTGATACTTGTTTTCATGGCGATGAAAGATGGCCTTCCTGTCAAACAAATAAGGACTTCCCAAAACCATACCTGAGATGTCAAGCGGCACCACATCAAGTTCCACGATGTCAACAAAGTGTGCAGTTATTGCAAAGCGCAATATGCACTTCCTTGAAACCTGCAAATTGGCATCCTTGCAAATCCATCCAAGTGGATAAGGCTTCGGATGTGGAATGGTCTCAAGTTTCAGCTGCTTGACCAAATCTTCAGAAATAAGATTAGCTTGTGACCCACTGTCAAATAGTGTGTCAATTTTGGTATGTTTTGAAATTACCCTCACTTGGAAAAGCTCTATTCTCCTCTTTTCATCATGAGTATCTTTGTGACAATTCAAAGAACTAGAACTGGGAATTGTGTCTTGCACCACTTCTTTCCCCTTAGTGTTCTTTAAAACCATGCCTATGCTTTTTGTCTCATCTCTTGAGTCTGACCCTAAGTCTTGCTCAACTATTGCAACAGTTTTCTCCTTTTCCTTGGTCTTGTTTTTGTTCTTGAATTTTTCTGGTTTCAGTTCAGGATGAAGCTTCCAACAATGATCTTCATCATGACTAGTCTTCGAACAGTTCTTGCAAAAGAACTTTCCTTTGTCCTTTCTTGAATTAGCAACTCTTTTCTTTCCTTTGTTTTGAAAATTACTATCCTCATCAAAAATATTCTTTCCTCTAGCTTCTAAATGTGTAGCCTGCACACAGACTTCATCTAAGCTGGTAGGATTAAACATTAGGATAGTATGTTGCAGATAATTGTGCAAACCACCTATGTATTTCAATAAGGTGTCTTGACTTTGTAAGTCTACCCCAAGTAGAAGGGCTCTCCTTCTAAACTCTTGGGTATAATCTTGCACATTTTGACCTTTAAGTTGCTTAAAATTTTGCCAATTCATGATGGCTTTCTGAATATGAGCAAGAGGATAAAACTGTTTCTTAATGGCTGTAATAAACTCATTCCATGTTAGAGTTATCTTACCATGCTTTTTAATCTCCTCTCTAGTCTTGGCTTCCCACCAAACCAAAGCTGCTCCATCCATTCTCAAAGAGGCTAATTGGATTTTTGTTTCATCATCATGCAAATTCTGGATTCTGAGATAGACTTCCAGCTGTCTTATCCAGTTATCCAATTTCTCTGCATTAACATCACCATTAAACATTGGCAACTCAAACTTTACATCAAGCTTCAACAAAGGATTTTTAAAAGAGGTTTTTGTTTTATGTGACTGATTAACAGAAGTAGAAGAGGATGATGTGGAGGAAGAGGATGACGATGGAGATGAAGGATCACCATTTCCTCCATTCCCTTTCTTAGAATCATCTTTGTCTTTCTTCCCTCCTGAAGAACCTCCTTCTTCTCTTTGGTTTCTAGACCCTTCTCCAGCAGTCCTATCATTTCTATCCTGGTATAGGATCCTAACCATCTCAGTCAAGTCCAAGAAAGATTTTCTAAAGACTCTTTCTTCTTCCTTGGGATCCATTTCCTCATGTACTTCTCCTTCTCTGGATGACATGTTTGAGGCTGATTCTAAAGCTATTGAGGATGAAATGGAAGGTGGATATAATGGCACTCTAGCCCTCCTTGGTTGAGGATTAAACTGTTCTCTAACCAATTGACCTTCCCCTCTTTGCAATTTCAGCCTAGTAAGCATCAAGATTTGCAAAATAACGCAATTTACTTGCACAAATTTCACAAACTCTTAAGAAAAACCTTAAGCTCCGATACCAACCTGATCTGAAATCGTGAGAACAAAGAATTTCTCGTACAGAGATTGACTGTAGAGGGCATTCACCGGATATTTCACCTTTACTAGAAAGGATGAATTCGGAGGCTACCTGGCCCTTCTACAGACTCTGCCTAAAGAAATAAAATGTAATCACTAATGATCTTGATCAATGAAAGTATTTTTTTTTAAGTTCAAAGTATTCATTGACTGCTTTTATGTGTGAATAAGCAAAGAATATATGTTCGCAATTCTGAAGTGTAGAGGTTTGATGATAAAATAACAAGTTTTATTGTATAAACTATTTTTGGAAAAGCATGCTTATGAAAATTTATAGAGGAAACTATCGACTGAAATAAAGAAAATATACAGAGTATGCAGATATTTGTTTAAGCGCTCACCTCTCTTGGGAAACACCGCTGTCCAAAAGCCTCTAATTAGGCTCAGTCCTCTTTTGATTAAATGCTGAAAATGAAATTACATCTGTATAAAAGCCTCTAAAGGAAAAATATACTGCTAAAACAGACTCAGAAGATCCAAATCAGTCTAAAATGACTACAAATTCACCTCCATTGGATGAAGGTAGCCCAATGCAGCTCTCTTTCCCTTTGGCCCTGATGGCTCCACGATCAAAAGCGCTGTAAAATTCGCAGATAGAATGCCCTGATGGCTCTGCAGACACTTCCAACAGCTCCAGAATGATCTCTACACCCAAAATCAAAAAAAAATTCGTCTCCAAAGACCTCTCCTAGCAAAAGTTATGCCACATTTACTCCAACTGCCCATTACACTAAACAAACTCCAGCTAAAACTGGAGAACTGGAGTTAACTCCAGTTAAAAGTGGCAACTACTCCAACTTTGTCGGGCGCGCTCTAAATTCAGCGGACAGTTAACTCTGAACATTAAGTGTAACGGTTATACCCCTCCGCGTTCATATGCGTCGGAGGTTTGCAAACGGTTTTCATTTATTATAACGTTTTTTAATAAAATGCCATATCACATGTCAAACGTTTTAACCGTCGATTTATATGCGCGCCAACGGTTTTGTGCCACGGTTCCGCACTGTGGGTTCTATGCAGAGGGGGCTGGCCCTTAGGGGCTGGCCCCCTTTTGGGCCCCTCCCAAAACCAAATTCAAATTTAAATAGAATTTGTGTCGAACATTAAACAAGAACCAATGTTGTGGCCCATTGGTCGGGTCACTCCGCTTACATCCGGCCGACCAGGGTTCCATTCCTGCCCGCGACCATATAAAAAATTTTAAAACGCGCCATTTCCATTCCACTTTGGGGCCCACGTGGCGGCCTCCGGGCTAGCCACGTGGCGCCCGATGATAGGCTGCCAGCAGAATATTCCCCAGAATATTCTGTGGAATATTCCACGAAATATTCCCAGAATATTCTGTGGAATATTCTTTTTTTTAATAAAAAATTTTCATAAGTCAAATTTGGCATTTTTAATTGAAATTGAGAGATCTTTAAACTTGAATAACTTCTGCATACGACATCGGATTTGAGTGCCATTCGCGGCGTTGGGATTGTTTCGCTGAACACTTTCCAGTCGATCTATTTTGGAGTCATTCTGAGCAACTTCATTTTTGAGCATTTTTCTTCAAGAGACTTGATCTCCTGATCAACAAGTATTCAATTTTTCACTTAAATATATATATGTTTTAAGTTATAAGTTATAAATTGAAGCTTAAAAGCTTTATTATAAATTGAGATCTAGAGATTTTGATTTATTTTAATTTTTTTGAATTTTAGGTTTCTGGAGATTTTATTTTGGAGCCTCTCTTAGGAGATGTGCCAAAACCACCAGCAGAAGTGTTCAATTTTTCACTGAAATATATATTTTTTTAAGTTATGCTTTATAAATTCAAGTTTGAAAGTTTTATTATAAATTGAGATCTTGATCTTGAGTTATTTTATACTTTTAAATTTTTTGAATTTTAGGTTTCTATAGAGGATTTATTTTCTCCACGGACTCTAGCGACGAAGATAGGAACATCCACGCCATTTCAACCATTTTAACAAGTTGTCTAACTTTTTTTTTTAATATTATTTAAAATAAGTTTATATATATTCATTTGAAATTTGAATTTTTTTAATATATATGTATATGTATATGTATATGTATCTATATATGTATATGTATATATATATAATTGTACATGTATATTGTATAGTTTACTGTTGGAGATGCTCCCGTGGGTGAAGTTGTAGCACACGAGCAACAAATGGGGAGGTGACCTCATGAGGTATTGCATGATTTTTTTTTTTTATATTTTGTTTTTTACATGAAGTTCTATATATTCTCACTCAATTTTAAAACATCAAATTTTAATGTTTGTACACATTGTTTTTCTTTTGAACTACATTTGGCATGTGAAGTAATGTTGTGTTATAATTTTTTTTGTTTTTAAAATGTAAGGTTTGGATGGTTGAACTACATTTGGCATGTGAAGTAATGTTGTGACCTATATTTTTTTTGTTAAATTAAAACTTAATTTTTGGATGGTTGATCTACATTTGGCATGTGATATAATGTTAAATATTTGTATTGGATATTTGAACTACAATTGGCATGGCATGTGAAGTAATGTTGTGATATAATCAAAAATTTTTTAAAACTCAAGTTTTGGATGGTTGAACTACATTTGGCATGTGATTATTATATTATGTTTTGTTTTTAAAATTCAAGTTGTCATTTTCTAAACAAAAAAAAAAAAATCACATGAATATATGTACATGTAGAAATGATTTTACACATGTTTGAATATATATATGTTAAAATGATTGAAGTACAATACATATTCATGTATATATATAAACAATCATAATAGTCTAGGTCTTGTTAGATTTGTTGAAAACAATCATAAAATTTTAAAAATGCAATCTATAATGTATATATATCCAGTACGTGCAAAATTTTTCATCAATGCATGTATAGAAAAGCCACTTTCAGTTAATTCGATTCTAGAACATATATATCCAGTACGTTCAACATTTTTCATCAATGCATATAGAAAAGTTATTTGAATAGTTAATTTCTTTCTAGAACATATATATCGAGTACTTAAACATTTTTCATCAATGTGCATGTAGAAAAGCTACTTTCAATTAATTGCCTAGAACATGTATATATCCAATACGTGCAACATTTTTCATCAATGCACATAGAAAAACTACTTTCAATTAATTTCATTCTAGAACATATATATCCAGTACATGCAACATTTTTCATCAATTCACATAGAAAAGCTACTTTCAGCGAATTGCATTCTAGAACACACACACACACACACACACACACACACACATATATATACATGCAACATTTTTAATCAATGCATGTATATAAAATCTACTTTCAGTTGATACTAGTGTGCATGTACCAAAACAATGTACATGTGAAAACACTTGCACATATAACCTAACAAGGAAGCTCAATTTTTAGTTGAGTTCTGGAAGTTCTAAAACATGAATCCAAAGAGAACAAATTGTTGTGCAGTTCAATCAAAAAAATTCCAATGGAATGCCATCTTCAATGAGCCGTTCATGATTGGATTTTTCTATTTTCCATTTCTTAATTTTCATTTTTTTATTTGATTCAACTTCTATCAACTTTATGTGTGCTGCACACACCAGGTGACTATATTGACAACTTATGACATCGGGTTCATAGTCATCAAAGTAAACAAAATAGCCACTTTGATTAGTTTGTCTGAAAAACAACCTTTCAGTATAATAGATCCTCTTTCATATGGAAACCCGTGATCATTATAGTTTTCTAATAATTTCATTTTTTGTTTAGTGAAGTGCATCAAATAATACTTCACATTTTCATCATTGTCAGTTGGTGCAATTACAGCAAAAACATCTCCTGCATAATAAAACAAACTTAAAAAACTTGTGTATTTAAATTTATTTCTAGATCTCTATCATTTGAAAGTAATTCAAATGTTACCTTCTCTAACAAGACCAGAAACTCGATCACCATCAGATGATATTGTAGTCTCCTCTTATTGCATTTCTTCAAACATTGCAACAAACATTTTCCTCTTTGTATTTAGCTCTGTATGTTTCCAATATTTTACATATATTTTGTTTTCACAAACATCATTGGATTTTGTGTTGTTTATGCAAACATGACCAAAACAAGAATATTTTCTTTTATCCAATGCAAACACATTTGTGGAAAAATTGGTTTTAATTGAATGCAATTTTCGAGTCCCTTTTACTGTTTCAATGCCATTTCCAATTGATCTATCTACATATTCAATCCCAATATGAAAAAACAACCTATATACGGAAAATTCAAGGAAGCATGTAAATATTATATCAAAATACCATCAAAGATCATCATTACATGATAAATGTACATTGTTTAAAATTAGATATGTAATAAAAATTAAATTTAATGTACCTTCGCACTTCCTTGATCGATTAGTCTCATGGCTTAGAGCAGCGATGCACCATTGAACAACTTCTTTAGCATCCAAAAGTTTATTTACAGAGGGGTTCATTTTATATCTTCAAATTTCTCGTTTTATGCATGCCCCTGCACTGTCATGTTCTCCTTTTCTATGGTCAGTCTTAAAGAAATTCCAACAATGTTTAATGCAGGTTTTCTTATAAAGACAACACAACCAAAAGAATGATTGTGAAGATTTGAATTGACCTACGCATCCATCTGACCATATCCAATGTTCATTCAATTTTATTCCACGACTTTTCAAGGACTCATAAATCTTTCCAAAATAGTTTTGTGCAAAATATGTATCATGTGTACGATCGTCACTGATATAAAAGTCATATTCTTTAATAACATGTCGATTTTCACTGGTGCTTTCTATATGATCGACGTTTTTTCAGCATGTCTATATAGAATATGAATGAGCATGGAGACTTTGTCAGAATGATAGTATTCACTCTAAATTTCTTTTTTTGGAACAAATGTGTAGTTTTCTGCACACTCAATTACTGACAAAATGGTCCCTTAAGGAAAAAATTCATGGGATTTTTTGAATTTCAAGTCTTGCCATCGAGCTCTATAGGAATTCTTGGTGTATTTATAAATTTATGCCTCGAACTTTCTCAAAAAAACTAACACACAAATTTATTCTTCCTTTAATTCAATTCTTTTATCACTATTTGAACCTTGAATCGATGTATGGATATATTCATATCTCTTCCATTTCACTTTCATGCTTTACAATTATTGGTCATTTATATCAATACGAAATTTGTTTTGAATTCTAATCAAATTTCCACAATCATTGCATTTTTTACCACCAAATCATTTCTTTTGGTAAAATAATTCATGACTTTCTCTTTCACTTAGAATTTGAGATATGAAATCACAGATAGTGGAAGGAGGAGGTGAATATTTCCAAAATTTTCTACTAAATTTAAGGAATGTATCATAATATAACTCAAATTCCACATGATAACGACAACAATAAATGTCACGTACAGTGATAGGTTCTACATAACATGGTTTTTGTTGAACAAAAGCACTGATTGAGACATGAATTTCACGATTCTCTTCTTTGAACTTGTTGAAAAACTCTATCTAAGTAGTTTCCAATAATTGTTTTTCATGTTCTTCGTACTGATTTCGTGTTATTCTTCTTCGCATCACATCCCTTGCATTTGGAAAAACACATTATTTTTTCTTCCAATATTCATATATTGCTTTTTTAACATTTTCTCCATGTCTATCTTTGTATGGCTACCTACAAATAGCTCTCCAACAAGTGATTTCATCATTTACATATATTTGCAACCGAAATTTTCGATGTTTGTGCAATTTTTTTCATGAGGTTCCTAATGCTCGTGCCATAGATTTTACCAAGCGATTCTCTTTAGTACTTGATGAAACCACTGCCATATATATTACTCTATGTACAACTAAAACATATTTTTGTCTAGATCTTCTAAATGAATTTATAGCACTATTTATAATTTGTATCACATTTTCCTTCATTTTTTTATCTTTTGTTGATTTTCGAATACCGAATAAAGTCGTAGCTTCTTTTAATTTCCTTAATGATAGGAGACCTTTCAACATTTGGGCTTGAGCTGTCACATTTTCCTTTATGAATTACGTATCAAAGTGCGTTTAACACGTTATCATATAACATGGTCAACTCTTTTATCTCCATATGTGTGAGTGTCAACATTTTATAACATCTCATCATCGACATTGATTTCATTTGTACATATTTGAATGAATATTACATAATAAGTTTACATATTCAATAAATTAATTAATTAATAAACATGCATAATTTCAATAATACATGCATGTGTTCAACATATATATATATATATATATATATATATATATATATATATATATATATATATATATATATATATATATATATATATATATATATATATATATATATATTGTGATTCAATTTCTTCACTTGAAATTCTTTCAACATTTTCACCATCTTCAATCATTGGTTCAATATCTTTTTCACTCTCTTTCAAAATTTTGTATCTCATCATCAATGTTTCGAGAAATATCTCTCTCTGTTTACATTGCAAAATATTTTTCAAATTAGTTCATCAAATAAAAATTAATCTTCACATTTTAAACTAGGAAAATTTTAAATATAAAATTCATAATATTTACATTTACATACCTGTTTCAACTTCTATTTGAGGTTGATTTTCCCTTTCAATATTTGAGAGTGCTTTTCTCTTTCTTTTTTGAGATTCTCGTCTCTTCTCTACGTTCCTCAAGGTCTCTTTTTCGATCATATTTTCTCGTGCAATTCCTTCGATTTCCCATGATAATAGAGTATGAAGTTCAAAAATTTAGACAAAAACTCAATTAAAAAAACATCACAAAATATTTAATTAAAAAAAAAAACTCATTTTAAAAATTTTGCAAAAAATACATACCTCGATCCAAAACACTTACTTTAAAAGATCCGAGAAAAAAATGTATTATAAAAATGAAACGAAGCTCAAAATATTTCCTTCCAAGTCCTGCAAAAAAAATTCATTTAAAAAGTTAGACAAAAACTCATTTTAAAAAATCATTATAAAAGATTTACTTCAACCCAAAACACGTACTCTAAAAAAATGCTAGTTCAAAAAATACCTCCAAAAAATGTCCATTAAAAATTAATTCCTTCTTAAAAAACGCCACTTTAAAAAATGCTTTAAAAAAACCTCTAAAAAAATATCACTTTAAAAAATACCTCCAAAAAATGTCCTTTGAATATTATGCCTAAAGATTCCTTTCGAAATTAAGCCTAAAAAGATTCCTTTGAAAATTAAGCCCAAAACCTCTAGAAACAATGAAAATTATGTCCAAATCCATACCTTCAAAAACAATTGAAGCTCAAAAATCATCCAAAAAATGCATCACATACCTCCAAGAAATGTCCTTTGAATGTAATGCCCTTTGAATGTACCTCCAAGAAAAGTCCTTAAACCAAAAAAAATCCTTTGCACAAATGTCCTTTGAATGTACCTCCAAGAAAATTCCTTAAACCCAAAACAATCCTTTGCAAAATGTCATTTGAATGTACCTCTAAGAAAATCCCTTAAACCCAAAACAATTCTTTGCAAAATCAAACCAAGACCTTTGCAAAAGCAAACCAAATATGCAGAAATATGCAAAAATAATGAATTCTTTCGCGGCAATTTATATTGTTGGAAATGTTTTTTTTTTAGGGGCTTCGTGGTATTTTCAAGCCGACGAAAGTTGGGTAAAAGTTCGGTCAAACTTTTATGTCATTAAACTTGACAGGCCGTCGGTGAAAAAAAAAATCGATCGAAATTTTTTTAATAGTTTAACCGAACTAACACATCTGCAATTACGCAGAGCCGAGATCTGAATACATATCTTCAACTTTGGACTCATTAAACTCCATGAAACATTATAAATTAACTATCGGAACCAAGACAAGCATTTTCAGAATTCAATCTACTTTCAAGAAATATAACGTTTATGGAATTTCATAAATATTTACTAATTTTAATTAATTTTGTAATAAAATGGGTGCAAACAATTTCTGAAGATCATTATGATTCAGTGAAATCATAATTCTGTATCTTCCGAAATACACTATAAAAAAAATGAAAAAATTATGGTGCATTACATTGGTCCATTGTCTCTAATGGGTAGTTTTTAGATTTTTAATTATAACTTATATGTTAAGAAATTTGGTGTGTCACAAAACATATTCAAAATATTAAGTTTTTTCATATAGAACCATTTCAAAAAATTCTAGTAATTATGATATGCATCAATTCGCTTTGTAAATATAACGAAACCGAAGTAGACTCTGTCTAGATTGTTGTAACACATTTTGTTTCTCAAAAACACAAAGTTTCAAAGAATATAGCAGTGCGTATTAACATGACTTCTTATGAATTCTTTGATTGTTAAAAAACACACACTCAAAGAAACTCTAAGTTGACATTATCAAATGTGTATACAAAAATTCCAAAAAATGAGTAATAGAAAGCTAATAAAAATTTTCGCAACTTTTGTTTTTATCGCAAAATGAAACTCTAAACAGAAAAAATTTGTTTTGGCTTGCAGAAAGTTGAAGAACATAAAGGGAAAAAAGTGTAACTCAACTTCACATTTTAAGTATTTTAAAAGTTTAAAATAAAACAAAATGTAAAATACGAAATAAAATTATTTCAAAGTTCAAAATGGTTAACAAATTTCCTTTCAATGCATTCGACATGTAAACAGGTTTGTAATACATTTGATACCTTATAAATATATTACACATATTTTATCCTTCCAAGCACAAATAATTATTGTTTTGCATAATTATTTAAACTATTTATCAATGCTTATACAATTGGTTATATCAAAAATGGATATTTTCTCAAATACCAATCTCATATTTATGTCGTAAGGCATTATTATTTGAAAACAACTTTCCTAGCTGCCACTCTGTCTATATTTGAGCCATTGGATGAAATGTTAGATGATTGAAATGTCTATATTTGAGCCATTGGATGAAATGTTAGATGATTGAAATGTTTTAGACCATTAGATCCAATACCTTATTCAACCTTAACTAACTAACTGAATATTACTAATGTCATCTTGCAATTTGAATCATTTCTTTGTCTCACCCTCCAATGGCCAGAAAAACGCGGACGCTTAATGACTTCTCCTCAATTTTTCTGGCATCGAATGGCTACCTTCTGACATCATGTATTCATGAAAATCTCCATTGATCACTAGTCCCTCTGCTAACCAGATTTGAAACCACGATCGCAATGACAGCGATAGGCAAAGTATGGCTAAAGTTTCCTGTGCAAAGTATGGCTAAAGTTTCATGTCCAACAACGTCCTGGAATGCTAGGATAGCCAGTGGGAAAATCAGTCCAGCCGTTGCACAAGCTAAAATGGTGAAAACAAAGCCCAAAATGAAGTGGCCTATGCTTACTCTTCCTCGATTTTCGTTGTTGGACCAGTTTGATCCAGACACAAGCACAGTAGCAAGAAGAAAGTTGTTGAATCAAAAGAGAAGTGAACAAGCCACTGTAAGCGAAGGAGACGATGCAGACAATAGCAACACCATAATTTCCAGACGAGAACATATTTGGGGATAACAAATAATGAATTTTTCATTTTTTATAATAATAATAGCTTTAAAAAAAAAAAGAATACCCTTTAAAAAATAAACGCTTCACTCCTCAGCACTTTTACAGATAATTTTTGTTCTCCGTCATTTAAGGGTTGTGAGAGAATTTTAATTGCAATCAACTCGATATTCAAGCTCCTTTCACAGATAATTTTTGTTCTCCATCATTTAAGGGTTCTGAGAGAATTTTAATTGCAATCAACTCGATATTCAAGCTCCTTGAATGATTTGAAAAGAGAATGATTCAATAAAATTTTCTTTCTAATTTATATTAAAGATTTGTAAATCAGTCCAGCCGCTGCACAAGCTAAAATGGTGAAAACAAAGCCCAAAATGAACTGGCCTATGCTTACTCTTCCTCGATTTTCGTTGTTGGACCAGTTTGATCCAGACACAAGCACAGTAGCAAGAAGAAAGTTGCTGAATCAAAAGAGAAGCGAACAAGCCACTGTAAGCGAAGGAGACAACGCAGAGAATAGCAACACCATAATTTCCAGACGAGAACATATTTGGTGGTAACAAATAAATGAATTTTTCATTTTTTATAATAATAGCTTTTAAAAAAAAATACCCTTTAAAAAAGAAACGCTTCACTCCTCAGCACTTTCACAGATAATTTTTGTTCTCCATCATTTAAAGGTTCTGAGAGAATTTTAATTGCAATCAAATCGATATTCAAGCTCCTTGAATGATTTGAAAAGAGAATGATTCAATAAAAGTTTCTTTCTAATTTATATCAAAGATTTGTAGTGTCGTTCTTGGCAAAGAATTTGGTTGATCCTTGGATGCTTAATATTCCTTGACTAAACCCACCTTTCTCAGGAAAACTAGTGTAATTTTAGCGTAATTTTAGGATATTTGGGTAATTTTTCTTTGAGAGTTTGTGCATTGTATTAAGTAATTGCAAACTGTCTATCATCAGCATGAAGATTACAGACCTTAAAATTTTATAAACTAACCATGTGTGTTATAGATTCAGAGACCTGTATAGTATATAAACAAACAACTCTTTATTTGGAATGATGGACTTCAATTTGTATTGGAATGGAATTATCTCTTCTTTCTGTCAATCCTGTATGAAAGTGTGTATTTAAACTTTTGCCCAGCTACAAGTTGACTCTTGTATTTTACATAGATTCTTATAATTGATGATAAATTGAACCAATACCATGATCTTACAGAGAAATGAAAAGCATGTATCATCATTTAGTTTAAAGCAATGCAGATCCATCTTAGCCCTGAATCTATTATGCACCATGGGTATCAAACTGCACCATGTACCAATCTCAATGTTTTCAAATCCACTTTGTGTGATTAAATATTGGCACAATGTTTGACACAGAAATGGTTGATGCATATCCCTTGTCAAATACACCTCTTGTTAAAGGAAATGTAGTTCTAAATTTCCATTTCTGGTAACTATGAATGCATTTCAATAGTGTTTTTTTTTTAGCTATAAAATATGTTTAGATTCACATTTCCATAAATAAAAGTTGTCTAATTTGTAAAAATATTCCCAACTTAAGCTTAGTTAGAATTACTGTGGATTAGACTAAATTCAGTGACCAGCAAATCCATGAATATTGGTTCTTGCATTACAAACTATATAGCAATTTTCTTGAGATTTCACTGGTGTACATGTATATTACATTTACATTTAAAACACTTCAATTCCACCCTCGTGTACATGTATATTACATCTACATAAAACACTTCAATTCCACCCTCGTTATATCACTAAAGGCCTATATATCAGAGTGGCCATTTAGTTTCACCCGAACAATTTTCTTGAATTCCTTTTCCGATTCAGATTATGCTGCCCCAAAATGACAAAATAAAGCACATATCTTAAGTCAACTTTCAGTTCCAGGGTTTTGAAAAAACATAAGCAAATAGGATTACATATTTATGGTTAAGATTATATTTTCTTGAAGCATCCTTCCATTTCAAATCAAGTTCTCAAATCAAGCTCTTTGAAATGGTATCTCGAAGCACATAACTTTAGTCACTTTTCTATTTCAGGATTTCAAGAAAAATTAAGTAAATGGAAGAATAGACATACAGGTAAGACAATATTTTAATGAATTCTTCTTCCCTTTCAAATTAAGCTCTACAAAATGATAAATTAAAATGCATTTCTGAAATTGGCTTTTAATTCCAGGGTTTTAATAAATATGGCTAAAGTTTCCTATCCAACAACGTCGTGGAATGCTAGGATAGCCAGTGGGAAAATCAGTCTAGCCGTTGTACAGGCTAAAATGGTAAAAACAAAGCCCAAAATGAAGTGGCCTATGCTTACTCCTTTTCGATTTTCGTTGTTGGACCAGTTTGATCCAGACACAAGCACATTAACAAGAAGAAAGTTGAATGAATTCAAATTACAAGTTATTATCTGGTGCTGAATCAAAAGAGAAGCGAACAAGACACTGTAAGCGAAGGAGACGGCGCAGAGAATAGCAACACCAGTGGAACAAAGCGGTGAGATCATAATTGTCGAACGAGAACATATTTGGGATCAAATAATGAATTTTTCTTTTTTTTATAATAATATCTTAAAAAAAATATACGTTGAGGCTCGTGTTGAGAATGCAAATTCAAATTCAAATTCAAAGTTTAAGGACCATTCTCAGGCCTCTAATAATTAACCCAGAAATCTCAACGAACCAAGGAGCGTTGTTAGTTGCTTTATTGTTACATTTTTTCTACGTTTTATCTTTAGATGTTTTTTGTTTTCTAATTCCAGAGGCAAAAATTCTTTCAGTCTTATAGTAAAATCACATTTATTGATTTTCTACAAAGAATCTAGTTTTCAACACCTCGTATCGTGATGATTTTGCATTGAGTTCGATTTTTTATTTCCCTTTCGTATAGCATGTTGTGTTGATTAAGGTTTTCGATTTTTTTTTAATGTTATATATATATATAGTTTGGTAAGATGGTGGTGATATTTACAAGGATTACAATTTATTATTTTAATTGCATTTATAACATCAAATGACAATATTATAAGAGTAAATTTATATTAATTTAGCCAAAGTCTTGACTTAGTTCCTTGTAGCAATGATCCCGTGCTTTTTGAGTATCTACAGAAAACAAATCATTTTACTAACTCATACCATATTAGGTTTAATATATATAAAGTTTATAATGTTAAGGTTTTTATGTATCATGGTTTATAATATTAGGGTTTATGTTTTATATATTATCATTTAATATTTGGTTTAGAATATTAGGTTTTATAATATTAGCTTTAAAATATTGGGTTTTAATACATATTTATTTTATTAATGATGAGTAAAACCCTGTAGTGAATGCAAAACACAATTTTATTCTTAATGCAAGTTCCATATTATGCTATCCACTTACGGCGTTTCCTTTGCAACATTTGGTGCAATTGCTAGTTGATAACATGACCACATTTTTTGATATGTTAATCATTGGCCTTATTAGTCCCTCCTAAGGCTCATTAAACACTATTACTTTAACATTGACTAATGCAATTTGTAATGTTTAACTTTTAAAAATGTTTCTTTCTAATATTATTAAAAAAACTATTTTTCAAATATTTGATTGGGCCGTAACTTTAACGTTTTATTACAAAGTTTGCACAATATTATGTCATGTGGATATAATGTTTTATTATAAGGATTTTTCCCATAATTTCTAGATATTGTTGACATATTTAAAAATACTTCATACTTATTAAATAACATATTTATCATCAATTACTTCCCACTAGTTAATTTAGCATTTTCAAATGCAACTAATAATCTTTTATGTAATTTTGTTTAGAGCATAATTTCTAACTTTATTGATAGGTATTAAACTTCCCTATAACACTTGTTTGTTAATTTTGTAATAAATACATTACCATATAGTTAAAATTTAATCTCTTCATAAAAAGAAAGAATATAAACAAACTAGAAAGAATATAAACAAACTAAGAACATTATTCTAAGAGAAAACCTAAAAATATAGATCATTACCAAGAACATTTATTTTAAATGTTGAATGCTCAGAAATGCAATGAACTTAATTAGAAGCATTTCTTATTATATTGAATGCTTATAAATGCAATTAACCTCTAATTAATTAATAACTTTCAGCATTTGGAATTTCTTATTATAAGTTTCATTGTCATCTTACAATCTAATTGTCTCTCTCCGTAGCCATTAATTACGCAAAGTTTAGTAATGGTAAATTAAATAAAATTTAATTTAATTTCTGTATTTTAAAATCATAAATAATTATAATTATTAATTTATGGACTGATTAGCATCGGAAGATGCCGCTGCCTGTTCTCTTTCTCTATTCCACTGTTCAATTTTTGCTCTCCTCTCTGCACTGCCTTCTCGCACTGAACTTCTATTCCTCCTAGGGCTGTGGCTCCTGCTCTGTTCTCTTTCTCTATTCCACTGTTCAATTTTCGCTCTCCTCCCTGCACTGCCTTCTCGCACTGAACTTCTATTCCTCCTAGGGCTGTGGCTCCTGCTCCGTTCTCGTCTGTGACCTGGACTGCGGCTCCGTGACCTTCTACCATGTCTATCATCATGATAACTTGAATAATCCCTCTCGTTACTCCTACCATAACCACGACCACCACGAGGACGATCATCATAACCACGACCACCATACCCACGGCCACCACGAGGACGATCATCATAACCATGGTGTCTTTCTACAGAATGCCGTGGGCTAAGACTTCGACTCCTGCTTCTACTGTGACCATCGCCATGTCGTCTATACCGTCCAAATAATTCCCGTCTCAGCTCCCTGTGCAAAAGAAAAATCAGAAATAGAAGCAAATAACTACAATAGTAAAAGATTTCTTCAACCAAGAGTACTGAACTCGTATATCACAGGAACTATAGAATCATAGACATATATCTGATAATCTTGCCTGCTTATCTTCTTAAGGTGCATAAAGTTACAGTAGCCACCACGGTTGCATGTATTCTCTTCATATTGCCTACACGTTGCTTCGCGGAAGTCAGTAACAGGACAGAAATCCACTATGATTGCCCGTCCTGTCAGAAGAAAAGAGAAGTTTTTGGTGACGAAAATATACAGTTAATTACACCAAAAAAATTATTCATCGATATAAAACAAGATATATAGAAAGATTTATTTGAAATATTAAAACAAGATATACAAACGCCAAAAAACAAAAATTAACTGGAGCAACAAAATCAACTTATCAAGACAATAACTGAGATCAAATTTCCCAAATACGACCCTTCTTAGAGGTAACATTATGATTTTTGGGGATGGATTAAAATTATAAGCTTCACCTATCTCTATCATTGAACACATTGAACTGGAAAATTCAAACCCCTCATTGAACTGGAAAATTCAAACTCCTACGTTTAAGATTAATTGTTAAATTCATACGAAGTTAATCAGTTACAACTGCTTTGAATCATAAGAAACTGATAATGATTACATCAATAGCAACATTCAATAAGCAAGAAATCACATAAAGTTCATTACCTGCATAAAATCTACCAGTCAAAGCCCGCAACGCAGCAGCAGCATGTTCTTCCTTCCTGAACTGTACATAAACATTGCCAACCTGTAGTACAGAGAAAATATTAAGCAACACAGATAAAATGAGAAATAAAAAGCAACAACTGTTTTCATAAATGATGATAAAATAGATTATAATAATCACCATGTGATCAGCCAAGTTGTCACAAACATTCAAGCTTTCAATTTCTCCATACTTCCCAAGTTCGTCAAATATATCTTCATAGAAATCCTGCAGCAAATCAATACAAGAATATGGAAGGAAAATAATTTAGTAATGACAAGCCTCGTTCATCTCTAGGAACAGTATTAATAACCTTTAAAGTCTTGAAAAACTGAAGATTTAGAATACAGTTTCAGATGGACTTGGCTTGATGACCGAAATTGCTTGAGGAAATTAACGTAAAAACAATATGTAGCTGTCAAGTTTCAGGTGATGCAAAAAGACCACCCCAAACAGTTTTCAGAGAGATACAACCACAACAATGATGTCGAGTATACAGGCTGTAAATATAAAAATAATCAATAATATATGCCTCTTTATGCCTGGATGACGGTGGCTGGTTCCATTTTCCACCCTTCCTTTTGTAAAATTCTATACGTCGTATATCCATATTTTTCTAATGGATTGTTAAACGAATCATTTCATTTAAAAATTAAAAAATAAAGTTATAATATACACAATAATAGATCTCTACCTCAAAATGTTCATGGATCCTTTTAGGATCCAGGGCATGACCCTGAGGATCCATCCCTGGTGTAATCATATCTAGCCTCTGATACATGTTAGATAGAAGAAGAGTGGGGCTGATGCTAGGCCTTGTGTGTTGTCGGGAACAACGATCTCCATGCCTGCAAGCTCCAATTTTAAAGTAGAAAGGGCAGTTCACTCTATCTTTCTCAGTAGCAAAGATGGAAGCCAAGTGTTCTGCCATAATTTCAAATAGTTACAAAATAGTGAGGCCTTCTGAATCCAACTATCAGCTTCAACCTTTCACAGATTATCAGCACTTTCCCAGCCTGAACAAAACCACACAAATCCAAATCCCATGTTAGGTTTAACCATCAATTATAGTGAAAATTGACTTAAAAATTTAAGATTGTAATGTATACTTACACACTACCAAATATGTGGGCACTGAAATATTCAACATAATATTTTAATGACAATAAAATATTTCGATCTTAATATGTGCTGAGTAGCAAATCATATTTGTGCAACAATGCAAATCAAGCATGTTTACTTTAATCAATTTTCTGATGGTGCATGTGACATTTAAATATTCAAATAATCAGTTTGCCTTAATTTCGGGTATGAGAAACAAGTTCAGGCTTTTTGGGTGTAGTAATATAGTTAGCCTCATGTTCTAGGCAAGAATGATAAACACTTTTCAAGCATTCATTTTATTTTTGTTTTTTTATTTTTTTTGAAAATTTATTAAAACCAAAGAAGAGGAAAAGGAAATAGAAAATGGAACTTCGAATTAATAATAAGGAAATAGAAAATGGAACATAGAATTAATAATAAGGAAATATAAACGGAAAGTAGAAGTAATAATTTTTGTACAGGTGTACCCTATTTCGCCTCCAAACATCAAGAGTGTGGAAAGTGAACAGATCATGCACCATGTAATATTTTTTTTGATAGTATCTGTTTTTTTTGCTCTTGCTGATAGCTTGTTTTGTGTATTTTGTTTTCATAATTTTTGTTTATTATTCTGGTAAGCTGAGGCTGTGTACAATTCAACTTTTGTATGAAATCCATGCACTAAAGTCATTTAGATATTTTTAGTGTTCCAAAACAAATTCATGGATACATTTTAGTTAATAGTCAAATGAAGTTTTAATGTTCCAAAACAAACATATAAATATGGTGCTAAATCTGGTGCTTTAAGTACCTTTAAGTAGTAGGATCAGTTCTCAAATGAAATTGCAAAGAAAAATTGGGAGAGGGTCAAAAGTACCCAAAATTCACTGTCAGCTGTAAGCTAATTAATTATAAGATGCATAAAATAAGAATGTTATAAACAAAATTTTTGCAAAATTGTTATGGATAAATCAGGGTCATGTCATGGTAGAGTGCTACAACTCTGTTGATTTCAAAGAAAAAAAACCAGATAAAAATAAAAATAAATAAAATAACCTAAATAGCATATATTATAACAAGGCTTAATGGGTAGAAAACAAAATTTAATAGCAAGCATTGAGACTAAGCCTCAAACAGTAATATATATCACTAAAACTATCTTTTACTGGTTGAATTTATGAAACCCTAAAAACTAGAGCAAAAAAAACACCGGTCCTCCACAATTTGCACAATTTCAATCGTTCTGCTTTGGCTAGATAAATAAACTACAGCTTTCTCAAAAACGCAAAGATAATCTTTAAAACAATCAACCTGCTAAAAAAAATATAAAATCAACTGCGAAGAAAATGGAGAAACTCGCAGATTCACCTGTAGCCGTACCAACTACCATTGAAATTCCTTCAAACTTGTGGAACGAACACCTTCAGCCTCTCTTATTGTTACTCGCACAGCAGACGCTCGATTGCACCCAAAACAAAAAGGTGAGATCTCACAAGCACTGTGCTTGGTTAATTATATAGCTAATGGCACCGGTAGTGTAGTATGTGGTAGGTGGTAATCAATAGAGGATGGTCCCGAAGACACATCTAGAGGCCGACATAATGTGCCAAAGTCAATAGTAGAATGCCAGGGCACAATCCTACATGGATTGCGTTTTCATATTTGTATATATCTAATTTAACCACTATTCATTATGTTGTTTTCTTAACCATCTCTTTTTAACTAAGGAAGAAGGGGTATATCATGTTGGGAATGTTTTTTTAATTCTTTTTATTCCCTAAAAAGGGATATGATATTGGCACATGTTGCTTTCAGATTGTTGTTTTGAATAAATACTTATATATTGATTTTGGTTTAGTGAGATGTATTTAGCTATATAAATAAAATGGTTAGTAGATATAGATAATTATCAATTTATAATAATTAAATATTTATTTTATAATTTATTTTATATTGTGAAAATTAAGAAAAATCATAAAAATTAATTAAATTGCAATTTTATTTAAATTGTATTATTATTATTATTATTATTATTATTTATACAAATAGTTAAAAATGTGTATGTTTAAAAAAATATATAACAAGATGTTTGACCATGTAGATTCACTCCATTTTACGATGGAGATTCTTAGCATAAAATAGACTTTGTTACCACCGGCTAATACTATATTTTATCAATACCAGGTGCCCAAAAAACGATAATCTATTTCATGGTTAAAATATTTTTTAGATGCATTATATATATATATATATATATATATATATATATATATATATATATATATATATATATAGTTTAATATCAAATTAAAAAGAAAAAAGGTCACAACTACTTTTGAGAGAAATTTCAACCCTCTATTTTTACTACTACCAAAGTTAAATATCTATGGTCTACCTATTAATTATTAATAATTAAATTAAAATTTTAGAAACCCTATTCCAAAGTTAAATCCCTATTGTCCACCTATTAATTATTAATAATTAAGTTAAAATTCTAGAAACCCTATTTCCAAATAGACTTCAAGAAATTATTGAATTATGTCTATCTAATTAATTTTTTATTTTCCCTAAAAATCATGTACTTAGTTAATCACAATTTAATTTTGTTTCATGAAAATAGTTTTTCCTTAAAAACCATTTTCATAAGATAAAATTAGATCATTTCCAACTAAATACATATCATAATATCTATATTAAAAAAAATACAAACCTTCCACATTGAACCATAACACTAAATAATCATTAGTAAGAAATAGCTCAAGTAAGAGACACTAAAACATCTTTAGCACTAAATGACTTGAATAAGAAGTTTAAACACTCATTAGCTCTTTGGAATTTTAGAGCCACAATAAATGGCAAAAGGTGGCACCTCATCGTCATTTCACTTTGAAGGCTAGATCACAACAAGTGTCAACTCATCTGTATTTCACTTCAAGAGCTAGCCCATAACACTTGTAGGCCTAGTTATAATTAAGGTCTTCTCATGCACCTCTTGTATCTTATTATGGCGAATCACCTTCTAATATGGATAACATAATGTAATGGCTCATTGCTATTCAGTAGGTGTTGTAATTCAATGTGGTGACTTCTCAACGTCCTCAATTTCTTTGTGATTAGATGGAACCATGTATGAATTATTGTAATTGGGTTAGAAAGGGATTTGGAAACACTTATCCCATGTTACATTATCAAGATCAAGATAAATATCCATGGTCACCTTATTGATTTACACCTAGATTCGCAACTAGAAGTTTTCTAGTTGCAAGTTGCAAGACCCCGTAAAGAAAACTATGATTGCTTCATTTTTGCAAAAAAGGATTTAATTAAGTAAATTTTTCATATATAAAACAAAATTTGTAACTTTGAAATTCACTCAACATTATTGAAATGAATTATCCACCATCACTTATCACTAAGGATGGCAATTTTGTGGGAAAATGGAATTGGGGAGAGGTGATTATAGAAATACTTTGCTCATTTCCAAGCCACTTTGAACTTGTAACATCATTAAAGAATATGGTTTAAGGTTTTGGCATTTCAATAAAGACACATTTAAGAAGAGTGACTCTTATATATATTATTTACTAATCAATAGACTATTTGTCATGCAATGGGGATTGGGTAAAGGTATCTTTCTTGGCTCAAGGGGAGATGGAATATTCTAGATGGTATTAAGTTGGTTGAATGTTTTAATAAACCTTGACTTCAATCTCAAAACTATTCATGTACCAATGTGATGCTTTCCATTGCATCGTTTACAAACATCATCCTCTTATATTTGAAAAGGTGTTCTTTGTAGTTGTAACTCTAGATCATCCACCAAATCTTACATAGGGTTTTTGTAACATCTCTGACCCACCATTGGTCAACCGTGGAGAAAATTTTCATTTAAGAATTTCTACATAAATATTTATCTACACTCTTATATATATATATGGCACTTAGTTGATTTGTCAATGTGTGGAACCATTGCACACACATTCTCCGTACAACCTAATCCTCCACACAACATCCATACTTAACCATTTTGGAGGATGTGCGAGATGTTTTTCATGCCACGCCCTTCACACAACCTAGTCCTCCACACAACATCCATACATAACCACTCTCAAGGACATCTGAAATATTTTTCATACCACATACTTGACACAACCCAATCCTCTACACAACATCCATGCTTAACCATTATTGAGGATGTTCAGAAGTTTTAGCATACCACATTCTCTGCATAACCCAGTCCTCTGCACTAACCTTTAATTAATTTTAATACCATTAATGCCTCCAACTGCCAGTTGGGGCATATCTATGTGCCTAATAGCTCTTGTAACCTACCTTCTGGGAAATTCCCCTTCTCATTTCATTTCATGCATCACATTATGTGTATGGGTGGATGGTAAATGCAAAAACTCATGGATTAATGTATATTTCTACAATTTTCAACCTTAAATTATGATTCATATGCATTTCAAAAAAGGACATGAATTATTGCAGTAAAAAAATGAATAATAACATAAAATAACCACACTTTATTTTCACCAACTCGCTATAAACTTCCAAAATTCCTTCTAGCTATAAACCATGTTGTTCATTTTTTGTCCACAATGGGTCACCCCCAAGCTAGGGCTTCGACTCCATGGGGAAATAGATTACCCAAATCTAGGTACATGTCTAGTACCATAAATCAAATGGCCAAGGTACCAAACCCTAGTAGCCTCACACCTAAGAGCTCATATCCCCCATTTTCCCACACCGAAGTAGTGCACCCACTTCTCTGCACCTATAGACTCTTAGGTTATGAAACTACCTCCAAGGTGCCTTACTCAGTCGAATAGGGGTCCGTTGACGGGAAAAATCTATCTCGCCAACAACAGGGATCTCCCCTGTAAAAGGTCCCAATTAGACCTTGAACCATTTGGAATAGGGATCCCATCTCGGGGGTGTGGGTCCCGCTACCGCTGATTTCTCCTTTCTCCGGGTCTCGCTTAAGCTCTATAAACCACTCGGACACACACTTAATCAAATGATACAAGACATATGATTGATGCATTAAATGTGCATATAACACTATGAGTAGCAAGAGGAAATAATAAATCATAAGTAGCGAAGGGAGTGTTGTTAACAACACATCATTCGGGTCATGCTTGTAAACCGTTTCGACCACAAAAGAAACAATTCCTCATTGTGAGAACACCCTTCACTTCCTAAAATTTTTTAAATGATAACACAAATGCTAATAAACAAAGCCATCGTCGTCATAAGAAAGTGAAATGAAGTCAACCACCATTAACATACTCAACAAACTCGTTATGCAATTGTGATATGAATTGAAGATACAGCTTCCCTTAATCTAAATATGTTCGTGAAAACTAAAAATATAATACTCAATAGTGCTCATACATATGACAACACCGGATCCACAAAGGGATTTTTTCAAAAATTCTTGTATTCATTCTCAAATGTGTAATCCTCTGCAATACAATGTACTCAGCTCGAGTCCCAAACAAACGATCTTTTTTACAAGCTCCCGAAGGAGTATTTATAAGACAAAACTTGCCCTTTGGGGCTTCCCTAGCTTTTCGCCTTCTTGTCTATTGGTTGCCCTTACGACTTGAAGGATTTTGTAACCTCGCGACTTGCCAACATCCGTGACCTCACCGATTTCATGACTTGCGACCCTGGAACAACTGCGACCCGCGATCTTGGACCATCCGTGACCTCGCGACCACATGAAACAACAACTTCTATTTGTCGGGGATGTCATTGTCGTACAAAGGGAAATTTCCCCGTTGTGGGAGAGTGGTGTTTCTGTTGTGAGTGAGATACTGAGCATCCGCATAATGCAGGTTTTGTTGTCGATTTGAAAACCAGTTATGTATCCTCTGGGGAGGGCTAGCAGCTCTCTTCATTTGGGTGGACATCATTGTTTCCTTGTGTTACCTACAAGAAAACAAATTGAATCAACCATATATATTATATATACGTATATATATATACATATAATATATACGTATATATATATACATATACACACACGTTAGGGAATCAACATAAACATGTAATAATTTGGTCACAGTTAAAATCAGTTAGACCCCTGTGTAGTCAAATGTTGTGTCACGGCATGGACTCTATTGAGTTCTTCCAGGTTTTTAATGTTTGTGGCGAGGTCCATCATAGAATAAGAAAAACCCCCTGCCAGCGCCATCTCCCACAGAACACGATGGGTTTATAGCCTCCAACTTTGACTTAGTAGAAGCTCAGGAAAATTTAATATACAGGCATTGTGAACAAGTGTGCTCGATTATGTACATCTCATGCATTCAGGTTGTGATCTCTGTGTATAACAGCAAGCGATGTTCCAGAAAACTAGTTCCTTGCATGAGTGGCGAATCACACCATTACCATATGCACAAGTAACCAGCAACTCTGAAGCAACGAGCCCATAACCTTTTTAAACCTTCAAACCAACCATTTAATAACCACAACGCAAAGGCCAAAGGATACCAGCAGCTGTTAAAAGGCCGAGATGTTTATATTTGCAGGTCTGCGGGAACACATGCATTTTAACATGCGATGCAGGAAATATTGATACAAATGAGGATTCTTTTGATTACCAAGACTCGCAGGCTTTCCATGCGTATCTCACAAGGTTCTTCACCCTTTTATTTAAAGCCTCTACCACTCCCTGTACTGTAAGGGTGTGCCCACCAATTTTAAGAGTGCGATGGGAGTTGTCCTTGAGAGAGGTCGTACTTCTGGAGCAAGGTCGCATAGTCAGAGAAATGGGACAGTCGCAGCTTCCCTTGGACACATCCTTTCGTGACCTTATGACCTCGAGGAGGTTGCACAGTCGCATGGTCGCATTTCCTATCCAGAAGTGTATATTGCAACTCAACGACCTGGAGGGGTCGCGCAACTTTATCTTCACTTGTGCTAAGACCTCGAAAGGGTCGCAAGGTTGCTAATACTACCAAGTCGCACTTTGCACTGGCCTCACAGGTATGTGACTCGGCGACTTAGTTTGCCCTCACACGATCGAGGAGTCGCATGCGCTGTGAGCTCCCACTGAATGATGTTTTGTGATCTTTAAACTATTATACTTATTTTTCCGTAACCACTGGCATTCGCAACATATATTCCAGCCATGGAATCAGCTCATAACGAAGGGATATGCACCGTTAAACATGCTCTGCGAACACGGGTATTGTCGCTACATTTGGCATGTTGAGGCCATGGCGGGAGTGAGCTTTGTGAATAGTAGGTGGGGCAACCGAATTAGTTCAACACCCTGCGGCGATATCATGAGTATGCCATCTGCGAGACTTTCTACAAATCATTGTGACTCGTTTTGAATGACAAACATTCCTTTGTTATTAACATATCAAACTCGATGCTCGGCTGTCGAGGTTCACTTTTCACATAACCAGAATCTATCTTGGTAACACTATGCTCGAGTTCAAATGCGTGACCGAAAATATCCTTTCAAACCTGGCATAGAGTGAACGTCCGCCCTGTGGGCTATTTCGAGCTAAATCTTCTTGCATCTTGCATGGTTTCCACTTGGCACTGTAATAGCAAGTATAATAGAAACATCAAATGGGAGCTCGCCTCTCGTGCGAGACTTTTTAAAAAAAGAACAAGTGCAACATCCATGCTTTCCGCGCGTAATGACTATTATTAAACATGCAGCTGGAAAAACCTGTCGTGTCCTCCGTGAATGAATATGAGCCATGATATCATTTTTTAACCACTGGTGGGGCTATACTCAAATATGTGTTGGACTACTTCCTTGTAGATTTAGTAATGGGGTCAGAACGTCGTAACACCCGTAATCAACCAAACATCCAGGTGCTGATAGGAAATTAGGCTTTAGTCATGAAGTCAAAATATTGCTTGTGCGGCCAAGCTTTCCATCATGCTTTTCTGGAACGAAATGACTGCCATCGATCCCCTTAGTCGCATTCAAATTTTTTAGATCTTCCATGTCCAAACCCACATCCTTCCATGGAAAATATTCCATTTCAGTCAGATTCTTCAATGTTCATTGTTGTGGGGCCAGTACTGATGAGCGAACAGACGATGGCAGTATGTCCAGCTTTTGAAACATTTCTTGCATTCTTTCATACACTTCGGTCAATGTTGCTTTCTTCTCAATGCTTTCCCTTACAGTCTTCATAATTTTTTTGCGTGTTATCTGTCTCCTAAGTGTCGACATACTTTTGGTATGCATCGGAGAATAAGGTAGGACACTGTTTGATGGAGGTAATCCAATGAGCCCACTTATCCCAACCATGAAACCTATGACTAAGATATCATAATGGTAAGCTGAGGGGTTCTGTAAGTTGAAATCTTTCTGCTGAACCAACTGCAATGCTACGTTGTGATCAAACCAATACAGGCACGTCATCATGATAGCAGGGATTAATGCTACAAAAATATATGAGGCTGGAACCTTACCCATATCCTTCCCAGAATGGCCAAGATGCTTCTTGCACTTTACCGGCCTTTGCTAAGATACTAATAGCTCTTTCTTGCATTCCTTGTATAATTTTTGTAGATATTGTTTTTTCTGCATGAGATGGAACAAATGAATGGCTCCTCCAAAGGGCTCTGCATCTCTATACATTTTCAGAATGTTCTTATAGGTAACAACGTTAAGAAGGATGCCTGTTTTTCTCATGCTCCAGAATAATCATATCCAATTTTGCCATAAACATCAATCATGATATTGCAAGTTGTCAGATCGGCTATACATTCTACTGACTTCACCTCATAGAAAACAGACAGTGCATCTAAAAGTTTTGGTTTTCCATGTACACATTCAGAAGTGTGTTGTAACTTACAGTATCTGGGGTGATATATTGCTTTCTCATCTCCCTGAGAAGATATTTAGCTTCTTGAAACCGTTTTGCATTGCCAAAGACATCTATCATCGTATTATATAAAATCAGGTCGGCATATAAGTTTATAGAATTCAACTTGGAAAAAAGTGAGATTGCTTTTGAATAGTCCTTCACCTTTATATCCAATTCGATTAAGGTACTCTGTGTGATGAGATCAGTACCAACACCATTAACCTTAAGGACAACCTTCCTTTCCAAACTGCCATCAATTGATACAGTTATTCTTCACTGGAGACTCCCCTCAAGGAGATTAACAGCTCATCTATATCGATAATATGGTCTGGCTGGGGGACCTGTTGGCCATCATGATATGCAAGTGACTTTCCCTATGGACCCAAATGTCTCTTTTTACAGTTGAACCAGATCTGCACCATATTTTCTCCCGAGCACACTAATCTTAGCACCTTCTCTATCTGTTGAAGGAGGGATATGTGCTTCACTAAAACATCATCTATTATCTCTCTCATATTTACTTCAATCTCTTGATGTATAGTTTCTGAGGGTTTTTCATTATCTAAATTACTGTGTGATTGCACCGGAGGCACAACTGTCGGTAATCTTGATGACATGCCTTGGTCTTTTACTTTTGATGATTTTCATCATGTATACATACTACGGGTGTTGTATAGCCAGTTGCGGACCTTGGCAATGAAGATATTCTATCAGTGATCAAACCAAACTTTGGCAAGATTTAGGTGCCCCGCCCTTAGCTTCCCACAAAATGTAGGATTCCATAGATAGCAACAAAAGGAGCCCATTGCATCCCAATTTAAAGTGCAGGTTGTCTATGAAGCATCCAATTCTATCTTGATATTGCTCGTTTCACATTTGGTAAATAAGAATACTACTCTTCACTTGCATCAGACACTCCCCGTTTGGAGTAGGTAACTCTTCCCTTTTAGGAATGGAAATGCACATCCGGAAAGATGTGACTCAACCGTGATTTGAAAATTTCTCCATTGATGTGCCCTTGTTATGCTTGATATATTATCTGTGGGGTCGACCTGCATGCAACATTATCATATCAATCAGTTCAAGTCATTTTTATAGAACGATCCCCCCACATAATTTTACTCGAGACTATGAGCTTAATTACAGTACTCAAACAAAATTCCTATATGATCCATGATGAAAGGGCTTCGAACAGATATACTTAATGTGTAGGGAAATTCCTATTCGAGTGTATGCCTGGTGATCCCCCACACATGGCACGGCTGCGGCAAGAGAATCTCGTCATGATGATGAGAAGGGCTCGGTCAGCTTGGAAATTGGTTACAGAGGTCATCGATCACAGGCTAGGTTAAAACCTTAAAGGCTAAGCGAGAGAGGGGTAACCCAAAATTTTTAAACATACTCCAAAAATCTGGGTGTCGTTTGTAGCAGGGCCACAATAGGGTCCCCAGGAGAACTATGAATCCAGGAGTTCCTACTTCCGTCTGGGGTCTCCAAGCACCCTCCAGGTCCTCATATCAACCCTAACAAACTCCAACTTACAAGCTCACATCCTCCATCAACCCAAAC